>CM020805.1:2372184-2699684 GCA_009859135.1 Formica selysi
TATTATTAAAAAATATTATTAAAAATTATTAATATTATATAATTTATTTAATTTTAAGAGAGAGAGAGAGAAAGAGAGAAAAAAAGAGCGAAGACAAAAAAGGGATAGTTTATTTAAATTAAAGAAGAGGAAGAATAAGCAAAAGAGGAAGAGAGAGAGGGGGGTGGAGAGAGAGAGAGAGAGAGAGAGAGAGAGAGAGAGAGAGAGAAAGTGAAAGAGAGAATTAAAATTAAAGAAGTATAAGCAAAAAAGAAGAAGAGAGAGAGAAGGAGACAGAAGGAAAAAAAGGAGAATATATATAATATCAGGTAATATTGTTCAATATCATTAAATATATTGTTAAATATTATTAATATAATCTAATTTATTTAATTTTAGGAGAGAGAGAGAGAGAAAAAGAGAAAGAAAGAGCGAAGGCAAAAAGGATAGTTTATTTAAAATTAAAGAAGAGGAAGAATAAGCAGTAGAGAAAGAGAGAGAGAGAGAGAGAGAATTAAAATTAAAGAAGAAGAAGTATAAGTAAAAAAGAAGGAGAGAGAGAGAAAGAGACAGAAGGAAAAAAAGGAGAATAAATATAATATCAGGTAATATTGTTCAATATCATTAAATATATTGTTAAATATTATTAATATAATCTAATTTATTTAATTTTAGGAGAGAGAGAGAGAAAAAGAGAAAGAAAGAGCGAAGGCGAAAAAGGATAGTTTATTTAAAATTGAAGAAGAGGAAGAATAAGCAAGAGAGAGAGAGAGAGAGAGAGAGAGAGAGAGTTAAAATTAAAGAAGAAAAAGTATAAGCAAAAGAGAGGAAGGGAGACAAAAGGAAAAAAAGTAGAGAATAAATATAATATCAGGTAATAATATTGTTTTGTATTATTAAATATATTGTTAAATAGTATTAAAAAATATTACTAAAAATTATTAATATTATCTAATTTATTTATTTTAAGAGAGTAAGAGAAAGAGAGAAAGAAAGAATGAAGGCAAAAAAAGGATAGTTTATTTTAAATTAAAAAAGAGGAAAAATAAGCAATAGAGAGAGAGAGAGAGAGAGAGAGAGAGAGAGAGAGAGAGAGAGAATATAAGCAATATTTTGTATATATTTATTTTTTTTTAAATGTTTTACTAGACTTGAGATAATGAAGATATACATGAAATAATTCTGATAGAATATCTTAACTCTTTAAACCCAACGTGTCTTCCACCTCATGAATTACGCTTAAGAAAATACACTATTGTTATGCTTATTAGAAATCTTAGTATCAGTGAAGGTTTATGCAATGGTACCAGATTAGAATGTAAAAAAAGGATAGTTTATTTAAAATTAAAGAAGAGGAAGAATAAGTAAGAGAGAGAAAGGGAGAGAGAGAGAGAAAGAGAGAGTTAAAATTAAAGAAGAAAAAGTATAAGCAAAAGAGAGGCAGGGAGACAAAAGGATTAAATATATTGTTAAATATTATTAAGAAATATTATTAAAAATTATTAATATTATCTATTTTATTTAATTTAAAGAGAGAGAGGGAAAGAGAGAATGAAAGAGCGAATGTAAAAAAAGGATAGTTTATTTAAAATTAGAGAAGAACAAGAATAAGCAAAAGAGAGGGAGAAAGAGAGAGAGAGATAGAGAGACAGAAGGAAAAGAAAAGGAGAAGGAATATAATATTGTTTAATATTATTAAATATATTTTTAAATATTATTTATGTTATTTATGCTACTTAATTTTAAATGTCATAGTATATTGTTATTTATTTGTGTATGTATTAAAATAATATATTTAAAATGTATTTAAAAATGCGTGTCGATGATGTGAGTCAAGTATGATCGAGTGAGTCGAGTTCGTTCGTATATTGTGAGCAAGGCTAATAGTAATATTTTAATTAATAGTAATATAATTCAATAAGAGAAAATAATCTATTGCTTACGAGAAAATTACTTCTTTTATTTTATGTAGAAGAAATCGTGTTTGATAAAAATACAATATATTTAATTTCTTGCATTTGTTAATTCTTAAATTTCCTAAAATTTTCATGCAAATTAAAGGTCATAGTATATTGATATTTATTTGTGAATATATTAAATTAAGTTAATATAGAGAGAAAGAGGAAGAAGAAAAGACGAATAAAAGAGAGAGAGACAGAGAGAGAAGGAAGAGAAAGAAAGAAGTTTTATTTAAAATTAAAGAAGAGGAAGAATAAGCAAAAGACATGAAAGAGATAGACAGAAGGAAAAAAAGAGAAAGAATATAATATCAGGTAATAATATAAATAAATATATATCGTTGAAGATTAAATATAATGTTAAATATTATTAAATATTATTAAATATTATTAAATATTTTTTAATATTATTAAATTTAATTTTAGAATTAAATATTATTAAATTACATATTAAATTTTTTAAATGATTGAATATTATAATAGTTAATAATCTTTTAAATATTTTATTTGAAGTTAAAGAAAAGACGAGAAGAGAGAGAGAGAGAGAGAGAGAGAGAGAGAGAGAGAGAGAGAGAGAGAAAAGGAATTAATATTAATTATAATATACTAATTTAATATTAATATATTATATAGTATCGAATTAATATATTATAAACAAAGTAACGGAAATAGTAACGATTCGTTAGTTTTGAGTAACGGGAACGGTAAGGAGTTATTTTTTAAAATCGGTAACGAGTAACGGTAACGAGTTATTTTTCAGAGAAAGTAACGGTAACGGTAACGAGTTACTTATATAAAGTAACGTTCCCAACTCTGCATTTTATATATCTATATAAAAAATTTAATTATTAACCTATATTACGAAGTAACAAATCACCAAGTCTAACAGGCACCCATAGTTGTTAATTTTTAATTTGTCTGATTTTAGTAATTTGGAGTTATTGGCTTTTTGTATATTTTATCCCAATTTCAATTTTAATCTTAATATTAATTCTAATTTTAATTTTAATTTTAGTTTTAATTTTAATGTTAATTAATTTCAAGTTTTAAGTTTTAAGTTTTAAGTTTTAATTTAATTTGAATTTTAATTATGATTTCAATTTTGAGTTTTGATTTTTGGATTTTAAATATGTTAAATTTTAAGAATTTTTGACTATCAATTTATTGTGAAAACACAAAAGAAACACACGACACAACACAAGACACAAATACACAAATGTAAAAACTGGAAGTCATCCAAAGCCGCAAGGCGCGGATTAATAATTAATAAATAAAAATAAAAACAATTGATTATTTTCCTTACATTTGACTGTGATTAATCAATTTCTTATGGCTTGATGCTTCTTCTTCTTCTTCTTTCTTTTATATGGCCACTTCTGATCTGAGGAATTGATCAGTAAATTCCGGCCAACAACTGGTTAAAATGGGAATGAGATAGGAGAAATTAAATCATGGTACTATATAGGTATATATGTATGAAAACCTGTTTTGAGGCATGTGGGAAGGATGGGACCCGAGCGGAATAGAGCCTGGAATCTCTCGATTACCAGCCCGCGACTCTACGCCCGGCGCCACGCATCGCCACTGGCTTGCAGTGTTGTGAGACGGGCCGGGTTTTCTCGCGCATGCGCGGCCATGCCATTAGCAACGACGTATCTACCTGCAGTAATAACAAGGTTATGCTGTGGGCGCGAAAGTTTTATTTTGTTTTGTTATTATATATTTTGTGCTTTAAATTATTTTAACATCCTTCCCTCTTTCAGTTTATCTCTTTCATCACACAGGTAAACACACATGTGATATCTTTGTAATTTAAGGAAAAGTGTTAAATATATATACATATATACACAATTATATATGTATAAAAAGATGTATTGATCGTCTGTATATAATTTCACATAAGTTTTTGTAATTTAAGGAAAAATATGTAATATATAATATATATAGCATATATACACAATTATATATATGTATGTATGTATATATAATTGTATGTATATATATATATTGCGACGCCTTTTCCTGCCGTCTCGCGGCTGAGCGATAAACGCGGCCGCCGACTCGTTCTCTCCGTCGCGCGGGTGTAAATTGCGCCGCCGAACAGGAGCTAATTCGCCGAACGGGAGATGCGGAATGGTCGTTGACAAAAACGGGAAAACGGAGAAAAAGATCCACGCGCCAGGTGGGAACGGGATGTTAGGAGTTCTGCGCGTACCGTGACGATATCCGAGAGATAATCGCGAGAATCGAACTTGGGCGCCAGATACGATCTTTCACGTATCAATTCGCGAAACACGCGAAATAAGCGCGAAATAAACGCGAAAGAAGTTCGTCGGAATTCGCCACGGGCTGACTAGCTCGCCTAACGGTAGAGGGGCAGGGCGAGTGTTGATCGAATGCGATAATTTATGCAAGAGGCGACAATTACGGGGACGACAAACACAACTAAAAAGAAACTTGCCAATTAAACAAAGAAATTAACAGATTTATTATAATAGCGGGAGCCGCAGCTCCTCGAGAATATTAATGATAAACCGCGCGGATATACGGCTGCGGTAAAAGAAACGCGGCTGCGAGACTGGGTGTTAGACGCGGGGCGCGAAACCCCGTAATGCGTACGCCGAGACCGATCCGTTAGATCGGCCGGAATATCCGCTCGGCTTGAATTACGCCTCGCACTGCGAAGAAATTGATTATTACGTTCGTCTATAATTCGGGCGCAAGTCCGAATCAATTCTCGATATCACCTCGCCAACGGCGACCTTATCGCCCGCTATTACCGCTAAATTATTAATACGCAACTTAAGATTAACAGGCAATTATTACAACGCGGACATGCTTCGATTTCGGGCGGATATATTACGCAGAATCGAATGCTCGGCACACACACGCACGCAATTCATGCAAGAATCGCGAGGAAATTCTCACCAAAACGCGCTCACAATTTTGAGACGCGGTGCTGTACAGCCGATATAATACGTCGAATTTACGCGATTCACACTCTCACGTAATCCATATAATAATCGCGGAAGAAAGTTGCATCGGACGTGCACGCACAGTTTCGACGCGAAGATTCACAAACGAGAGACAAAAATAATATAACAAATTGACGCGAAACACACTCACACTCAGACGACCGACATACAATACGAACGAATCTTAAACGCTAGACGTGCGAGAACCAACGCAAATATAATCTACGGAATCCAAATCTCCAGAGAGACGACACACGGTTTAATAAAAACGCGAGGTAATGTCTCGATCCGCGGAAACCGATACTTTCGAGGCTCCGGGGCTCGAATCGCTTGACGACGTGGCCGTGACGCCAAAATCTACACTAAAGAATCGGGCTTAGCCCGTACACCAAAGTACGAATTCACGGCGACGACGACAGAACGAAACGATTCCGGGCGCGATCGCGAGTGGCGAATATGACGGAGGATAACCTCACCGGTACTTTTCCTCTCGTGGCGGTTGCACGGGGGCAGCGACGTCGACGTCCTCTCCCTCGGGTCCGTCCTTCTCGGCTGTCGACCGCCGGGATCCTCTCCGCTCGCTCTTGTCTCGTGATCGCTCTCGTCTTTTTTAAACTTTGCTCGCTCTCGCTCGCTATCGTCCCGCAGGCTCGCACCAGTCTGATCCCGGATCGTCGCGATCCAGAATCGATACCTGTGGGCCAGCCGGGGCTGCGCACACGGGGTGCGTATTATCGCGGCCAATCACGCGTTATCACGCGCTGTGGTCGGCGGGCGGCGCGCTCACGGTCGTAACGGGGGTGCGCGCGCCCCCGGTATTACAAATAATAATCAGCTGGGGCCCTTTCCGCGGGGCCGTCGCAAGGTCTAGGGTGAACAGCTTGGCCGGAAGTATCGCTGCCACCCCTCTTTTCGCCTTTTCCGGGGCCGTGTCACGCCATCGGATGCAGGATTACAGTCCCTCCGCGGGGACCGGATCCGCACGGGCCTGAGTTCTTGCGCGAGGATTTTCTCGCTGTTCCGTGCGTCGCGCATCACGTGTGCGGGTCCTGATCCCGTCGTGACGTAGCTAGTTTGGCTGTTAGATGTTTTGGATTTCCAAATTGTTCGCTCCTTGCCCCTCTAAGGTCTTCCTTGATTGGCGATCGTATTTTCCGTGACGTTTGAGCGACTCTCCGCTCCTTCTTCCGATGAGGCTCCCAAATGAATTATTCATACGAAAGAAAATCATAAACGAAGTTAATATTACGCTCGAAATCTCAATTAATGACGCCTCTCTGGAGGTAACGGTACGGTTCTCGCAATGATTCGACTGGCGCGGCCCTTTAGCCCGCGCTTTTCGATTGGAGAGGGACTCGGCGGACGCGCGCGAGACGGCAACGTCACAATATATATATATATATATATATATATATATATATATATACATACATACAAAATTAAAGATTTTATTTATATGGAAGTTAATTTCTATTTTATATCTTAAGTAAATAATAACGAACAATTATTTTCACTTATTTGGACAGAAATCGTCCAAATAGATGAAGATCGGACATTTATATCTGTCCGATTTTCCAAAAATCAATCCAATATCTGAATTCTCCTGTATGGGAATCGTATCAGAAATTAAACTAATAGAAATAATTACAATGTTTTATTAGCCGCATTTCGCAGGCTTTATATACGCTTGACAGAAACTTGAATACGGGTACAGATAGTAAATAACGTGCCACATAGCGGTAAATGCATGAACTATAATCCCAATTTATAAGGAGAAAAAAATAACTTGTGTGTTACTAAAGTTACATCGCAAATATATTATAATAAATGAATATCTGTAATAATATATTCTATATGTATTAGTAATATAACATTTGTTATATTGCTAAACGATTACAGTTGTTATATTTATGTTATGTATCACGAGTTATGTGTGTGTTATATTACCTTTTTAAAGAACTATTATGAGTTATATACGTAACGAAGAAATATAACTATGTTCTTCTAAAGTGCTTTCAAGGTTATATAACACTTACATCTCGTCTATATAATCGTGAAACATAACATTGTTCTTTTTATGTGCTCCCTAGGTTATGTAACAGTTACATATTGATTTGCTGGGAATGCATTTTAGAAAAAAATGTTTTAGACAAAAGTTGTATGGTTGCGAGGGGGCCATAAGATGATACCATTGGTTTGATCTTGAAGAGTTATTTGAAGGTCACATGAAGGTCACATTTAATTTTTTAAATGGAATGCTATATTTCTTATTTCATAGTCTTGTAGCCCATCTTGAGAGCTTTCCAAAACACTATGATAAAGTATTTTTTCATTAAGTATTTTTGATTTATTTTACATTTTAATCTGACATATTTTGATATAAAAAATAAAATATCTCGTAAAATATTTAGTTTTCGATAATCTTACCGTAATACTTTTATGTACAGAATAATGAGACAAATCAATTAGTATAAAAAAAATAATTGTTTTTAAGAAAAAGTATGTAATTATTTACAATGTATTTTTTTAAACAATTATTTGTTTTTTTCTTACACTAAGGGTCGATATTCTTCTCATACTTGATTGTGATTGGTCAATTTTTTAAGGCTTAGGGCTTAAATCACCATTAACTACGGGATATTATTAAACCCCGATTAGGGGTGACGTGTAAACGTAGTCAATGTCTTAAGATGCTAATACGGCTCTGTGATTGGTCTAAATATAAGAACTGACTATGAATACCATCCTTTAAGGGCTTAAAAATCTTATTGTAGACGCCGCTTAAGTGCCGGTCTACAATAGATGATTTAAGCCTTAAGCCTTAAGAAATTGACCAATCACAATCAAGTAAGAGGAGAATACTCGACTGTGATTAGTCAATTTCTTAAGGCTTGGGGCTTAAACCACCTATTGTAGACCGGCACTAAGGCTTAGGGCTTAAATCACCTATTGTAGACCGGCACTTAAGGGCCGTGGCACATAGAAAAACTTAAACAGTAAGACTTAAGACGTAAGCGAATTGACCTATCACGGTCGAACAGTAAGGCAGCCATATTGAAACGTAAGCTACGCTGAAAATTCCGTATGGTTGAAATTCTTAAGTCTTAAGTCTTACCGCTTAAGTTTTTTTATGTGCCCGGGCCCTAAGTTTTTTTATGTGCCACGGCCCTAACATGGCGGCTATTTTAATCGACCAATCAGGAAATGGAACAAGTTGGCGCCTCTCTGATAATCTAGGACTCTACCTAATTTGTCACAAACATTAAAAACAGATTTACAATCAATCACAAACAATTTACAAACAAAATACACTCAGAAAAGTTAAAATTAATCATATTTTATAATTTCTGCCGGCTAGCTTCATGTAGGTCAAACGCGTGCTCGATGTAGAAAGAGAGGTACTACATGGGAGGCCTATTTTGTCTCTTTTCCTAGCATCTCATTGGTGATTTTGTCCCCCTCCATATAGAAAATCACCAATGAGATGCTAGGAAAAGAGACAAACATAGGCCTCTCATATAGTACCTCTCTTTCTACAGCAGGCGCGCGTTTGTCTATCTCGCAGTGCTTAATCCAATCTATATATCTATTGGTTCTGCACACAAGACGCGGAAACGCTTGCCGCGCGGCAAAAGGCGACGCGGTAGCCAATCAACTTACAACTTTTCCATTAGAGCGAAAAATTGATTGGCTACCGCGTCGCCTTTTGCCGCGCGGCAAGCGTTTCCGTGTCCTGTGTGCAGAAGCACCGACGAGATACTATTAAAGACCGTCAGCCCTGGGTAAACTTTTGTGACCATCAAGTGGGCCCGGTGGGCCCGGAGGTAATTGAAGAATGTTGACATTACCGGCCGTTTGATTGGATCAAAGATAATTACACGAATTATTTAATTTATACGGTTATTTTACTTCATCCAGTTATTATTTTATTATTGAAAACACCGACGAGATATTATTAGAGACCGATGGTCTTACAGGATTTAGCATATTACTGGAAAAAACCTCGCCACGCGGTACTGTAGGTATAAGTAAATCTTTGCATTGTCGATAATAAAACAGTAAATTTACGACAAAATGTTTATTTTGTTGTTCTTGAGGCAGTTATATAAAAGATCTATACATTTTTGATAATAAAACAATAACTGGATGAACTAAAATAAGGCGCAGCGAGTGTTTTTTTCCAGTCACACTAAATCCCATAAGACCACCGGTCTTTAATGATATCTCGTCGGTGGCAGAAGCCATAAGGTAGAAAACTATAAAGCCCGGTCTACAATGAGTCGTTAGTCGTTAGCAAATTGACCAACCACAGTCTATTATTCCAAGAATATTCTAGGAATAATCGACTGTGGTTGGTCAATTTGCTTGCGACTAACGACTAACGACTCAGGCTGGCTCCCCATGCGGCGTAACTTGCGTAAGCGTAACTTGCGCTGACCAATCACATCGTCTCATTTCATCATTTCTCATCTCTCTTTTTTTTTACTCAAATGAGACGATGTGACTGGTCAGCGCAAGTTACGCTTACGCAAGTTACGCCGCACGGGGAGCCAGCCTCATTGTAGACCGGGCATTAGAATTACCTTATTAATTATATACGGATTTTTTGTTGCATACCTGTGTTTTTCATGCTGTCCGTAAACAATTAATAATTGTACTGTATTCTTTCGCACTTAAAATTTCACGTAAATGTCACGGCATTGTCATACGAAATACTCCAAACGACTCCACCCCCTCCCCCCCCCCCCACGCACCAACATCAGAGTGCATTAGTTTTTTTCGTTTTTCAAGGCAAATATGAGCCAACAAACTGTTGTGCCTCCGTGAAAGCACAGCGAATTTTTGGGGATCGTTGACCAAATTAGAACTAAAGGAGTTCGGGATCGGGCAGGGTCGTCTCGCCGTGTCAACAATTTTGTAGTAGTTGTAGAAATAAAGTCATTTATTCGTATATCGGCTTTAAATCTTCTTGTCTTTCTCGCACTTCAACTCGGCTTATCGTGGTATAGAATTGCTTCGCGTGCCTGATATCGCGGCTGCCGTCGCGAGATCAGCTGGAACGCTCTTTTTATTAAAATGATTTCAATTGTCCGTCTCGCGGTTGCTCTTTATTAAATTGTTCTGTGCTGTATAATTGTATGAATATAACTGTTTTGGGTGGTTTTGTGATTAAGACTGCCTAGCGCTCGTTCGAGGTGGGTAGTTTTATCACCTCCTGTTCGATTAGTTTTTTGGAGGGGTCGCTTAGCGACAGGACCATAGGTGGTCGTGTCGCTCGATTTTGGGTGGAAAAACCCCGGATGCAAGCTACGTATATTCTTTGCTTGCATTTCCGGCGTATCGTTCTTCGAGTCTCGCGAACGCGTGGCCTCCGCGCGTGGCTTGCTTTGTCAGCGATTGCGCTCGTAACTTTATACGTCTTCCTCGGCTTCGAGTTATAGTCGGAAGACGTTAAATAATATTTAATAATTAATAATTATGCTAATTTGGTTATAGCTGTTTTGGGCTATAACATCCCTCCCCCGTTGAAAAAAGAAAAATGGGGGTACAACGTTTTTTTTAGTTATACCCTCCCTGCCGAAAATGGTCGATTAAAACCGATTAAAACATAATCCGTTTTAATCGGTTTTAATCGGTTCAATCCGCGCCCGGATTAAAAAATAATCGATTTTAATTCCGAACGAACTATAATCGGTTTTAATATCGTTTTCGCGGATTATTTCCAATCTAAAATCATTACATTCTAATCCATATTGTTGTCAATCCAAATAGACACGAATAATCGAATGGATATTGTGGCTGCCGTAGGTCGTCACATTAAGCACAATCCGCGATACAATAGTGCGACCCGCAACTTGGCGGCCCACGCGCTCGCGCGTCCGCGCGTAGTCCCGGGCGGCGCAGCTACGCGGCGAAGGTCGAGCGAGCCAACCTGGAAGTAGAAAGCGGTCAAGCGGGGATATAAGGCGGACCCTCTGCGGAGAAATCGTATATTTGTTTTTAACAACTGAGTCCGTTTCAATTGTAGAAACACCGATTCAATAATTGATTGTGACTCATGATAACAGCAAATCCGACTTCACACTACATAAAATCAATTTACTTTTCATCTGCGAAATGATAAAATTTTTTATTAAAAGGCATTATTTTTATCTATGGATTGACTATGGTAAATTCCAATTCAATTGCATTAAAACAGGTTTAATTATAACTTTATGAAATCGTATTAATTTCGGATTGAGGTGGAGATATATCATCCAACATTAATCTCGCCTGAAGCGTACTAAATTCGATTTGACTATTTTCAATCGGTTTTAATATCGCATTTTCGGTGCAGAAATCCCGATCGATTCGGATTACATTTTTTTAAATCCGTTTTAATCGACCATTTTCGGCAGGGCTTTCTTATTCTAACGAATACATTATTTTTTCCCGTATATAATATTTGATATAATCGTTTCTTACTATCTAAAATCGCGTACTTAGACTACGCTTTAGTATAGGTCTTGGGAGTCCGTAGGATATACGTGGTTCTTCATCGTATATCCTGACCGATGGTCGTTTCATTCTCTTTTTATTTTTTATAATTATATATGTTATAATGGCTATTATAATTATTGTTATGATTCCGCTTGTAGCCATTGGATAAACAAATTGTTTTTGAGCAAAGAAGTTCTGTTCGTTGTTTTGTAGATTATTATTTAATTCTTCTAGTTTATTTTTTAATTTTATTAGTTCTGTTCGGTGTAGCGTTACGTTTTCTAGTGTGTCGTTATCATGCGTCTTGTATGTCTGTGACGTGATATTTATTTCTGGTAAATAGGTTTCTATATTTGTTTCGTATACTATTTTTATTGACTGTAACGTCATATCTGTTGTTGTTAATTTACATTTTTCTTTTAATGTAATTTTTCCTGTATTTTTAATTATTCTTTTTTGTTCGTGTCGATTATCGCATTGTATCGTTATCTGTTGGTCGGTCGCGATCGCATATAACCAAGTGTGCGGTTGTTGTAGTGTTGTCCAGATCGCATTTTTCGAGCTTATCAATTGTGTGTTACAATTGTGTTGTCGTGATAGTGTATACATTTGTATTTCGCACGGTGCGTTTTGATTCATGCGATATATCGGTATCGTATTTTCACACGTATATTGGGAATTTATTTCTATACAATTTTTTAAATCGCTTTCCGTTATTCTAAGATAAGTTAATTTTTCCTTATCTATTGCAATTATTTTATTATTTATTTCGGTTACGGTACATATGTTATTATTCATGGTACGGGAAATGTAATTACATTTATAATATCGTAACTCGGTTGTGTAATTAATGGGAATCGTAATATGGTATAAACATTTTTTTTATCGTAGAACGCGCTTATTTTGGTATATTCTTCTATCGCTAGCCAATCTTCCGCGTGAACTTTAAACGGGAAATACATTCCTTGTTGTAATTGTTGCGTCGCTTCTTTTAAATGTGTAATAATCGTTTTTATCGGCATTAATTTCGGATGCATTGCTCCTTTGCGTATATATGTTAAATATTCGATTGTATTTTCCGCGTCGCGTATTAACTCTGTTATAACCGCGGTGATTATTATAAAATGTTCATTTATTTCGGCGCGTTCAGTATATACCGTTACCCGTTTTTGTAAAAGTTTCTCATTTCGATCTATTATATTTTCTAATTTTTCAATGTGCGCTATAGTATTATTTACTACTTTTATTTGAGTTCGAACCACGTGTTGTAGCGTTTGTTGTTTATTTTCTAATAAATTTAAACCTAAAAAAAACCTCACAAAGGTAAAAAAAAAATACGCCAAGTATATAAAAAAATCCCAACATGTACGCAAAAAAAAGTTTAATATCTGTCCCTACAAAATAACTTTTAAAAAAGTTTTTCTTTGAAAAATAATTTTCATACAAAATAAAAAAATAAAAAAAGATTTTCCTCTAAAAAATAACTCTAAAAAATAAAAACCTTTAAAAAATCAAAAATCAAAACTAAATGAAATCAATAGTTAACTATAGCCAAGTATTTAGAAGCAATTCAGTTTATAAAGATTTGTAATTTGAAATAGTATTTGTCATAAAATCAATCTTGTATTTATAGAAATGTTATAGACAGATTCACAGATTCACGGGTTTCTATGAAATTAAAACACATTTTATTTTTATTAACAGAAATCTGATTTTCAAAATAAGTTCAACAATCTTGAATATTGTATATCACAAATTACACTATTACAGAGTTTATTAAGGGTATTATATGCTATAATAAACAAATCATATTGTTGATGTTAAGTGCGATTAAAATTCCTTTGATTTGCAAAGTATATCTTACAGGATGTATAATTCGAAAGAAAATTTTTCATAAACTCAAAGTCGCATAAAACAAACTTACACCAAAGCAAAGTATAAAAACTTGGCGTTCCCCGGGTCGTATTAAATATATGTATATTTATAATTATAAAATATTTTAATTTATAAAAATTATTGCAATAATTTTAGAAATAAATAATTTTA
This sequence comes from Formica selysi, assembly GCA_009859135.1. Taxonomy (NCBI): domain Eukaryota; kingdom Metazoa; phylum Arthropoda; class Insecta; order Hymenoptera; family Formicidae; genus Formica; species Formica selysi. The sequence goes on from CM020805.1 coordinate 2,385,623, forward strand.
TATATATAATATATACATTTTAATACGACCCGGGAACGCCAAGTTTTTATACTTTGCTTTGGTGTAAGTTTGTTTTATGCGACTTTGAGTTTATGAAAAATTTTCTTTCGAATTATACATCCTGTAAGATATACTTTGCAAATCAAAGGAATTTTAATCGCACTTAACATCAACAATATGATTTGTTTATTATAGCATATAATACCCTTAATAAACTCTGTAATAGTGTAATTTGTGATATACAATATTCAAATTGTTGAACTTATTTTGAAAATCAGATTTCTGTTAATAAAAATAAAATGTGTTTTAATTTCATAGAAACCCGTGAATCTGTGAATCTGTCTATAACATTTCTATAAATACAAGATTGATTTTATGACAAATACTATTTCAAATTACAAATCTTTATAAACTGAATTGCTTCTAAATACTTGGCTATAGTTAACTATTGATTTCATTTAGTTTTGATTTTTGATTTTTTAAAGGTTTTTATTTTTTAGAGTTATTTTTTAGAGGAAAATCTTTTTTTATTTTTTTATTTTGTATGAAAATTATTTTTCAAAGAAAAACTTTTTTAAAAGTTATTTTGTAGGGATAGATATTAAACTTTTTTTTGCGTACATGTTGGGATTTTTTTATATACTTGGCGTATTTTTTTTTTACCTTTGTGAGGTTTTTTTTAGGTGATCTCATTGCTTTTTGTAAAAATTTATATTTTTTCTGCAGAAAATGTACAAGGAATAACTTTTCTAAAAGTTATTTTGTACGGATAGATATTAAACTTTTTTTGCGTACATGTTGGGATTTTTTTATATAACTAATATTATAGTAGCATGTTGAGCAATATGAGATATTTATAAGTTTTCCTTCTTTTATAAAATAATGTAATGTTAGTTATACGTATGTCAAGAAAATCGAAGTATACATATTATGTATGTATACTGATAAAGCAAATAACATTTTGTTGCAGTAAGATCCACTTTTTCATACATAGTATTTACTTATTATTCTTAAAGTGGATCTAACTGCAACAAAATGTTATTTGCTTTGTCAGTATACATGCATAATATGTATACTTTGATTTTCTTGGCATATGTATAACCAATATTATAGTAACATGTTGTACAATGCGAAATATTTATAATGCCAAAAAAGATAAATGAAGTACCATAGAAGATACCAAAGAAGACAAAGTATTTTTTATTTTAAGTATTTTCTTTTAAGTATTTTTTTTTTTTTTTTAATATTATCTCACAATAATAGATTTTATTTATATAGAATTGGCATTCGTTTTATTTTTAATAATATGATATAGTTTTTATCTAATAATAATAAAGTTCAATAATTATAAGTAAATCACAATAATAAAGTTTTATTTATGTAAAATATCTTACAATAATAAAGTTTTATTGTATAATTGGCATTCATTAATTTTATTTTTAGTATATAATGTTCAACAATAATATATATGTGCTTACATTATATTATCTTATAATAATACAGTAGTTTTATTTATGTAGAATTGGCACTTAATTTTATTGAATCCTATATAGGCAATAAAATCTTGTTTTTTATTTTTTTTATATATTTAGCGATTAAAATTTGTTCCAATAAGATCCACTTTGAGAATAATAAATACTACGTATGTATACTTTGGCTTTCTTTGCATACATATAACTAATACTATAATAACATGTTGTGATATTGCGAGATATACAGGGTGATTCAAAACAACCTTCTGTCCTTACAATGTCATATACTTGACTCAATTCTAAGACGATTTTTCCTTTGCCAAAATTTTTTCCGAGGCTTAGTTTCAAATTATAAGCCAAAATAGTTAACGAATTACGGGCCGCGTACGCGAGGCAGGCAGGGGCGGCGCAACTCACCGTCCGATGCTGGTGATTACGTGAAGCGCTCGCTGCGATCAACTGTTTGCTACATGCGATGGGTATAAAAGAGAAAGACAGAGAGAGAGAGAGAGAGCGTGTGTGCGATCAGCTCTTTGCTACACGCGATAGGTGTAAAAGAGAGAGAAAGAGAGAGAGAGAAAGAAAGGGACAGAGAGAGAAAAAAAGAGAGAGAGAGAAAGGGAGAGAGAGAGAGAGAGAATGTGTATGTGTGTGTATACGCGTTCTCTCTCACACATACACCCCATCGCATGTAGCAAACAGTTGATCGCAGCGAGCGCTTCACGTAATCACCAGCATCGGACGGTGAGTTGCGCCGCCCCTGCCTGCCTCGCGTACGCGGCCCGTAATTCGTTAACTATTTTGGCTTATAATTTGAAAACTAAGCCTCGGAAAAAATTTTGGCAAAGGAAAAATCGTCTTAGAATTGAGTCAAGTATATGACATTGTAAGGACAGAAGGTTGTTTTGAATCACCCTGTATATTTATAAGTTTTTTTTAAATAAAATAACGTATCAGTTATATGTATGCAAAGAAAGTCAAAATATACCCACACAGAGCTACATATCTAATCGATATCTACTGGATATCGACATATCCATATAATGTCCATATCTACTATGGATAATCAATAGATATCTATTAGATATCAAAATATCTATATCTCCCGTATAACCAGCTGGGATATCTAGTGGATATCCACATATTATCCACACATCCATGTTAACTAAAAATTTATTTAAAAATATCCAGTAGATATCCATTAGATATCATATAATGTCCACATTCACGTCCACTAAATATCTAACAAAGATATCTAGTGGATATCCGATTATTGTCCACATATCCACGTCCACTGAATATCTGACAAGGGTATTTAGTGGATGTCCGATTATTGTCCACATATCCACGTCCACTGAATATCTGACCAGGATATTTAGTGGACATCCGATTATTGTCCACATATCCACGTCCACTGAATATCTGACAAGGATATTTAGTGGATATCCGATTATTGTCCACATATCCACGTCCACTGAATATCTGACAAGGATATTCATTAGATATTTACATGTTATCTACATAATATCCATGTCCACCAAATAGCTACGAAAGATATTTATTAGAGATTCACGTGTTATCTACATATTCATTTCTTATTCGTAAAATGTTTGCCAGAAATATTTAATAAGCATATATCCATTATTAATTAGAAATTAAAATCTAAATAGTTATATTTGATTTTTTTTATATACGTATAGTTAATATTATTATTAACTATTCAATATTTTACATTTTGTATTATGTGCGTAATACGCATACGTTTATCTTCTTGATGCCTATATTATAATTATGGTTCTTTATTGGGTGAGTTTACTCACGAGGTGAAAATTAAAATGTGAGCGATTCACTAATAGATTATCTACGATTTCATTCGTCGAAACCCATACAGAACACAACATCCAATAGATATCTAGTGAATATCTACATATCTATCTGATGTCCATATCTACCATGGATAACTAATAGATATCTAATAGATGAACAAAATATCTATATCTCTCGAATGACTACCGAAGATATCCACTAGATATCCACGTGAAATCCACATATCCATGTCCACCAAACAGCTACCGAAGATATCCACTAGATATCCACGTGAAATCCACATATCCATGTCCACCACATAGCTACCGAAGATATCCACTAGATATCCACGTGAAATCCACATATCCATGTCCACCACACAGCTACCGAAGATATCCACTAGATATCCACGTGAAATCCACATATCCATGTCCACCACACAGCTACCGAAGATATCCACTACATATCCACGTGAAATCCACATATCCATGTCCACCACACAGCTATCAAAGATATTTATTAGAGATTTACGTGTTCATTTACTTACCGCTATGCGGCGCACTATACACTTTCTATATCCGTATTCAAGTTCTTGTCATGAACGTATATAAAGTCTGCACAATGCGGTTAATAACATTGTAATTATTTCTATCAGTTTAACTTCTGATACGATTCCCGTACCGGGGAATTCAGATATTGAACTGATTTTTAGAAAATCGGACAGATAAATAATGTTCGATTTTCACTTATTCGGACAATTTATGTCCGAATAAGCAAAAATCGTTCGTTATTATCTTATTTAAATTATTGAAAATATAAAATAGAAATTAACTTCCATACAAATAAAATTTTTAATTTTATATATTAAATTTATTGTATAGATATCTAGTGGATATTTATGTAGATATTCATTGGATATTGTATGGATACCTAATGGATATTTTTGTAGATATTCACTGGATATTGTATAGATACCTAGTGGATATTTATGTAGATATTCATTGGATATTGTATGGATACCTAGTGGATATTTTTGTAGATATTCACTGGATATTGTATAGATACCTAGTGGATATTTATGTAGATATTCATTGGATATTGTATGGATACTAGTGGATATTTATGTAGATATTCTATAGATATTTATGAGATCTCGAATGGCGGACATTTGGATATCCGTAGCATGTCTAATAGCTGTTTCTGTATATCCTGTGGATATCCCTGGTAGACATTGAAGATATCTAGCAGATATCTAATACATATCATTTTTCTGTGTGGGTATATACTATGTATACTGACAAACGGATTAATAAGTTAAAGCGATTAAAATTTTGTTGCAATAAGATCCACCTTGAGAATAATAAATACTACGTATGTATACTTTGGCTTTCTTTGCATACATATAACTAATACTATAATAACATGTTGTGATATTGCGAGATATATATTTATAAGTTTTTTTTTAAATAAAATAATGTATCAGTTATATGTATGCAAAGAAAGTCAAAATATATATACTATGTATACTGACAAACGGATTAATAAGTTAAAGCGATTAAAATTTTGTTGCAATAAGATCCACCTTGAGAATAATAAATACTACGTATGTATACTTTGGCTTTCTTTGCATACATATTATTATAATAACATGTTTTGATATTGCGATATATATTCATAAGTTTTTTGTTTTATAAAATAACGTATCAGTTATATGTATGCAAAGAAAGTCAAAATATATATACTATGTATATTGACAAACGGATTACTAAATTAAAGCGATTAAAATTTTGTTCCAATAAGATCCACTTTGAGAATAATAAATACTATGTATATATATACTTTGGCTTTCTTTGCATACATATAACTAATATTATAATAGCATGTTGTACAATTGCGAGATATATGTGTAAAATATTATTATAGATAGATAGAATATTTAAATAAAAATTTAATATATATATAAAAGTTATAATTGTTCTTTTTATTTTACACAAACATATAATTAAATATAGTTTTTTTCAAGTCACACTTAATTCGTCTTTCTGTCTTTCAATATGTATGCAAAGAAAGCCAAAATATACATATACTACGTATATATACTGACAAACGGATTACTAAATTAAAGCGATTAAAATTTTGTTCCAATAAGATCCACTTTGAGAATAATAAATACTATGTATATATATACTTTGGCTTTCTTCGCATATGTATAACTAATATTGTAATAGCATGTTGTGCAATGTGACATATAATTATCATAGGTTTTTCTTTTTCTTAAATAATGTAATATAGTTATACGTATAACATTTGATCGGTTATTGAATTTTCTTAAATAATGTAATATAGTTATACGTATAAAGAAAGCCAAAGTATACATACTATGTATGTATACTGATGAACAGATTAATAAATTAAAACGATCAAAATTTTGTTGCAGTAAGATCCACTTTGAGAATAATAAATAAATACTACGTATGAATACTTTGGCTTCCTTTGCATACGTGTAATATTATAATAGCATGTTGCAATGCGAGATATATATTCATAAGTTTTATGAACATTATCAGAGAGAAATCACTGACATTATTACATTTTTGATAAAATCGTAGGAATTTACAAGCAATTGCAACATGCTATTATAATATTACACGTGATTCAATGTGTTGAATAGCTTGAAATTTGTGAAACACGAATACCGAAAATAAATTTAAGCTATAATTATATAGTTATAATTAAAGCTTAAATTTATTTTCGGTATTCGTGTTTCACAAATTTCAAGCTATTCAACACATTGAATTCAACTTCAGTTCAATCACTTAACATAAGAGCAAGGATTCCCCTTACCGCATTATAAATAGTAAATATTTCTTTTACTTCCACAGTTATTAATCGTTTTTATGTCCATCCGAAGTTAAGTGCTTTATGGTCACTTCCCTCTATCTGTGTGCAATGAAAAGAACAGAATTTTAATATTTAATTTAATTTACATATCTGGTTTTATATGTGCTACTGAATGTTTTATATGTGCTACTATATTGTACTTACTGTCTGTTACTGCCAAATCTCTATAACCCAATATGTTACGCTGTTTAGCAAAGTTCTTCAGCTAAAAGTATACCGGCCTTCTTGAAAGGATTGATTGATTTTGCTTTATCCTGCAAATAAGCGTTATAATTTAGACAATATTCAGATATAATCAAGAAATAATATACTTATAAAACAATAAATAAACATATATAAGCAGACATATATAAGCAGATATATATACAAAATTTCAATCTACTTACTCGATAGGACCAAATATATTTTCTGCAGCAGATTCAAATATAACATTAACCTTGTAATGTTATTATATCTTGACGTCGCGATGCTACCGCGTACCGCTTGATACGTATCATATGCGTATGCACGCACATACATATACATTGTCTCTCAAGGCGTATTTGCACACTCAAGCGAATAATTGTACATGAGCGCTGCAAACGCTCCTTGAGGGACAAAACCGCTTTGCGTGTGTGCGTGCGAGCATACGTACGTGAGAGTCTGAAAGTTATCTTCTTATGATTATGATGATTATGATAATGATGAAGAACGAAAAATGTCACAATTCTGACATACGATCATCATTTCTCGGGATTGACTGCACCAATCTTATTCGAACCGGTCGCAATCGGAAGCTTGTATTCACATTATATAATAAAAGGGCCGTTAGATTTTTTATTACGGCTTTAGTTATTAAAATATCTTAATCGAAAGTTTACTAGACCTAAAATTCCGGATAAGCTACTTGGTAGCGTCGCAGCCCCTGTACATAGGCAAACCGTTGACACGCTGGAACGAATTTTTATATATACTTGGCGTCGCGACGCTACCGCGTCGCTTGATTGTTCGTTAATATGCTTTTCATCGTTCGCGTCCATTGTTCCGAACAATGTTTTCGCTATCGAGCCTATTCCGTCTATCAGTCCTCTGCGTCTGTTAATCGGTGGTTTATATATTGTCTGAATTTGTGTCATTACGTTTTTTAGATATTTTGCTTCTCGTTTCGCTATAATATCAAGATTATTGCAAGCGTCTCGATGGTAGTGATTCTGTAGTCTCATTGTATCGCACATCGTTTCTGTTTGTTGCAAATACTTCAATATTTGTTTGTATCTGTCGTTTAATATTGTTAGATCTAATTTGATTACTAATTTCCATGTTCCCTTGACGTAGTATAGCTGTCCAATTTTTTCAAAGTATAGGCCCGGGTTATATTCAAATTCTTGAATTTCATATGATGAGTCCGTTTCATATAACTCCGTGAGACCCTCGGACCGTCGGCTGTTCCAGCTGACGAGCATCCTGTAATATTATATACTTTAGTTTTATTTCTCGCGATGATATCCCGCGAGTGTCATTGTTATCGGTTAGTATCTTTTTTCTGAGATGATTTTTCTGCGATTCTTCTGCAGGCTCTTCTGCGGACCGTCGCGTTTTCGTTCAGTCTCCTACTGATTTTTATACGGTCGACAGCGTACGATAGTTTGTTAATATTTTACATTATGTCGGCTGACAATGAGTCCGGTGATTATCGTCGAGTCCCGGTTTGCGGACCGGAGTTGCCCCTCGATCCTTTCGAGCGAGCTTGTGCGGCCGTGTACCGTAGTTTGGAGCCATATTCGCTCCGTATTACTATCGATACTGTAAGCAGTGATGCCAGAAACGGGTCCCGCGGCTCACGGTTCAGCAATGGAAAGGGTAACGCACACAAGCGCGAGCCGCATACATGTGGCACATATACGCGGTTCGCGCTTGTGTGCGTTACCCCTTCCATTGATGAGCCGTAAGCCGCGGGACCCGTTTCTGGCATCACAGACTGTAAGTGGTGATCGTATAGTGGAGGAGGTGGTGCCGTATCCGCGCAGTGATTTGCGTTTTTTGGGGGATGGAGTTGGGCATTGCTCGCTTTTATGATGGTCGTCGGTTCGAGGATCTTCGTTTACCTGCGGTCTTTATTCCTCGAGGTCGTGGGCTACTGGGTCCACTAGTTGGTAGAAACCACTTCCGGCGGGGAAATTTTCCTGGAGGTCGCGGCTGTGGAGGACGGGATCACGCCTCTGTGGAGGACTTGCGTCGTTTTTTTGAGCGGATGAGGTGTCCCGGTCGTTCCCGCAACGAATAAGGTAAGTTTATTTTAATTTTCGATAAATTGCTTCAGCTTATTTGTGTGCATGTGGATTGCTTTTCTCCCCTTTTTTATCGTGTAATTTACGTCTGAATTCTTTTCAATTATCGTGTACGGTCCGATCCATAAAGATTCGAGTTTTTTAGATCGTCCGCGTCGGAGTGTCTCGTCGTACACTAATACTTTGTCACCGACTTTAAATTTTATTTCTCTAGTATTTTTATCGTACTGTTGTTTAGCTTTAATTTTTTCTTCTTTAACATGCTCTTTTGCGAGCTGATTTGTTGCCCGTAGTCTTTCTTTTAATTCTTGCGCGTAATCGTTGTAATTATATGTCGGCTTAGGCGGTCTCGTCAGTGCCGTAGGTAGATCGGCTTGATGCCCGTAGACTAGTTCAAAGGGTGTATATCCCGTAGCTGTGTGTGGCGTCGTATTATATGTGAACATTGCGAAGGGTATCCATTCGTCCCAGTCTGTCTGGTCGTCATTTATATAATGTCTTAAATATTCGGCTAATGTTCGATGCGATCGTTCTAACGCGCCATTACTTTCCGGATGATAGGCAGTTGTTTGTATTTTATTTATTTTTAATAATTTGCATGTATTTTTAAATATTTCGCTTAAGAAATTTGTGCCTTGGTCCGTTAAAATTTTTTCCGGAATTCCATGTTCGAGAACAATTTTTGTAACGAATTCTTTACTGACCGTGTTCGCTTCTTGATTTGGAATCGGTATCGCTTTACTGAATTTCATTAAATTGTCTTGAAATGTTAATAGATATTTATTTCCGTTGGTCGTTATTGTTAACGGTCCTACGATATCTAACGCGCATTTTTCGAAAGGTTTTGTCGGTGTATCCGTGATTATTAACGGTACTTTATTTTTTCGCGATAATTTATTTTTTTGGCAAAATTCACATTTTGATATGTATTTTTCGACGTTTTTTGTTAATCCGTGCCAATTATAATTTAGGCGGATTCTCTTTATTGTTCGCTCGATTCCTTGATGTCCTCCTGTGGGTGCATCGTGATATTCGTATAATATCTGTTTCTTCTCTTCCTCCGTATATTTTTTCTCTTCGTCAGAGTTCGTTTCTTCTTCTATTGCGAGGACTTCTCGCTCCTCTTCTGTTTCATGGGTGTCTCTTTTTACATTGCGGCTCAGTGCATCGGCGTTCGCATTCGCTCGTCCGGCTTTATGAATAATTTCATAATCATACTCTTCGAGCTTTAATCTCCATCGGATCAATCTTGATCCGGGATCGTTTACATTAAATAACCAGATTAATGGTTTATGATCGGTTACGATTTTAAATTTCGTACCGTATACGTATGGCCTAAAATGTTTTACAGCCCATACAATTGCTAATAATTCTTTCTCTGTTGTATTATAATTCTGCTCCGCCCGCGATAAAACTCTGCTGGCGTAAGCAATTGGCCGGTCATTGCCTACCTTTCCTTGTGACAATACTGCTCCGATTGCATAGTCGGAGGCATCGGTGGTCACTATAAACTCTTGAGTAAAGTCTGGATATTTTAGCACTGGCGTCGTCATTAATTTTTCTTTTAATATTTCAAAAGCATTTTGCTGTTCCATTGTCCACTCGAATTTTTCTGTTTTCTTCGTTAATTTAGTCAGTGGCTTGGCTATTCTTGAGAAGTCTTCTATGAATTTTCTGTAATATCCGGCTAGTCCTATGAAAGATTGTATATCCTTCACTTTCTTTGGCGTCGGAAATTCTTTTATTGCTGTTAATTTTGACGGATCCGGAGATATTCCATCCTCCGAAATAATGTGACCTAGATAAATCACTTCCTTGCGTAAAAATTCGCATTTATCCGGCTGCAATTTTAGATTATTTTCTCGAAGTCTCTGTAGTACTTCCTTGAGTCGTTTGTTGTGGTCTTCTAGGCTTGATCCATATATAACGATGTCATCCAGATAAACTAAACATTTTAGTCCTTGCATTCCTGTCAGAACTGAATTCGTCAATCGCTGGAATGTTGCTGGCGCATTCTTTAGTCCAAACGGCATTCTATTAAACTCGTAGTGTCCGTAGGGCAGTGCTCGGAGATAGTTGCCCTTTTCGGGCCGATATGTGAAGCGACGCCTACGGTCCCCCCACTACCGCTCGAAGCTCGACGGCCAAGCCGCCGATCGCGCGCGTAACGCTATGCCTCAGGAGCGTCCCGATCTAAAAAATATGCTGAGATTGTACCTGCCGTCAAATCGTCGTTTAAATTTGCTTTGCCAGATAATTTGTCTATTAGTAATATATTATATATGTTATAGTAATATATTTATTACTATAACGTATATAATATATAACTAATAGATAATATATAAATAAGACAATATAATAGATAATATATTACTAATAGACAAATTAATATATTATATAATATATATATTACTATAACATATATAAGATATTACTAATAGACAAATTATCTGGCAAAGCAAATTTAAACGACGATTTGACGGCAGGTACAATCTCAGCATATTTTTTAGATCGGGATGCTCCTGAGGCATAGCGTTACGCGCGCGATCGGCGGTTCGGCCGACGAACCTCGAGCGGTAGTGGGGGGACCGTAGGCGTCGCTTCACATATCGGCCCGAAAAGGGTAACTATCTCCGAGCACTGCCGTAGGGCGTTGAAAATGCTGTTTTATTTTTATCTCGTTCGGTCATCGGTATCTGGTGATATCCTGATGCCAAATCTAAGGTAGTAAAATATTTGGCGTTTCCTAACTGGTCCAATATATCGGTGATGTTGGGCAGTGGAAATGAGTCGCCTATCGTCAGATCATTTAGCTTCCGAAAATCGACTACTATTCGGAGCTTTGGTTTTCCAGATGCATCGGCTTTTTTCGGTACCACTAATAGGGGTGCGTTCCATTGACTCGCGCTTGTTCGGATTATGCCGTTTTTTAACATTTCTTGCACTTGTTTATTTACTTCCGTTTTATGCCTTTCCGGAAGGCGATACGGTCTCGTGTTTACCGGTGAGGTATCGGCGCGCGTGTTTATCTCGTGCTCTACCGTCGCGGTGCACGTCAGTGGTTCTCCGTCCAACTGAAATGTATCGTAATATTCTTCGCATATCCGTAAGAGTGACTGTTTTTCTTCTGAATTTAAATGCTGTGTTCGTAGTAGTTGTCAAATTTGCGAGTATCGTGAGGAAGTAGGTTTAGAATTTGTTCTCGTTTGTATAGTGTGTACTTCGGATTCTCGGTCGTATTCTACATCTTCGATAACAACATGTGGCGTTTGTATCTCGACTTCTGTATCGGTCGTATTCATTACACTAACGGGGCATGCGTGATCTTTAGGTTCTACTAGACAATTTCCGATATAGACTCCTGGGGCTGTTTCTTCTGCCCGTACTACTCCTATCCGATTTTGATTCGTTATCGCTTTTACGATGGTTTCGCTGCGCAGTTTTAGAATGGTTTTATTAAATGAATGGAATTTGAGCACGGCGTCTCCTATTTTTAGTTGATTTTGTTTGTAGTCGCAGGATACTGAGTGTTGTCGGAGGAAATCAATCCCTAGAATTCCTTCATATTCGATCGGAATGTCGTCTCTTACAACGTAAAATGCATGTTTTATTTTATGTCCATCTACTTTAATTGTAGCGTACATTTTTCCGATGGTGTGTACCTTATGCCCGGTTATGCCTGTGAGCGCGATTTTATCCTCATATATGAGGGTATCGCCCTTTAATTGTTTTAATTTTATTAACGAGATGGTTGATCCTGAATCGCACAACATCCGTAATTTTTCATCCTTTGCTTGTCGCATGGGTAGTGTTATTAACAATAAATCCGTCTTCTTCTGTGTGCTCGGCGTATCTTTAATATGCGTAACGTGATATTCGGACGCAGGTCGCGGTTGTTTCTTTTTAGATTCGCTTTTATCATCTTCGCTACTGTTACCGTCGGACTCGGAATCTCGCTTTTGTTGTCGCGGATTCTTTCGGTCGTGTGTATTTTCTTCGCGTTTTTTCTGGTTACCGTTCAAACTCCAGCATTCGTCGCGAGTGTGTCCGGATTTTTTACAATGTTTGCAATATTTATTTATTGCATTTATCCGCGAGGATTTTTCCGGTTTAGGAAGCGCGTATCAATTACTTCGACAATCGCGTCCGTAATGTCCGTTTTTTCCACATTTAAAACATTGCGGAGTCGAATTTCGAATCTGTCGCGAATTGCTTGATTCGTATTTATTTTTATTCGGGAAGTTGCTTATTCTTGCCGTTGGTCCGATAAGTTTTTCTTCAGCGCTCGCGCCCGTTATCGCTTCTTGGAGCGTCGTATATCGTTGCGCGCGTAAGAGTACCTTTAATTCGTCGCGTAATCCAATTTGAAAATTTATTAACGCCTGTTTTTTAATCGTGTGTTGAATCGTGCGTTTTGATATTGAGAAGTCCTCTTCTCCTTCAATCATAGCATCGTACAATTTCATTGCTAGTAACTCAACGCGTTGTCCGAAAGCGTACGCGGTTTCATTTGATTTTTGTCTTAATGAATTGAACTCGATTTGTAAGTGCGTAGTACTTTGTTTAGATTGGTAACAAGTTTCAAGTTGATGTTTTAATTCGTCGAACGTTTGTATATCTCGCGTCTCAAAATCCTGCATCGCTTTCCCTTTTAATTTTGTAAATAAGATTGCTTGAATTAACGATTCTTCGTCCGCGGGATTTATGTTCTGAACGGCGTATTTACACGCGTTTAAAAATTCTTGCAGTTTATGTCGCAAGGTTCCATCGAACTCGGGGATCATTATTCTTGCTTCCTTTAACGGCAGATAATTCGGGGCGACGCTTCGTCGATTTCTGATATCGCGTCTCGTTCGCCCATATGTTGTTTCAAACGCATCGTGATCGTTTTCCCTGCGAGTATCTGTATGACGGAGTAATTGTGTGTCCGCGCTTTCTAGTCGCGTTACTCGTATGTTTAATGAATTAATATCCGCGCGTATTTCATTTAAAATGTGGATGATCTGTGTATAATCTCCTTTTTCTTCGCGGTTTCTTTCGGGAGGCGGCGTGCGGTCGGCCTCCGCTATATTTTGGTCCATCTGGCGGATGGATCGTCGCATCGGGTGACCCCCGTTTGGACACGGAACGATTGGACACCGCTCGATTGGACACGCAGTATGGGACACGGAACGATTGGACACTGCACGATTGGACACAGAATTATTGGACACCGCACGATTGGACACCGCACAATTGGACACGCACACTGCACGATTGGACACTGCACGATTGGACACCGCACGATTGGACACTGCACGATTGGACACCGCATTATTGGACACTGCACGATTGGACACCGCACGATTGGACACTGCACGATTGGACACTGCACGATTGGACACCGCACGATTGGACACTGCACGATTGGACACCGCACGATTGGACACGCACACTGCACGATTGGACACTGCACGATTGGACACCGTACGATTGGACACTGCACGATTGGACACCGCATCATTGGACACTGCACGATTGGACACCGCGCGATCCTACTCGGGTTTCAGCTTGGCCGTGATTCTCGTACTGCTTGTGTCGTCCGTATGTGTTGCTTCTGCTTGTGTCCGTCAGCTTTAACTTGTTTGCTGACGTGCCTGTTATTTACTCTTTTGGTTTTTTACAGGTCTTTATTCGGCGAGTTGGCTGGCGATCCTTTGGCACATCCCACCGCTGCCACCAATTTTGTTGTGCCTCCGTGGAAGCACAGCGAATTTTTGGGGATCGTTGGCCAAATTAGAACTAAGGAGTTCGGGATCGGGCAGGGTCGTCTCGCCGTGTCAACAATTTTGTAGTAGTTGTAGAAATAAAGTCATTTATTCGTATACATCGGCTTTAAATCTTCTTGTCTTTCTCGCACTTCAACTCGGCTTATCGTGGTATAGAATTGCTTCGCGTGCCTGATATCGCGGCTGCCGTCGCGAGATCAGCTGGGACGCTCTTTTTATTAAAATGATTTCAATTGTCCGTCTCGCAGTTGCTCTTTATTAAATTTTTCTGTGCTGTATAATTGTATGAATATAACTGTTTCGGGTGGTTTTGTGATTAAGACTGCCTAGCGCTCGTTCGAGGTGGGTAGTTTTATCACCTCCTGTTCGATTAGTTTTTTGGAGGGGATCGCTTAGCGACAGGACCATAGGTGGTCGTGTCGCTCGATTTTGGGTGGGAAAACCCCGGATGCAAGCTACGTATATTCTTTGCTTGCATTTCCGGCGTATCGTTCTTCGAGTCTCGCGAACGCGTGGCCTCCGCGCGTGGCTTGCTTTGTCAGCGATTGCGCTCGTAACTTTATACGTCTTCCTCGGCTTCGAATTATAGTCGGAAGACGTTAAATAATATTTAATAATTAATAATTATGCTAATTTGGTTATAGCCGTTTTGGGCTATAACAAAACGTTTTAATTAGTTTTTCCGTGACCAACAAACGATTGCGCATCGATTGAACTAAGTTTTAAACAAAAATAATATCTTTCCGGTTAACTTCACACAAAATTTTGTTTCCGTATTTTCAAAAAAAATATTAACCAACAAACGTTGTAATTAGGCCAATAATCACCAACAAACGATCAACAAACGATTCGTAAAAAGAAAAATTATAAAAGTGAATGCTGACCGGCTAACTTTATGGAGCTGATAATATGGGATAATATAGGGAAGGCCGAATATACTATAGAGCTCAATGTTCGAGTCTCTTGATTGCCAGATGCTATGACCGCCGTAGAGTTAGCAGAGAAATTAAATATTTTCTAATTATTTTATATTATATAATTTGGGAATCGTTTGGGGAAGTTTAGGAAAATCATTTTAACATTTAGGAAACAATATTTTCTTTGTAATAATAAAAATTTATCGAGCGTCAAGTTAGCAGATCTTAATTATGTTTAATAAATATTATGAACGGAATCGATTAGAAATCATTTGGGAATAACATATTCATTAATATTTTTATTTGGGAAAGTCGCATTTTTGTAATTTAAATAAATTTGTGTATTCAAAAAAATGCATTATGCGTTATGCACGCGGCATAAAGATTCAACCAATCAGAGTCCTTTATTTCTAAAATGAAAGAGGATATATCCTCGGCATGTCTTAGGCTGGATCCCCATGCGGCGTAACTTGCGTAAGCGTAACTTGCGCTGACCAATCACATCGTCTCATTTCATCATTTCTCATCTCTCTTTTTTTTTTTTACTCAAATGAGACGATGTGATTGGTCAGCGCAAGTTACGCTTACGCAAGTTACGCCGCATGGGGATCCAGACTTACATTCTTATTTTCCGTAATTCTCAATGTTCTACTGTCTTGTCTAATTCCTCGATTCATTGCAACTTAGATTCCAAAAATTTTCATAAAATGATCTGGGCGATCTTATTTTGCAGGTCATTATGTATTAATGAAAAATGAAACACGTAGCAGATGGTCCTGAAATTTATTCTTAATTTATTATAAATTCTATGTGCTTTCTATTAAAATGTTACAAAAATATGTATTTGAAATTTCTTACCAATGTTACAGGCATGAAGCCATTAAGTATATAGGTATGTTCATAAAAAAGTTATAAAAATTCAGTAAAATAATAAAATCTACGTCGTCAGTTCCGACGACGTCATACGTAACATAATGTTATAGAGTTGAATCTTGTTCATTTTGCTTGCTCTTAAGGACCAGCGCACATGAAAATATTTTATTGAGTCTTTCATTTTAGGAATAAAGGACTCTGATTGGTTGAATCCTTTATGCCGCGTGCATAACGCATAATGCATATTTTTGAATACACAAATTTATTTAAATTACAAAAATGCGACTTTCCCAAATAAAAATATTAATGAATATGTTATTCCCAAATGATTTCTAATCGATTCTGTTCATAGTATTTATTAAACATAATTAAGACCTGCTAACTTGACGCTCGATAAATTTTTATTATTACAAAGAAAATATTGTTTCCTAAATGTTAAAATGATTTTCCTAAACTTCCCCAAACGATTTCCAAATTATATAATATAAAATAATTAGAAAATATTTAATTTCTCTGCTAACTCTACGGCGGTGATGCTATGCTGTGTTCCGATTCCCCACTCGGGTGCACCCGATATTATAGTATATGTCACGTATACTATAATATCGGGTGCACTCGGGTGGGGAATCGGAACACAGCCCTAGATGGAATCTCTAACAGATGTGACAACAAACATACAACATACAACTAACATAAATATAATGATGGCCATTCATAGAATATAACCAAACTGAGTCCAACATCTCTACCATCTATGGCTTGTGACGTTATAAATTAGACCAATGGGCATTTAATATTAGACCACTTTCATTGGGCTATTTATGAACGGTTATTTGTGATTGGTGTGTACTTCAAATTTTGGATAGATTCAAAAATATATACCAATCACGAATCATGAACAGCTCAATGATATTAAATGCACAATACACTAGGGATGTTCGATACCAATTCGATTCTTTAAAAGATCGATTCTTTTAGTCAAAAAATCGATTTTTTGAATCGATTCTTTGCTATACGATTTTTTTGCGAATCGATTCTTTACCCTAATAATCGAAGAACTGATTCTATTTTTAAAAATTCTTTTTTCTCGCTTTTTCCTTACCTGTCGCTACTGTTTATATCTACACCATGATACTATGCCTGCGGTCGGTAAGACACTAGAAATACTTCGAAGCATTGCATTAACCAATCAGAATAAATAAATCTTTACTCTTTTTGTCCTGATTGGTCAATCAAATGCTTCGGAGCATTTCTAGCGTGTTTCCGACCGTAGCCTATGTCTACACTCTTTACAATCTATATAGTCTAAGAGCCAATTTCACCAAGTCCGGTCACATTAAAATTTAAAATTAATTAATACAATTAAAAATTTTTTATGGTCACAATTAGCTAAAATTAATTAATTAATTAGATTTATGTATGTTTCAATTATATATAAATAATTTTGTACGATTTTTTAGATCGATTCTTGCAAAATCGATTCTTTGATTCCGATTTTTTAAGAGAATCGATTTTCATGATTCGATTCAGAATCGATTCAAGAATCGATTCTTTTAAGAGAATCGAACTTCCCTTTCCCGAACAATACACCCACTGGCCGCGTTCAGCAGAGAAAACCGTTTAGGGCCAATTTCACCAAGCTCGGTTAGATTAACCGACGGTTAAAATTAGCAGGGTGGCCAACAGAAAATAGAGGTGAAGGAAAACCAAGCATTCATATAATTTCAGTTGGAACCCTGCTAATTTTAACCGTCGGTTCATCTAACCGAGCTTGGTGAAATTGGCCCTTAGTAGCAATCGAATATGATTGGTTCTTACTTTTAGAACCAACGAATCAACGTCAAGTGTTGACAAGACGATAACTGAGCGCTCTCTCTGCCGAACGCGGCCAATGTTTTGACTGCTTATTATTTTGATTATTTCTAAAACAAACGAGAAAAAAGTTTTCATCAAGATCTTCTGCAAATCTCTTTGTTTTGCAATTGGTTGATTTTATTATAAAATACACTACTCCGCAATATTGACGAAGTCTTAGTCATATATAACAATAAGTAAGGATATTTCATTACTGAGAATGACAAGTTCAATGAATGCTGGTTTGTTTGTCTAAATCCGTAAACTCTTTTTGAATATTTCAAAAATTGTACTGCTAGTGAGTATGTGTGATGTATATTGTAAAGAAATTTAGATTTTAAAAAATTTTATTTTATTTTTTATGTATGCTAAGATTCTCAAATCACAAACTCTGAGGTTATGAAAATATGTTGTTTTATTAAAGTAGGTATTGTTTATTGCGTATGTTAAAAATTGAAGCTTTAAAAGTTACATAGATTTTTATGCAAGTTGTGTGTATATGTATTATGTCTGCTTGTTATTTATATCTTGTACTAAAAAACGATACACGTTTTAACTTTATATTTTTATTTAGGGTTTCTATCCATAAAAAATTTTGTGGAGACATCAAGAGAGAGAGAGATTTATTTATTTATTTATTTATTGTAAAAAGTAGAGATTTGAGTTTGATCAATCTTGTAAAATATGGCGCATTACAAAGGAGCAGCAAGCGAAGCTGGCCGAGCTATGCAGTTAATGAAGAAGAGAGAAATTGCCCAGCAAGAAATAGAATTACGAAAGAAAAAAATTGAAGACGATTTAAAGATTCATAATATAGAGAATAAGTTTGCAACTCATTATAATGCCGTTGAGCAACAATTGAAGACTTCCACAATTGGATTAGTTACATTGAACGAGATGAAAGCCAAGCAGGAAAATATAGTAAAAGAACGTGAAAGAAAACTTGCTCAAAAAGAACGAGAAAAAGAACAGGAAAAGGAAAGAGCACTAGCGGCAAAACAAGCGGAAAAAAATAAACAAAAAAGACAAATTCAAGCTTTATCCTTTAACTTAGACGAAGAAGAGGAAGCCGAAATCTCGGATGATGACAGTACAGAAAAATTTGCAAAATCGGAAAATATCCAATGCAATGAGCCTGTTATTAAAAAAATCAAGAAAAATCCAGATGTAGATACAAGTTTTTTACCAGATAGAGAAAGGGAAGAGGAAGAAAATAAACTTAGGGAAGAATTGAGACAAGAATGGGCTAGAAAACAGAATGCACTGAAAGAAGAAGAGATTGAAATCACATTCAGCTATTGGGATGGATCTGGTCATCGTCGAAGTGTTATAATGAAGAAAGGTAAACATTTAAATATAAGATTATAATTAAAAATAAGATTATAATTATTAAAACAGTAGTATATATATATATGTATATATATATATATATAATATATGTAATATGTATAAAAAAAGTCAGTATCATATATAATCAATTCTATTGCAAATAAAATTTTTTTTCCTCCATACAGGCAATTCTATTTATCAGCTTCTTCAGAGGTGTTTAGAAGTTTTGAGGCGTGAATTTAGCGAGCTTAAAACAGTGATGGCAGATCAATTAATGTATGTTAAAGAAGATCTTATTTTGCCACATCATTACACATTCTACGATTTTATTGTAACTAAGGTAAGAGAATATTTAATATTATATAGATTCATAAAGCAATATTGTAATGCTTATATCTTATTTATATAATGTCATTAGGCACGAGGGAAGAGTGGGCCTTTGTTCACATTTGACGTTCACGATGATATTCGAGTTATGCATGATGCTTCTGTTGAAACCGAGGAGTCACATGCTGGAAAAGTATTACTTAGGTATTTATTACTAAAACATTAGTCTAATTGCATTATTGTTTTTATCTTCTCTCTTACATATCTATATAATTATTTATATTTTTAGATCATGGTATGAGAGAAATAAACATATTTTTCCAGCGAGTAGATGGGAACCTTTTGACCCAACAAAAAGTTATGACAAATACACAGTATCGGATAAAAATAAAAAGAAAGATAAAATGTGATAAGCTTTTTCCAACGTATTGTTTAACATAAAACAAGAATAATATTTGTCATATTTTGTTGCATTTAAGAATTTGAATGCTCAAATGAATATCTATACAATTTACAATTGTGTCGAGATATCTTCCTTTTATTAGGCTAATGATTCGTTATAACACTGTAAAATATATGTATATATTTGTAGTAATGTACTTTTACTTACTTTGATTTTGCAATTGATTTATTTATTTATCTATATAATATCTTATAAGATATAAGATGTGAAGAGAAAGTTTAACAACAGAAAAAAACAAACAAATATTTTAATCATCTGAATGTGATTATATAATCAACATGAAAATATAAGACAGTATTTCAATCTGTTTAACAAAAGTCAGAAAGAGTATAATGTTAATCTATGATAGACATTGTCGAGAAATCTATTTACAAATTAGATGTGTCGTTGTCTTAAAGATAATTATATAACAACATAAATATAAATGCGATAAATAAAGGTAAAATGCGATTATATCGATAATAATCATGTACTATTTGCAGGCTTGATACAAGCCGGGTCCATGTACGTAATACTTTCGGGAAAGTGATCCATTATAATGAACTTTTTCTCAGTTGATTTGTTCAGACTCTCGAGAAATCCAAACCAATAAATAACAAGTCCAGATCCGAATCTATTCCAATAACTCAAGAACTGTTCCTTTATATACTTTTGATGAACTTCCACATTACCAAATCGTGCCTTGGATTCGATCCAATTTATTACATAGCCATTGACCGCGATTGGAACTTCTAGCTTGATGTCCGGAGTCTTATCATATCCTCGTAATCGTAAGTGTTCTTCATTGCGGAATGCAATGTTTCTTTGTATTAAACAATCTTGAAGCTTTATTTCATATTCTTGTCCTATGCAACTGAAAAAGACATGATCTTTCATAATAATATATTTTAAAGTTTATTGTAAATCTGAGTTATAATAAGCTTTTATTATGCTCTGCAATCTAGTAGTAATAATTATTTTATTACAATTTTATATTATAGCAAAATTAATAAATAGAGAAAATATAGAAGAGCAAGTATCAGAATTTTTAATAAAAATTTAGAATATTATGTAGTTTATTTTCTTTAAAATAAAGGTAAAATGTATAATTCTATTTGGCAAAAAAGAAATGGGACAATTATATATTTACTAATTATAATGAAAGATACTTACATTCCCATAGCATCTGCTATAGGACCATATAGGTCATCGTATAATATGCACTAAAAGGAGAAAATTAAAGTTCTTTAAAAAATAATTTTTTTCAAGATATTTAAGTAGTTTGTGTTGTCATTAAATATATTAGATTTGTCAAAAGATCTGTTATCAAGATAAAGTATGTAATTATCTCTCTTTTTCTGTTGTAAAATACTATATATTTTTTTAGACTGATTACCAAGTAAATTTCATATGCGAGATCCTTATCTCCAATGAGTGTAGTATCCTTAAACAACTTGGTAATTACATTTTTTGAAACTGAAATAATTTTTATACATTTTTAAATAAAACTCAAAGCTTGTTTATTATTTTATGCCTTTTTCTGTTAGGTATTAACTATATACCATTTGCATTGTCACACATGCAATATTTCTCCAAGACATTACGTGCTAATAAGGCTGGTGCAGCATCAATATCTTTAGCCATCCTCAATAAAATACCTGTTGGCTCTCCATTCTGTACTGCCTCCAAATAGCTAAAATTTATAAAAGATATCGCAAATAAAAATGAGTAAAGATAATTGCAATTTTGAACACATAATTATTTTTTCTTAAAATACTATATAAAAATTTATAATAATCTTACTTTTTAAAGATAACTTACCTATCATAATAACTTTTATTATTCCCAAATAATTTGATATGATTGACTTTCATTTTCTGTTGTATTTCTAAAGATAAAATGCTGTGCAATGTGTTTGAATGGATCCTGTACAAATAAGAAAATGAGAGATTTCAGTGTTTTTAATATTTTAAAAATCACGTGTTTTTGGCTAATACAAAAAAATGACATAATTGTGATGTTTAATTGCAGAATTATTTATAAATCAGCAAATTATATTTGACTTTACTATTTATTTTGACTGATATGTGCACATTATTAAAAAAAGAACTTTTTACTCGCTATATTTTTCCTTTAGCATCTTGACACAATCTTTCGACAGTCCTCGAAAATTACGAATTGTCGTTGTTATCTCATTATACATTTCGGTCTTCATCATTTATACCAGTTATCAGAAAATAAAATTTGCTAAAAAATAGTGTTATTTATTGATGCTCCCATAGATGGATATCATACATATAAAGGACATAATATATAGATGAAGCCTTTTCTGTGATAAGAGGATTTGTGGTTAGGAATTAGGGCTATGTTCCAAAACGTACTCTTCGAGGAAAATTTTACTCCGATGGCCGTTCCGAAACTTTTTTGAGCGTCTCTGATTGGTTCCAGACTGGCCATCGAGTAAAATTTTCCTCGGAGAAGAAATTTTAACCGCCGTAGAGATAGCAGAGAAATTAAGGGTCGACAGGAGACCTTCCCAAAGTTAGCCCCCCCACTTTTACTTTTGGGAATTTTCTTTTTATCAATCGATTGGTGGTTGATTGGTAATGTTTGGTATCGCATTAAAAAAGTTTGGTAGTTTCCCGTTTTTTGACAAAAACGTAAACAAATTTTTGACCTTTTTTTAGCCCCCCCACTTTGACTTTTGGAAATTTTTTTTTTACCAATCGTTCAATGGTTGATTGCTAATGTTTGGTATCGCATCCAAAACGTTTGGTAATTTCCCGTTTATTTAAAAAAAAATCGTAAACAAATTTTTAATCTTTTCTTAGACCCCCCCCCCCCTCCCATTTCGACTGCTGGGAATTTTTTTTCAGCACTCGTTTGGTGATTGATTGGTAACGTTTGCTACCGCATTCAAAATGTTTTTTTTGTATAGCTAATAATTTTACATATTCAGCCAGATTTTGCAATTCGGCTCTTAAAAATTTATAATAAGGCCCGTTCTACAATAAGCCGTATGTCGTTAGTCGTAAGCAAATTGACCAATTACAGTCGAATGTTCTCGGAATAATCGACTGTGGTTGATCAATTTGCTTACGACCATAGACATAGTATATCTAGACCGAGTGTTGAGGAGTGGGGACCAAGGTGCACGTAGAAAAGGACATACTTTGTTTCGTGCCCCTTGCGTTCTCTCTCACTCGCATGTAGCATAGCGAAAGAGTACGCTATGCTACGTGCAAGCGAGAGAGAACGCAAGGGGCACGAAACAGAGTATGTCCTTTTCTACGTGCATCTTTACCCCCACTCCTTAAATAAAGGCAAACGCTCGGTCTAGATATACTATGTCTATGCTTACGACTAACGACATACGATTTATTGTAGAACAGGCCTTAGGCCGATATTACATTTGTCGTACGACAAACTTTTTAAGCATATTGATTGGCTGCAAAATAGAAACTTTCTTGAGTCTCTAGAAATTAGCTAATCAATGCGCTTAAAAAGTTTGTCGTACGACAAATGTAATATTGGCCTTAAGCCCGTATCAAACTATAGACTAAGCATTGAAGATTGAGATTCAAGATTCAAGATTGAAATTTGACCAATTAGAATGAAGAAATTTTAGTTCTTTTTGTTCTGATTAGTCAAATTCCAATTTTTAATCTTTAATCCTCAGTCTTTAATGCGTATTCTGATACAGTCTTTAAAGTCCGTATCAAACTACGCATTGAAGATTGAGATTGAAAATTCAAGATTGAAATTTGATCAATCAGGATACAGAAATTTTAGTTTCTTTTGTTCTGATTAATCAAATTCCAATCTTTAATCTTCAATTTCAATGCGTAGTCTGATACGGGCTTAAGTGTGGTCTTGTGTCGTCTTAAGATCTCATTCAACCAATGACTACGTTTACACGTCACCCTAAGTTGCCGGTCACAATAGTGATTTAAGCTCTAAGCCTTAAGATGATTAATCAATCGATTTAGATCTTCCAATACTTTAGTTCTGTTTATTCAATGATTAATCAAATTCCAATCTTTAATCTTCAATTTCAATGCGTAGTCTGATACGGGCTTAAGTGTGGTCTTGTGTCGTCTTAAGATCTCATTCAACCAATGACTACGTTTATAGTACTAATTGATTAAGAATTGACTAATCAAGTCGATTTCTCTATACTTGATTGTGATTGGTCAATTTCTTAAAGCCGTATCAGACTACGCATTGAAAATTTAAGATTGAAGATTAAAGATTGGAATTTAACTAATCAGAACAAAAAAGACTGAAATTTCTTCATTCTGATTTGTCAAATTTCAATCTTGAATCTTGAATCTCAATCTTCAATGCGTAGTCTGATACGGGCATAAGGCTTAAAGCTTATGTTACGTCTCGATAATGCGCTTTTCTTACTATACCTCAGTTAGTGAGAAAAGGATAGCTCTCTATTTTTATAGGGCAACCTGCTTCCACCGGCTATACCCCAGGGACGCCGAGAGCTAGGACTGATCTGGTGGATTCTAGGGGAATGACGTTAGGCACGGAACTAACCTTTTACTAGTGTGATTTTACTGGGTGTTAGATATAGGAATATACGCATGCGCAAATATTCATGTGTGATTCAATAGTAAAGTAATGCTTTAAATAATAAGAGTTAGAGAAATAGTTGAAGAAAAATATTATAATAAGAGAAGAAATTAGGAGAAAATATAACTATTTATAAGAATTGGAATTAGGTGGAATTAAAATGGTTTTATTAAGGGGTCGGGTTTTTAGTTATAGAAAAGAGGTTTTTGATTAATATCAATACTAGATCTTACTGTTTCATACGATCCTAAATTTTAATTCCAAGGGAAGGTCTAAGGCGTAGAAAAGGGTCAGTCTAGGGCATACTTTGATGCTCGATAGACGAACAATGTCTAGGGCACGGTATGTGCTCAGTAGACGAAGGAAATTCCGGAAAAGGGGTAAAGTGTCACCGGGGCAATAAACCTCGGCAACCGGGTTTCAAGGGTTGGCGTCAATCAAGGGCTTACTATGAGCTCGATAGACGACAGTCGTCAAGGGCACAATGTGCTCGACAACGATGGAAATTTGGGAAAAGGGTAGAGTGTCGCCAGGGCAATAATGCTCGGCAACCGGGTTTCAAGGGTTGGACCACGTCCGGGTGACAACAGCAGAATAGCCGCTAAGCAAAATCTAAATTTGTCTAGTATTGATAATAATAATAGTAAGAATAATAAGGATGTTTCAAATGATTGCAGGAAGATAGATTGTGGATTATTAAAGTTGACTGACTAGGAAACTGTCAGCAACGTGCAAATGCTTGACAGGGGTTTGTTTTATTATCAAAAGTGATGGAATAGGAACTGAGGTAATGGTTTGGGGCAAATGGGCTGTCAGTCAATTGTTGAAATAATCTTGAGAATATAAGGGGTGTTAGTAATAGCGGGTACTTACTGCGTTGTAGCAAGTAATCTTTCTTTTAACTCAATGTACTTTATACTTGCTTAAAGCCTTTCCTTTCTCATATACATACCTTGGTCGTGGATGAGATAGGCTAGGTTGACGTAGACAGGTGTATGTTCAAAGTCTTTATTCTTGACTTATACAGGTTGAACTTATGAATCTATCTGACTGACTGATTGAAAATGAAAGACACGCGGTTGCGTCTGAGAGACTGAGACTAAGACGGTAAGAGACTAAGGGAATATTACTGTATAATGAAAGACACGCATATAGTTATGCGTTGGAATGATCGGCGAGACTGACACTACTACTACTCGCACTACTACCGGTACTACTACTACTCGCACTACTACTGGCTTGACGGTGAAAATCTGCATCTTATATACTATTGAGAACCAAGAGCGTTGCGAGCCGTGTGGGGATCGTTCTGAGAATTTAGTTTACGTTCTGGAAATTCATTACGGTGAAGATTTTCTATGGAAATCTGTGGCGAAAATATTTCTAAGTATTGCCCATCGATTAGCGGTAAATCCTTATCGATTGTTTATGTCTTGGCGTCTTCATCGCGGATCTATTGGAGCCGCCATGGATCTGCATGCCTGCTTATCGCTCACTGTCTCGGATAGTTTTGCAATAGTATAATACGAGAAACTATAGTATAATATGAAAAAACTATAGTATAGTACGGGAAACTATAGTATAAACTATAAGGTAATATGAAAAAGTTATATTAATATTATTAGCTTTATGGAGTCACTTGTTAAATTTGTTTCATGTCTGGTAATTAATTTGGAAATTCAAGTTTTAGTATTTCATGGTTAAAAGGAGTTATTCCAGATAAATTGTTATCATGTACTATGTAATCCGTGATTCCATAAATGTAAGTTTCTTAGATCTATATATTATTCGCAATCACATGGTTAAAGCTACTACCAAGCATATTAATTCATAGTGTAGTGATATAGTATAATAACGCTTTCTTTGTGGAAACGTTTTATAATAATTGTTTTTAACTAGTTTTTATGAAGTTATCAAATTATTGTTATAATTAAATTTTGAATAATATTGAAAGTTGATAATTATTAGCAAGGAATGTAAGAAAAATGTTTTAACAAATTATTATTGCACGCATTTTACGATTCCATAAAGAGTGGTGCGCATATTCCTTATTTTATTTATTTTAATCCTATTCTTTGTATTCTTAAAGATGAAGTGCTAGTATCGCTGATTATATTAAAGCTCAATCGCGGGCCTCTTCTTAAAGTAATCGCCGGTCAGTTCTAGAAAGTCACTACTGCGCAGCTGCCTAGTTCTAAATAAAGCCTTCTGATTGGTCGGTTCAAGGAACCTTCAATTCCTTGCGCAATCGATTATTACTACTAAAGGAACTAAAATATAGTTAATTTCTATGTTATATGATCATATGGAACTAGAACAATAAGCAATTAGTAAAATTGATTAATAATGGAAATAAGGGCAAATGGTTAAATAATTGTTCTATATTCCATAGGCATAATGCAGAAATAGATGCGGTACTTAATTATTAGTTGAAATATGCTTTTGAAAAATGACGGGACGTCACACTTAAATCACCTATTGTAGACCGGCACTAATCGAATTTAATAACATCCGTAGTTTCAAGGCTGGCCAATCACAGTCATTCCATTCTTCAGAGGAATAGCCGTGATTGGCCAGTGTTACGTCTCGATAATGCGCTTTTCTTACTATACCTCAGTTAGTGAGAAAAGGATAGCTCTCTATTTTTTATAGGGCAACCTGCTTCCACCGGCTATACCCCAGGGACGCCGAGAGCTAGGACTGATCTGGTGGATTCTAGGGGAATGACGTGGGCACGGAACTAACCTTTACTAGAGTAATTTTACTGGGTGTTAGATATAGGAATATACGCATGCGCAAATATTCATGTGTGATTCAATAGTAAAGTAATGCTTTAAATAATAAGAGTTAGAGAAATAGTTGAAGAAAAATATTATAATAAGAGAAGAAATTAGGAGAAAATATCAACTATTCATAAGAATTGGAATTAGGTGGAATTAAAATGGTTTTATTAAGGGGTCGGATTTTTAGTTATGGAAAAGAGGTTTTTGATTAATATCAATACTAGATCTTACTGTTTCATACGATCCTAAATTTTAATTCAAAGGGAAGGTCTAAGGCGTAGAAAAGGGTCAGTCTAGGGCATACTTCGATGCTCAGTAGACGAAGGATGTCTAGGGCACAGTATGTGCTCAGTAGACGAAGGATGTCTAGGGCACGGTATGTGCTCAGTAGACGAAGAATGTCTAGGGCACAGTATGTGCTCAGTAGACGAAGGATGTCTAGGGCACGGTATGTGCTCAGTAGACGAAGGATGTCTAGGGCACAGTATGTGCTCAGTAGACGAAGGATGTCTAGGGCACAGTATGTGCTCAGTAGACGAAGGAAATTCCGGAAAAGGGGTAAAGTGTCACCGGGGCAATAAACCTCGGCAACTGGGTTTCAAGGGTTGGCGTCAATCAAGGGCTTACTATGAGCTCGATAGACGACAGTCGTCAATATGCTCGACAACGATGGAAATTTGGGAAAAGGGTGGAGTGTCGCCAGGGCAATAATGCTCGGCAACCGGGTTTCAAGGGTTGGACCACGTCCGGGTGACAACAGCAGAATAGCCGCTAAGCAAAATCTAAATTTGTCTAGTATTGATAATAATAATAGTAAGAATAATAAGGATGTTTCAAATGATTGCAGGAGGATAGATTGTGGATTATTAAAGTTGACTGACTAGGAAACTGTCAGCAACGTGCAAATGCTTGACAGGGGTTTGTTTTATTATCAAAAATGATGGAATAGGAACTGAGGTAATGGTTTGGGGCAAATGGGCTGTCAGTCAATTGTTGAAATAATCTTGAGAATATAAGTGTTAGTAATTGCGGGTACTTACTGCGTTGTAGCAAGTAATCTTTCTTTTAACTCAATGTACTTTATACTTGCTTAGAGCCTTTCCTTTCTCATGTACATACCTCGGTCGTGGATGAGATAGGCTAGGTTGACGTAGACAGGTGTATGTTCGAAGTCTTTATTCTTGACTTATACAGGTTGAGCTTATGAATCTATCTGACTGACTGATTGAAAATGAAAGACACGTGGTTGCGTCTGAGAAACTGAGACTAAGACGGTAAGAGACTAAGAGAATATTACTGTATAATTAAAGACACGCATATAGTTATGCGTTGGAATGATCGGCGAGACGACACTACTACTACTGATACTACCGGTACTACTACTACTCGCACTACTGCTGCTCGCACTACTACTGCTCGCACTACTACTGATTTGTCGATGAAAATCTGCATCTTATATACTATTGAGAACCAAGAGCGTTGCGAGCCGTGTGGGGATCGTTCTGAGAATTTAGTTTACGTTCTGGAAATTCATTACGGTGAAGATTTTCTATGGAAATCTGTGGCGAAAATATTTCTAAGTATTGCCCATCGATTAGCGGTAAATCCTTATCGATTGTTTATGTCTTGGCGTCTTCATCGCGGATCTATTGGAGTCGCCATGGATCTGCACGCCTGCTTATCGCTCACTGTCTCGGATAGTTTTGCAATAGTATAATACGAGAAACTATAGTATAATATGAAAAAACTATAGTATAGTACGGGAAACTATAGTATAAACTATAAGGTAATATGAAAAAGTTATATTAATATTATTAGCTTTATGGAGTCACTTGTTAAATTTGTTTCATGTCTGGTAATTAATTTGGAAATTCAAGTTTTAGTATTTCATGGTTAAAAGGAGTTATTCCAGATAAATTGTCATCATGTACTATGTAATCCGTGATTCCATAAATGTAAGTTTCTTAGATCTATATATTATTCGCAATCGCATGGTTAAAGCTACTACCAAGCATATTAATTCATAGTGTAGTGATATAGTATAATAACGTTTTCTTTGTGGAAACGCTTTATAATAATTTGTTTTTAACTAGTTATTATGAAGTTATCAAATTATTGTTATAATTAAATTTTGAATAATATTGAAAGTTGATAATTATTAGCAAGGAATGTAAGACAAATGTTTTAACAAATTATTATTGCGCGCATTTTAAGATTCCATAAAGAGTGGTGCGCATATTCCTTATTTTATTTATTTTAATCCTATTCTTTGTATTCTTAAAGATGAAGTGCTAGTATCGCTGATTATATTAAAGCTCAATCGCGGGCCTCTTCTTAAAGTAATCGCCGGTCAGTTCTAGAAAGTCACTACTGCGCAGCTGCCTAGTTCTAAATAAAGCCTTCTGATTGGTCGGTTCAAGGAACCTTCAATTCCTTGCGCAATCGATTATTACTACTAAAGGAACTAAAATATAGTTAATTTCTATGTTAAATGACCATATGGAACTAGAACAATAAGCAATTAGTAAAATTGATTAATAATGGAAATAAGGGCAAATGGTTAAATAATTGTTCTATATTCCATAGGCATAATGCAGAAATAGATGCGGTACTTAATTATTAGTTGAAATATGGTTTTGAAAAATGACGGGACGTCACACCAGTTTTAAAAATTGAAGGTTAAAGATTAAAGATTGAAATTTGACCAATCAGGTTAAAAGGAACTAAAATTTCTTGTTCTGATTGGTCAAATTTCAATCTCAATGCATAGTCTGATACGGGCTTTAGTCGTTAGCAAATTGACCAATGACAGTCGATTATGCCGAGAATATTTGATTGTGATTGATCAATTTGCTTACGACTAACGACATACGGCTTATTGTAGAACGGGCCTTATTATAAATTTTTAAGAGCCGAATTGCAAAATCTGGCTGTATATGTAAAATTATTAGCTATACAAAAAAACATTTTGAATGCGGTAGCAAACGTTACCAATCAATCACCAAACGAATGGTGAAAAAAAAATTCCCAGCAGTTGAAATGGGGGGGGGGGGGAGAGGGTCTAAGAAAAGGTTAAAAATTTGTTTACGATTTTTTTTTAAATAAACGGGAAACTACCAAACGTTTTGGATGCGATACCAAACATTAGCAATCAACCATTGAACGATTGGTAAAAAAAAAAATTCCAAAAGTCAAAGTGGGGGGGCTAAAAAAAGGTCAAAAATTTGTTTACGATTTTGTCAAAAAACGGGAAACTACCAAACTTTTTTAATGCGATACCAAACATTACCAATCAACCACCAATCGATTGATAAAAAGAAAATTCGCAAAAGTAAAAGTGGGGGGGCTAACTTTGGGAAGGTCGACAGGAGTGAGGGCAAACTCCGAATTGACATTGGAGACCTCGCGCGGTGAAAATGTGAAACTCAGGTTTCAGGGTTACCAACGCTGAGGAATGAATTCTCAGTCTCGATGTGTAGGTGTATGTCTGTATACGTACACACACGATTGCATTGCTCGCGTGGACGCACCGTGGAGAGGAAAGATAGAAAAGGATCAACGATCACGCTATCCTTGTTCCTCTAGCGTATCGCTTTACGGCCAAGATATGCCTGAAAATGCTTTCTGGCCTCTCGTAGCAGAAAGCAGTAATGCAACAAGACTAATGGGCGCCCACTTTTTATAAATTTTATGTTTACTTATCCGCATATGTACAGATATATACCAATAGTATATAGAAATGTTACATATGTTTCAAAATTGCACAATGATAAATAATATTAGTAGAATAATAGCTATAATAGAGTGAACTAATATACAACGTGTAAGAAATACGGGCACTTCTTAGACTTGGCAATTTATTGCTTTTTTACTTGTTGCTTTTTCATCGATACTTTATGTATTGTCAGCATGATAGAGCGACAAGGAGAGAACGATTGTTAATTCTTGGCTTACATTATCTTTCAGTAATTGCAAATATATAGACCGACAAGTATGCTATCTTGATTTCTTTTAAAAGAAAATAATTAATAATTAATAAATAGATAAAGAAATTTATTTATCTATTTATCTATTGCGCAATGAGAGAACGAGTCAATAAAGTTATACAGTTCAATGTTAATATTCAAACGAGTTACATTAATGTCGGTGATTTAAATATGTACACTTATGCAAATATATATGTATATATGTTATTTGAGGATAACAGTATGAGATATTATTTAAATTGCTCCTGCAATTATGTCTTCGATTTTGTATCGACCTTTCTTCTATCGGACAACAGCTCCGCCTCGAGGACCACAAGATTTTATGGATGAATATCATGCAATTATTTACAAGATATATTATCTTATATTTAAATCGTATATTAAAAGAGTATTTCACATATATGTATAATTCATTTTATTTAATTGCTTAGGACAAATAACTACAGAACAATCGGTCACAAAGAAAACAATAACTTTTGTTCTGTTAATATCAGTATTGGATGGAACAATGGTCGGATAATGCACATAATACTTTGCAAGTATAATGACGTCAATGAGTGGCAACTGATGGCTGCTCAATTTGAAAGAGAGTTGAGGAAGAAAATGGTACAATTTTATCCAGTTATCAAATGGTTAGTCCATCCAGATATCTTGGATGAATGTTAGCTGCAAAATGGATACTGTAACAACATTATGTGGAACTTTAATTCATTATGTATTTATGCAGTTTATTATGTATTTGATCGCCGATATGGAAAAAATTGGAATCTATATTTTGTGTCGACCACACCTATATTCACCCAAAAGATTGGTACTCTTAACTTATTTTGATGCAAACTCTCAGTTTGATAGAGTTCTGAAATTTATTACTTACTTTTGAAATTGAAGATGTATTCCGTTACATGAACTCGCATATAAATTGTATAGATGAAATTATCGAATATTGTGAATGATCAAAATTATTCATTGCACTAAAAGTCGTCCAATAATCCACAAAAGGATTTCACACTCATAGTATCCACTTAACTGTAAATAGCAAAACAAAAAATTTAATTTAAGATAAAGAATTTTACAAAGCACTCTGTAAGCATGTAAGATTTAATGATGTAGATTTGAATATTAAAACTCGATATTAATTATCAATGAAATTTTTATAAAGTGACTTGGACCAAACAATAATCTGTAATGGTAGAAAATTATAAAAAATGGAAATTATAAAAAATTATAAAAATGTTGATATCTTGATTTTTATTAAATCTTGAAAATACCCTGCCGAAAATGGTCGATTAAAACCGATTAAAACATAATCCGTTTTAATCGGTTTTAATCGGTTTTAGTCGGTTCAATCCGCGCCCGGATTAAAAAGTAATCGATTTTAATTCCGAACGAACTATAATCGGTTTTAATATCGCTTTCGCGGATTATTTCCAATCTAAAATCATTACATTCTAATCCATATTGTTGTCAATCCAAATAAACACGAATAATCGAATGGATATTGTGGCTGCCGTAGGTCGTCACATTAAGCACAATCCGCGATACAATAGTGCGACCCGCAACTTGGCTCGCGCGTCCGCGCGTAGTTCCGGGCGGCGCCGCTACGCGGCGAAGGTCAAGCGAGCCAACCTGGAAGTAGAAAGCAGTCAAGCGGCGATATAATCGGACCTCTGCGGAGAAATCGTATATTTGTTTTTAACAACTAAGTCCGTTTCAATTGTAGAAACACCGATTCAATAATTGATTGTGACTCATGATAACAGCAAATCCGACTTCACACTACATAAAATCAATTTACTTTTCATCTGCGAAATGATAAAATTTTTTATTAAAAGGGATTATTTTTACCTATGGATTGACTATGGTAAATTCCAATTCAATTGCATTAAAACAGGTTTAATTATAACTTTATGAAATCGTATTAATTTCGGATTGAGGTGGAGATATATCATCCAACATTAATCTCGCCTGAAGCGTACTAAATTCGATTTGACTATTTTCAATCGGTTTTAATACCGCATTTTCGGTGCAGAAATCCCGATCGATTCGGATTACATTTTTTTAAATCCGTTTTAATCGACCATTTTCGGCAGGGTACCTCGTTTGCCTAAGATTATCAATTTCAATGGTCATATGAGTCATCACTTCGTTACTCATAACTTTAATGATTTCGATAACATTCATACTGGCAGGTTTCTTCTCACTCGTTATATCACTTTGTAAAAAATTGTTATCAAGCTGATTCTTGGGATTAACAATAAGCCTGTGATCGATATGAGAAACCTAAAAATATAACATAAGAAGAAAAAATAGAATACATCAAAAAATATCAATTCACATACTTAGAATAATAGAGCTATAATGTTTTTTTTTCTATGTGTGCGTGTACGTGTAAACATTTGTTTAAATAAAAGTCTTTATATTGTGCATAATGGAAGAAAATAAAATCATTTAAAGAACAAAGATGTATATCGTGCACTTACTATCCTCGGCATGTCTTACATTCTTATTTTCCCTAATTCTCAATGTTCCACTGCCTTGTCTAATTTCTCGATTCATTGCAACTTAGATTCCAAACACGTAGCACGTGGTCCTGAAATTTAGTCTTAATTTTTTATAAATTCTGTGCTTTCTATTAAAATGTTACAAAAATATGTATTTGAAATTTCTTACCAATGTTACAGGCATGAAGCCATTAAGTATTATAGGTATGTTTATAAAAAAATTATAAAAATTCAGTAAAATAATAAAATCTACGTCGTCAATTCCGACGACGTCATACGTAATATAATGTTATAGAGTTGAATCTTGTTCATTTTGCTTGCTCTTAAGGACCAGCGCACATGAAAATATTTTATTGAGTCTTTCATTTTAGAAATAAAGGACTCTGATTGGTTGAATCCTTTATGCCGCGTGCATAACGCATAATGCATTTTTTTGAATACACAAATTTATTTAAATTACAAAAATGCGACTTTCCCAAATAAAAATATTAATGAATATGTTATTCCCAAATGATTTCTAATCGATTCCGTTCATAATATTTATTAAACATAATTAAGATCTGCTAACTTGACGCTCGATAAATTTTTATTATTACAAAAAAATATTGTTTCCTAAATGTTAAAATGATTTTCCTAAACTTCCCCAAACGATTCCCAAATTATATAATATAAAATAATTAGGGCCAATTTCACCAAGTCCGGTTAGATTAACCGACGGTTAAAATTAGCAGGGTGGCCAACAGAAAATAGAGGTGAAGGAAAACCAAGCATTCTTATCATTTCAGTTGGAACCCTGCTAATTTTAACCGTCGGTTAATCTAACCGAGGTTGATGAAATTGGCCCTTAGTGTGTTGGATGACACACTACTTACTAACAGAGAGAAGGCTTCTCTCTGGCTGTGTTCCGTTTCATGCACGATGCGCATGATGCATTACTTAGGCTTATCACACACAAATTGGCATAGCTGCATATGCATAGCATAAGACCGTCTGGACCAATGAGCGTGCTATGTAAATCAATATGGCGATTTTATTTCGATGCTCATTGGTCCAGACAGTCTTATGCTATGCATATGCAGCTATGCCAATTTGTGTGTGATAGGCTTTATCCCTGTTGTTCACCGAATGTTAAACAAGGATAAGTCATGCATCATGCGCATGAAGCCCGAATCACACTAGCGGCTCGCGGCTGCGATTGCGATTGCCTCAGCCAATCAGAAAGCACCAATTGCAAGTATGATTGGAGCGTAGCAAACACAATCACAAACGCAATCGCAATCGCAGCCGCGAGCCGCTAGTGTGATTCGGGCTTTAGTAGACATCGTAGTCCCGACTTGAAACCGTGCGCTAACAAGAAACAAGAACAAGAGATTTCAGTGTAAAGCCTATCACACACAAATTGGCATAGCTGCATATGCATAGCATAAGACCGTCTGGACCAATGAGCATCGAAATAAAATCGCCATATTGATTTACATAGCACGCTCATTGGTCCAGACGGTCTTATGCTATGCATATGCAGCTATGCCAATTTGTGTATGACAGCCTTAATTGCAAATCATGACGATGCATATTTATATTTTTAAAGTCGCTTGAAAAATCGACAGGAAATGGGATTAAACTATTAACCTCTCGTGGGAGTATGTACTAATTTCGAGCATGTGATGATTAAAAGAGATATAAGATAGAGTCCGTTGCCGCCCACGGACGGGAACAGACGTGTTTAGACACGTTACGCGTGTGTCCTTTGGACTTTATTTTTGAGTTTCTTCCTCTCCTTTAGAGGAATCTTTCCATTTGTTACTCTCATTTGTTACTCCCAACCTGTTTTTGGCCGGATTATACCGATCCAATTAGATCGGATGTGGCCACAATAAGAAAGAAGAAGAAGAAGAAGATATAAGATAAAGTCCAAGATAATCCAAGGGTATCGATCATGTCGCAAAAGGCGAAATTGGTGCACACTTTGATCGAGAAAGCGATAAACGGCAAAGGTTTTGATCGATGTATGAAAAATGTAAGTCTCCAAATTTTATTAAATCAATATCTAATCTATAATACTATATATAAATTAAATGTGATCTATACACCAATGAAATTTATAATTCAGTTGTTTCCAAGTTGTATAATATAATTTAGCTTGAATATGTTTATTTTAAGCAAAACGATATATCAATTTTCATTGCTGGAATAATACTAAAGATATTTTTTAAGGCCACTTTTTTCTTTCTTACATCTTTTTCACTTATCTTTTAATAGAATTCAATAAGCATAACTTTTTAATAAAAGAAAATTTTGTTATATCTAATTTTTTTCATTTATTCACAATTTATTTATTTTTAAGAAAGAAAAATAAAAGAAAAATTGATTTCAGAATAGAACTCTATGTTTAAATAAAATACAGATTGATGTGTTTGCAATTGCAGTTTTACATTTATATAAAAACTTTGTAACAATAATGTAAATGTATTATCTATTTTTTCTATTAAAGCGATATTATATTGTTATCTATAAATATATTTTCTTCCTGAAAAGGTGCAATTGCTCTCGGTAGCCGATGGAAAATGCAAAGCACAATTTACTGTGGCTGAAGAGCATTTAAATCCTATTGGCTCTATGCATGGTGGTTTTACTAGTAGCATCATAGATGTTGTATCATCGTATGCTCTTACGACTTATAATAATCAACCTCTTTCAGTTTCCGTAGATCTGCACGTGACGTAAGAACTTAAATCTAAAAATTTTTGTTATCATATTTCTTTATTTCATTATATTTCAGTATCATTTATACATACAGTTAATATAATTGTGATTTTTTCACACATTGATGTTATTTTCTCAATATTTTGATAAATTGAATCTTTATTAAAACTTAATAATTAATAGAAATAGAAATGGCAATTAGGAGCCAGTGCAAATATGGGGAGCAAATAAATTTTATTAAGATATCATTGGTACAAAAAAATGTGAATATTTCGGTCCTTTCCTTGGACCATTTCCAGCGCGTAAAAGTTAAGATATATAAGTAAAGAGGCGGCGGAAATCGGTATTAAACAGGAATCGATAATAAACTCGCACACATATACCGGAATGACAGTTTTTAATTTTTTACTACTATCCCACATGTTTCGGTGCTATAATAAAATTTATTTACGCCCTATATTTGCACTGGTTCCTAATTAGCATTTCTATTTGAATTAATTATTAAGTTTTAATTTTTCGGAACTTTTAGTTTCTTATTATATTATGAATCTTTATTCTTTATGCACATATGTATTACATAGAGTCTAAAATGAGATGTATATCGGTCAAAATCTAGGAATTGACAAATATGACAATTGTAACTTAATCTTCATTAAAACACATACAAATGCTTATAATATACAATAAAATGATTAATGGCGCAGGTTTTTGAAGGCTGCGCGTCTCGGTGAAGTACTAACGGTCAATGCTGAGACTATACGTGCTGGTAAGACCTTGGCTTATCTTGCAGTGGAGATTACGAAGAATGATGGTAAAGATGTCGTTGCCCGTGGACAACATACCAAGTTTCTTCTACCAATTAAAAACTAGATAAAATTATTGAATAAAAAATTATTAAATAAAATTATTTAATAACAACTTACCGATCCATCAATGTATCATTATATGTACATAATAAAAGGAATAGAATATATTGTAATATATTTGTATAGCTTAACTTATCTTCTTTTAATGGCTCATTGTAAAGATCATTTAAGTTTTTCTGCAACATGCGCGTACAATTGCAACTTGGCGATAGTTGCACTAAGAAAGATAACGATTGCTATACATTGCTTCTGTGCAATGTGTTTCTAATAAATGTACGCGAGAAATAAAATATATCAGAGACGAAAGCAAGAACTCATCGGCAACAGAAGGAGGATTTAAGCATGGGCATTTATGCAATTTACCTGTCATCGTGTTTTGACGTCTTCTAATAATGACCTAAGCTTTTTTATTCTGTGCAATAAGTTGTCAGCCTGCTATCGCAACCTCGTAGCCTCTCGATCGCTCTCCTCCAACATGTTCTCCAAGTATTTAACTTTCTCGTTATGACTCAACGATTTCACGTTCTTTGCGTAGTCGCGATCAGGCGCGAGATATTTTTCAGCCTTCCTGCGCACGCGAGAAATGGTGTTGTCGCTATCCTCGCAATTGTCGCAGCAGTCGGATCAGATCCACGTAGGGAATCTCGTCGCAACTGACGAAGTCGTTGCGGCCCTCAGGCAGTAGGAACACGTTGGGTTGCACGCGAGTGATGTTATCGGCGTTATCATACAGGATTCTGGCGAGCGAGGCTTGCTGAATCTGCGCGAGTTGTTCCGCGCGGAAGACTTCGGGACTCTGGTACCAAAACCGATCGCCATCCCGAGTGCGCCGGAACTGTTCCAGCAGAAGACATTTAAATAGCGGTCCGACTTTCGCGCCTGGCAATTGATCTTCCAGAATACCGCCGACCCAGACGTCTATGTTACCCAAGTGACTGTACAATTCGCGCAGCTTTTGCCGCACTCGACCGCTGCTAATATCGGCGGCCAGATGCTCGAACGTCTCCGCGCGCGACATGTTGCAGTAATCGCGCCACTCCAAGTAACCGGGTATTCCGCGATCCCGTCCTCGCTGAATATTCATTGCAGCCAGATCCAACGCAAACGCGTGCGCGCTGCGGAACAGCTGCTCGGTGAATTCGACGTTGAGATTCTGTTCGGGCAACTTCAGCTTCGCTGCGGTGGCGTACATACCACGGATTAGGGGATCGACGCCACCTTCCTCCACCAATCGCCAGGGCGCGAAGAAGGCATCACGTAGGTTGAGAGCACCCTGAGGAATCGGCTGGAACGAGGCGTTTAGGCGCTCCAGACGCGGCTGGATGAGCGAGTGACCAAAGCGCAGAGCGGCGGTAGCGAAGCCGTTGGATATACTGGCGTCGACACTGGGATCGTAGCCGCGGTAAGACAACAAAAAGTCGTCGATCGTCGGACCGAATATCCGCGGCAACCAGTGCTGATAAGTAATATGCTGCATCTCGGCACCGACGATACGTCTGGCCTCCTGATACAGTTTCTCACCATTCCAGTGCGGATTCATCTCGCGCAACGCGCGAGCGATGCGGTTGTGCTCGCGCAGCCATATGGTGTGCATGGCCAACAGGCCGACTTGCTCGTTTGCGCGAATATCACCGGCGACGAAGCAGTTGATCGAGCTTTCGAGCGGATTCCTGCGACAGTCGACGAACTGTCCAGACGCATATGGCAACAAAGGCTTGTGACCAGGGATCGTAGGACCCTCCCGTAATAATCCGTGATCCGTCGTGAGATCACGCAGATCGCGTGCCACTTCGTCATTGTAACCGTAGACCTGCGACGCGTCCAGGTAACTGGTCAACTGGTTCAGTTGTTCTCGCCGTGTCAGACCACCTCATAAGACGCTGGTCGCACCCGACCCGCACACGGCACTGGTTCTTATGAAGTCGATGCACCGTCTATTGTTGACCCGCGGATCACCCATTTAAAAAATTGACCAATCACAATCAAGTATGAGGAGAATATTCGACTGTGATTAGTCAATTTCTTAAAGCTTAGAGTCGAATATTGACGAGGGTTCTCTCGAAGAGTTCGGCAGGTCTGGCAGCCGCGCGACTGATGGCATTCG
Organism: Formica selysi; assembly: GCA_009859135.1. Classification (NCBI taxonomy): domain Eukaryota; kingdom Metazoa; phylum Arthropoda; class Insecta; order Hymenoptera; family Formicidae; genus Formica; species Formica selysi. The sequence goes on from CM020805.1 coordinate 2,425,106, forward strand.
GGAAACGCGCTAGTTGGAATGGATTGACGTGTTTGGATGTACCATCGGGATTGAATAAGGATGACAGCGTCTTATTGATGGCACGATCAATCTCCTCGGTAGCGCTCTGGAAAACTCGTATGACGAGCGTGTCAGTCGCACCGGGTTGCCGAACGCGTACCAAAGCATCGGCGGTTGCGCGGCCGTAATCGTTTACGGCTAAACACTCGTATCTGTAGAAACAACACACAATATTATTGTACACGTGAGACTTATAACGAAGAAACATATCTTGATATTCATTTTTATTATTTATTCGTTAGATTGCTCGCAGTCATCGATCTCCGATTTGAGACCAGCAACTAGTGGATCAAGTTTACATTATCCCAATCTCACTTGCCAGTGTCCTGTGGGATCACATTGAAAATGAGAAGACTCCCGCCGCGGGTGATTTTAATCCTGTTGCCTTCCAGCGCGCTACCGTCCTTCTTCCATTGTATCACCGGCTTCGGCCTGCCCTCGGCTCCACACGGTATCTCCACTATGGCATCCGGTTCCGCCTCTATGTCCTGCGGCTTGAAGATCAATCGGGGCGCGGTGAAGTCGATGACGCGCAGATCCGCGAAGAGAACCACGCTCCTGTCGACGCTTTTGAGATGACACTGGTATCTGCCCGCGTCGGTTTCCTTAACCGCGAGAATCCGCAGCGTGGTATCGTCGTTCATCAGCGTGATTCTGTCGCCGAACGGGATCGGTCGGTCGTCTCGGAGCCAACGTACATAGGGCTTGTGCTTGCCCAGCACTCGGCAGGAGAAGGTCACGTTGGTGCCGGCGGTCACGTTCTGCGATTCCGGCTTTTCGGCGAATACCAAATGGGACGCCGCCGTGATCACCGCCCTCGCCTTCCTCGACTTGGTCGAGCCCATATCGCTGCTGGCCACGCACTCGTACACCCCGCTGTCCTGCTCGGTCATGTCGGTCACCACCAGACTGCCGTCCTCGCGGATCACGTACTTCTCGCCGTCTTCACGAATCTCATACTTCTCGCTGTCATCGTCGTCCGCCTCCAAGTACCTCCATTTGTCTTTCATCCACTTGATCTTCGGCATCGGATCACCCGTCACTCGACACGTCAGCGTCATCGTCTCGCCAAATCGCACCATGGTATCTTCTGGTCCTTCTATTATGCGCGGCTTCGCTATAAAAGGAATTCTTCGTTATTACATCGACAATTAAAAACGGATTAAATAAATAAATTAACGTGATATTATTTATATTTTATTCGCTTTATTTATATTTTACTATTGATTTCCATCATGAAAAAACCCGAAAAATAATTTTAAAAAAATACGGAGATGAATAAGATCTGGATCTTTAATTTTTAAAAGGCAAATGTAGTTACTATGATCACCTTGTTATAAGAAATATTCTTCGCGAGAAAAATCATGCGAAAAATATACGCGAGATGCAAAATCTATCCTTCAATTCTTACATAATATACAGAGCTGCATGTAATTATTCTTAAAAAAAAAAAAAAAAATCTGCGAACAATGTATGTTAATGTAGTTTCGGATTCGCGCGGCTATCGCTCCATCGATTCGATGAGAAGAAGAGAAGCTTAGCTTTAAAATTAGTCAGGTACAACCGAATTTAAATGGAAGTCTCGATTTAATCTTCCGACGAAGGATCACGCAAATCATCCAAGCGATAGGCATCATCACGCGATGTCATGCCTGCAGCAACCGCACGCGACCGCGATGATGTCAACGACCGCGGCGACATAAGCCGACAGCTGACAGAGGCAATAATATCCTAGATCCTACGAGACTTGTATGGTAAGGCACGAAAGTTCGCAAGTGGAAGAGGGCCTTCTTGTACTCAACTGCAATGAAAGTCCTCGGGCAACATCGTCGTCAGGGAGCGACCCTTCATCCTGTGCGGAGACTGGCAAATCGCTGCCATCTCCGTAGGCTTGTCCCGGGTGCGCTCTACCAGCCAGACCAGATTGCAGTCGCAGACAAGAGCGTTGCTGTCGAGTCGCAGCCGCGTCATCGGGCCGACGTTGACGAACGCGTCGGCAGCCGGTGCAGCTTGTTGCTGTGGAGAAACAGGCGTTCCAGCGCCGGGAGATCGTTGAACGTGCCGGCGCGTATCTCCCGCAGTTGTGATGGAGATACAGCTGCTCGAGCCGCGGCAGACGCGCGAACGCTCCCGGTGCAATGTGCTCGATCCGATTTTTGTACAAGTAGAGTATCCGTAGATTCGGCGCGCCCTCGAACGCGCCCGCGGCCAGACGTCGGATGTGGTTGTCGTTCAGCAACAGGGTGTGCAGCTTGTCAAGACCGCGAAACGTCCCCGGTCGTACCTCCATGATGCTGTTAAATCGGAGATCCCTGAAAAAAAGGATTCCCAAGTTCGTCAACGATGAAAGAAAAGAGACTGCACGATTCATATTTCGAAAAAAAAGAAAGAAAATTATATATAAACGTACATTTTAATATCGTCATAATATATTGTTATTATATTTTTATTATTATATGGAACAATATAATGTTATTATATGTATATAAAAATTATATATAAAATTTATATGTATTATTAATTTTTATATATTATTATATACAAAAATATTATATAAAAAAACAATAAAAACCATAAAATAATAAAACAATAAAAAATATAAAAATATTATTATATATAACAATATGATATTATTATAATATTATTTTCGCAAGTTTTAAAAGAGAAAGAATCGCGTTCGTGCGATCGAAGAATTATACACCGCGATATTTGAAGTGAAAATGGAGTAAACGCGATCGATTCTAATAATAGATTACATCTTTCTACGATTATACAGGGTGCCCCAGAATTAGACCGACAAATTTCAGATGGTTATAAAGGACACCAAAACAAGCCAATTTCGTCAATAAACCTGTAATAAATCCTCTAAACCTAATAAACCTAAATAAATGAGTCCTTTTGGCACTAGAGAATAAAAGACTAATAAGGACAAAAAATCTTTGAAAAAAATTATTTTTTCAGAATTTTATTAATGTGGTTAAATAGAAGTGTTTTTACCATGAAACTTTTGTATAAAACATTTTTTGATATCTCGAATAATTTTCAAGATATATTGAAAAAAGCAGAAAGGCGCTCTACATATGAGGGGTGATTTCATCCCTTAGAATTGTTTTTGGGCCGCAACTGGAAATTTCTAAATTCATCTATCTATCCCCCCTACATGTGTGTAAAGTTTCATCAAAATCAGAATTTTCAACCGAAAACGAGGTTCCCTTGTTAGTCTTTGATTCTCTAGTGCCAAAACAGATTATTTGCGAACACGGGTTTATTGACAAAATTGGCTTGTTTTGGTATCCGTTATAACCACTTAAAGTTTGTCGATCTAATTCTGGGACACCCTATATATGAAAACCGCATGTACCATGTTATGTCGGGTTTAGAATCAGGCGGTTGCGTTTGGATGACCGCATTCTACGCTAAATATGAGATATAGATAGATTTAAATAGAATTTTTTTTTGCATGGGCGAGAATACCGTAATTATGAACCCGCTAGCCGCCCACCCGCAAAGTAGAATGGGCCAATAAAGTGAACGCTTGTGTGAGTACTTTTCTCGTAAGATAGAAAGGGATAAATAGCATAGTCATCATTTTTTTCAATAGATAAAAGGCATATTAATTACGAATATGCGAATACAGGTCGAAAGCAGTAAATTAGATTAGCGGAATTCAAACTTACACGAATCTGCTTTTATTATAACGATCTCTCATCAAAATCGTTGAATTAAAATATGTCTTATTAAGGGCACCCGAAAAGATAATCCAACAGTATTAGAGTAGATACGCAAGATGCAGGGCTGGGTAAGTTAATTTTTTTTTAACTAAGTTAAATTTAAAGTTAATGGCCTAAAAATTAACTAAGTTTATATTAAAAATTATTTAAATAAAAATTAACTCAGTTAAAGTCAAGTAAATATTATTAACTCATTAAAGTTAAAAGTTAATTCTTTATCCAACAACGAATCGCCACATTCGATAAACTTGTACAGCAAATGAAATATTCGCATTATAATCAATCATTTTTACACGACTTTAATATTGATAAATTATTTTAACTTGTATAAAAAAAGTTAATAAATTAACACATTTTAAATAATGTATAATAAAATATGTTAATACATTTAAAAATAATTAGTTTAAATTAAAAATTAACACATTTAAAATTAACTAAGTTAAGTTAAAAGTTATTAACTTTTCAACTTAACTTTTAACTGTTTAACTAGTTACTACCCAATCCTGATAAGATGTCGATAAGGAAATGCTGATTGTAAGATCCAGATGCGCGCGGATTCAGACATTCATAAAGTTCGTGAAGAGCGAGTTGCGTAATCATTCCCGCCGCAACAAAGATTCCGTTGGTTATTAGGCTCTTAATTAACAATTTTATTTGGCCCGTCGCACATTACTTCCTTTCTAAATTATGGCCTCGAGTTCCCGCGAGTTCTCAAGACCCGACGGTATTTCAATTCGCCTTATCACATCAGCGAATCGCCGGCGTGAGCACGCGTGAAAAGTGGAAGAAGTACCCGACATCTAACTAGCGTAATTTTTATTTAATTTATTTTGAAAAAAACGGAGAATTAGAGCTATATATGTGTGTGTGTGCTACATACATACATACGTATAAAATAAATGGCGCGCGCTTACAGTGTTCTAGTCTATTAAAAATTAATAAAATAATAATAAATAATTTATTCTCTCTCTCATGAATATCGATCATCTCATGCACACTTGGGAAGCCGTGAAATTGAAGTAATAAAAGAAATATTGGCCGATCATCCACAGCACCTTACGTGTCGCTGTCGCCTCGCCATTTTGTCGGCAAGTGATACCGCGCGCAGTGGAATGTACTACGGTCTTACTCCGCTCAAATAGAAAATAGAAAATAGACGTCGCATCCGATTCGCGATACACCTACCGCGTCTATTTAGTACAGCGTAAATACAACCCTTCGCGGCCCGAATCATCGCTCGATATCCCGATCGATATCGCCTGTCGTCGCTGTATTGTTTTAATCCGTGCAAGACATGGCGATCTGGCATCGGCGCCAGCGCCGGTTTTTCTTCTAATCGCATTGCATGCAAATTATATCCATTTACGCATCTTGTCCATAAGATACACGCATAATATATTATAATTCACACTCGCGTTTAACCACGCACACGCTATCAAAGAAATGAGAAAAGAACGAGCAATATATGTCTATCTTGAAAATAATAAAAATGAGAAATAATTTATAAATTACTTACCCCATATCGTTGATCCGTCCGTCGCCCAAACTTCCTTTTCCTCACTTGTTCATCTCTCTGTATCCTCGTAGCACTCACACTTATTTGCGGAAACACGATTAATTATAAGTTTAGCCGTATGATTGCGAGACACTTTGCACGGCACTTCCGATCGCGGAACAATCATACGAGATACTCAGTTTATTATACCGTAAGACAGAGCAATATACAAGAAGTACGATTGTAGCGAATTATATTTTAATACTTGTCGCGATAGCGTTTAGGAAAGGAATTCGACGGAGCGTCTTCTCCATTACAATTCTATTCAAATACCGTGCGAATAATAACAATAATGCCGTAACATGTGAACAATAGCGCGCCATTGTTTACGCCGCCAAGGCTGCATACCATGTTATTGATAATTCGCAGCCGAAATTATTTTGCGTACTATGACGTATATACAAGCGGAATATTAAATTATAAAGTATTTTAAATTATAGATCAATTATTTAATAAATGATGGTAAATATAGCGAATAGGGGACCCAGCCCCAATGACCTTGACCTTGATATAAGTTTTGATGTAAGTTTCAGTTTTTATTTTATAAAATGTTTATATTTTGTACATAAGGAAAGATCCCCGATGCTGAAGAATCGACAAAAGCGAGAGCAAGAAAGAATGAAGGAGCAAGCGAGATGACAAACATCAAAGAGTTCCGAAGTCTCGCTCGCCAGGCTCCCTTTATCTGTAATCTTTGACATGTATATGTCATCTTACTATAGAAAATAAAAGTTATATATTTCGCATTTTATATATCTGAAAATAATTGTAATGGATTAATTACATTTTTGCGATTAAAATTACACTAAATATGACATTAATCGGATTATTTTTAATGAAATAAGTAATCATAATTTTAATTACATAATTGATTAAAAATTACCCGATTTATATCGTATTTGGTATCATTTTAATCAGTAAAATATCATTAATTCATTGTAATTATTTTCGGATCAATAAGCGCAAAAAACAAAAATTTTACAGTAACGATATATAACGCGAGAGATTATAGATAAAGCGAGTCTCGCGAGCGAAACTTCGGAAGTCTTTTATGTTAACTATCTGGCTTGCTCCTTATTCGTTCTCTCTCTCTCTCTCTCTCTTTCTCTGCTTGTTCTTTATTGTATTCTTTCATTCCCATTATTATAATCTTTTATTTGTTCGACTTTTATTCTTTCTATTCTTGTTTTCCTACATGATAATAAATTAATTTATTCATCTTTATTTTATAAAGCATAAATAAGATATTGTATATTTTATAAATAAAAAAAGTATTATGTATGTGTGCGTGTGTATTTTTGTATATGAATGTGTTGTATTTAACTATAGTGAAACATAATTATGTATTGTATTAACTATAGTGAAATAAAAAAAGAAAATAACTTGTATTATATAACTCATTTATGCTATATAAAATAAAAATAAATAAATTTATTTATTTACGTGTAGAGAGATAAGAATAAAATAGAAGAATAAATGTTGAACAAATACAAAAATATAATAATGACAATGAAAGAATAATGAATGAACAAAAGGAGAAAGAGAGAGAGAGAGAGAAGCGCGAGTAAACGCGTAAGCGAATATGCTAGAAGAATAAAGCTAAGCGATATGCAGTACGTAGTAAGCGAGCGATTAGAAAGAGAGATACAGAGAGAACAGAGTAAGCGTATAATCGAGAGAAAGAAAATATTAGAAATTGCGATAATGTTAGTGCGTACATGTGTATTTATACTCTCTCACGCATGAATTAAAGTTTGGTAATTTATCAATTAATTATTGTATATAAAGCGGTAAAAATATATTGTGATATTGTCTTATTTCAATATATGGAACACAATGCAAAAGATTGCGTTTCCTATTATGCATGTTTTAAATAATTATGTTGGTAATGGCGGAACTAAAAATGTCGGTATTATCGACCCTTTTAGTTACGTTTAGATGAGGGCGCTAACCCATCGGAGTTCGCCCGTCAGTTTAGGATCTTTTTAGGCGCTTCCTCAATTGTTTGGCAAAAATCTACATGAATGACAGGTTCTATATTAATATTGTTATTAGTAGTGTTAATAGGAGAGTTCTAACTCAGGTCCTCTGAGGGGAGGTGAGGGACGGGGGGGTCCCGCGCGGGCGAGGGGGCATGACGTCACGCGGGCGGAGGGGGATTTTGGTGGCGCGGGGGAATGACGTCACGCGGGCGGGGGAGCTTATCGCAGGAGCATAAACAGCGCGGTGTATTACAAAGGGCGAGTGCCGATGTCCGGCTGCTCGAATTTATAAACATTATAAACAAATATCGTCTCGCACTATTGCACATGCGGCATTATTGAATTTCGAAAAAGATGATAAGGCTAGCGCCGATGTCCGGCTGCTATAATTTATTATAAACAAAATAGAACCATCGCGGTGGTCTCTTCATATTGTTTCATATTTATATAGAGCTTCTTAGTATTGTATGCATCGGATATAAAATATTCCGCACGAAATATTAATTATATTTTGGACGTTCCTCGCGCTATCTCTCTCGCACCGCCTTACGAACGCTGTATCTCACATCATCATCCACGCGCATGCCTCGCGCTATCCTTCTCGCGCTATCCTTCTCGCACGCCCATAGAATGCTATCCTTTTCCTACTCGCGAACGCCTCGCGCTATCTTTCTCCCACACCCATAGAATGCTATCCTTTTCCTACTCGCGAACGCCTCGCGCTATCCTTCTCCCACCTGGTCGCGCCGCAGTTACATATCTATCTTATATGCGAGGAAGGGTAGCGAAATAATCATTTTGTTCATTTTTTTTTCATTTTTTAACACATTTATTTATATTACCATACATCACCTCGTCTCAAGGTTTCAGACAAAAGTTCATCCACAGCATAAGCTAATAGTTCGCAATCTATGATAGATGTTTTATCATAGACTTCGCGCAAGATTTTGACCGCAGAATCTCTCTCGGCGCCAAACATATTACTTTGCAAACTCCGGACAAATTGATCGAAACTCTCATTTACGGCTTCTAAATTCTCGCACAGCTTCAAATATTCATGATTAACACAGTGTTCGAGTTCGAATAAGAAAAATATAGTTGACGGTTTCATGTACAAGCAAGAATCGCGCAACGTAAGTTTGACAACACTCGCATCACTTATTTTAACAATCTCAATTGTTAAATCGTTAATCCATATTGGTGTATGATCGGGCGTTTGCACAAGTCGTTCAACGTCCGCTCGTTTCAGCATTAACGATTCCCATGTGTCGATAGATAATACGATTTGATTGCCTCGGTTATCGCCGAGATGCAATTCCACGTAAGATGTTATTCCAACGCTGATTCCAATATCCAAGTATTTATAAGCAGTACGCGTCAAAGCAAATCTGCGTATCAAAATACGTGGTATACAACGAGATTTATCGCATCTGAAAAAATATAAAAAAATATGAAATAGTATGGAAAAAACATATATGAAAAATATATATATGTATGAAATATTTGTGATACTTACAAATCAAGTGGTTTCTTGGACGGCTTAATTTCATCTCGTGGTTTCTTGCACGGCTTAATTTCGTCTCGTGGAACGTAGTAATTCACGCGTTTGCAACCGTTGCTGGTGCTTCCTTCAGCGGAGTACATTTTGTCTCTCGGTTATGTGAAGTGGACCGTTGGTACTAGCAGTTGACACGACACTGATCGTATAAAAATTAACCGAATATACGTGACGCTTATTTTTCAAAAGTATGATGTGGTGGGAGATCAATGCTCTGAAAATTTAGGAGAAGGGGAAACGGTCAACGTATGATGCGATGGGAGATTATTGCTCTGAAAATTTAGGAGAAGGGGAAATGGTCAATGTATGATGCGATGGGAGATTATTGCTCTGAAAATTTAGGAGAAGGGGAAACGGTCAACGTTAAAAAGAATTCTTAGAAACGACTCGCGAGGAAAGGAGTGGAGAGAATAAGAAATAAAAAACATTAAATACGTTTACACATTTTATTTATAAAAATATTGCAATTTTTTTGGCGTTGCGACCACCAGCTAAATATTTTTAATACATTCTGTAATGCGCAATTCTTAACATGTTTTCCGCATCGTATAGTATTAGTAACATCTAGATTATTTAAAGATTCAATATCTTCGTAATCAGCATCCAAAGTCTCGATGATTAAATTTTCTCTCGCATAATTCTCAAGCAAATCCACCAGCCATTCTCGTTTCTGGCATCCCTTGACGTACACGAGAGTCGACGTCTCCTCATCCTCTTCCGTACCAAGCACGGCCGATGTAATCAAGCGTTTAGCCATGCCGTGCGGCACGTTTCCGTCTTCCCATCGTAATCCGTGGTGATTCGCGATCAGCCAAGAAGCACATGATTTGTCGGATTTTGTGAAGAGATTCCATGGTAGGGGGTATGTAAAAATGTAATGCGCCAGAACGGTCCCCTTTCTCAGCACCGCCACCTCCTTTACGACAAATTTCATCCCGACGAAGAATCCTTGTAGGTCCACGAACGTTGGTACGGACATAACGTTTTTTATATCAGCACGTCGAGAAGAAGAAGAAGACTGCGATTGATCCTGATGCATTATTGGTTTTATATCATCTCATCCCACACACTTAAGTGATTTTGCACACAACGTTGGTCAACGGGTTGTACTGAATCACGCGATCCTGTATGATGAGACAGTACGCAGTGGTATTCGGCGGCACGTTCTCCTTACACTCGAATTCCGATCGCACATCCACGGTTGCGCTCTTGACCGATTCGTTTTGTCGAGAGCAATCGATGATCACGAACGGACCGTTAAGTAGAAACTGCTTGACTGCGAGACTCGGCTCGAGATACTCGTATCCGTAATAGTTTTTGCAGAAACGCTGGTACATGTCGTACAGAATCGACCATCTGTTTTTATCGAAATCTAGATTCATATCGTCGTACGGATAACATTCCGAATTCAGATAGAGTTTCACGTTGGTCAATTTGCAATGGTCGAATCGACTCGTATCCTCGGACATGACGTTCTTCCGGCCTGTCTGCAGAACGAAGACAACGTATCGCGGCTTCTCCAGCTGAGTCGCGGTTTTAATGGGCCACGAATGCTTGGTTGTACGCTGCAATAGCGGAAATTCGTACAGATCCCACGAGCGAAAACCCATGCTGAGGTATCGTCCGCTTTCCAAGGCGCGCAGCATCGACAGCTTATTGATCTCGTTCAATACCACGTGTGGCATTCGCCATTGTATCTTGAATATGTCGATCGCAGGCTCCAGTGCCAAATTTCCAAGCAGACAATTGTTGTCGTTGCGCGATCGTATTAAGATCAACTCGTGACGAGCGTTAATCACCACGCGTCTGTAATCCTCGCAAAATCCCAATAACATGTAGAGCGGTACGCAAAAATTGAAGTATCCATTTGCGTTATTGTTATCTGTTAATGCGTACTGCGCATTCCAGCCGGCGTTCCTCATAATCACGGTTTTATCGGATGATATCGTTACATAGTTCTTGAGTGTGCCAGTTATTCCCACATTTCTGTTACGATCAATCTCCACACCGTCGAGTTCGTATCAGATCTCATCGAACATAAACGCGACGCAATTATTTCCCAGTACCACATTAGATCCTTCAGCTGGTTTGTTTATCTTTAGTTTTCCCTCGATGTATAGAAAACTCTCATACGGCAAGGTATACAGATCCTGTTGTTGTATGGGTATTCGTATCTCGTCGCTATACTCAAACGTCGTGTTGGCGTACGGGTTGTACGTGTGAGTCTCGATCTTGACGATACGATCGTCAAAGACCGGCTCGCCTTCGATGTTAAGGATATCGGTCATGTTTCCTCAGATATTTCGCACCGCGAATCCCAAAGATTGTAAAAATTCAACGTTCGACGCGTTGAGTTTCTTTTTCTTGGTGCAACCGGATGATTGGATATTAGCGAATGTTGACGTTGTTGTCGCTGGCCTCGCGTTATCTCTCGCGTCTTTCGCTCCGCTCAACACGAGCATCTCATGTATCGCACGCTAATTTTGTCGCCGTCGTACGTGCAATCTGATGGTGATCTCTTCTCCTCGAAAATCGAGCAATCGTCCGTCTTGATCCGCGATGCGTATCGTTAGATCCGTAATGCTCCGCGCGATGATCGGCAGGTAAATGATCTGCGCCGGCGTTTCCGATATCTTATATCCCGGCGGCACGCTCGGTGAAAATTCATGTATCGTATGAATGCGTTTGCCGTTGCTGTACGCACCAGCGGTCACGTTACACTCTACGCGGATAATGTTTACGTTGATGATATTAATCGGTATGTCCGATTGGTGCCACTGTCCCGGCTGCAATATACGCTTCGACGAGAATCCCAGCAGCGATCCAATGTTGTTGGGTTTGTTAAAGTTTACTCTGAAAGCGCACTTGATCTCGCTATTCATCGTATTGTAATTAGCACGGAGCACTATCGGGTATTCTACAGCCTCGTCTTCGTCACCGTTCGCTCGAACGGTCCCCTCTCGCGATATCACCGTGATATCACCGCGTTTGTCGACACGATTGCTGGAGCGAACTACGCGTCGCGGACGTTTCGTGAAATTGCACGTTTCAAAAACTCGTGTATTGCGTGTATCTTGTACGATCCCTCGGGAATCGTAATTTCCGTGTCATCCTCATCGAAATAAAATTTATTATTCGAGGAATTCACGTTCGACATCGTATGATAAGTCTCAAAATTCGTTAGACCGAGCTCGTAATCACCGTCGCTCAAATCTATGGCTGGATGGTAGTGCGCCACGAGGACGCTACTCTTCCCGGTCAGCGTGAATGTCATAGCATGTCGGCAAAAATGTTTAACGTATACTGAGTCTTATGGCGCATCGTCAGGCTTTAAATTCACACCGATTGTCGTCGACCGTTTGGAGAAACCGCAGACCCAATTGTCCGCACATGCTTTGATCGTAAGTTTGAAAGGACGTGCGATTGTACTCGATCTTCGTCACGTTCCGTCCGAAATATCGCACCAATTCATTCGGCGGTCGAAGATTACCAAAACCGTCGAAATATATAGCGCGATTTCCCCTCTTTGCGTACGCTACCCAATGAGTACCTGGTCCTTTGGTACTATCCAAATTCACGATGCCGCTCTCGTTTCGATATATACCACCGATCGGTAACGAATCACGCATGAAAACCCCTCTAAAGTACGGTATACGCATACGTTTCGCCAATTGTTCTAATTGTATGTTCGTTGTCACACCCGTGGGCATTTTTAGCGTCTTTTCGACGTTTTTTTTTCTTCGTTGCCACTCCTTGTCCACGTTTGTACGGGCCGAGATACAGTCCCTGTCCGTATTTGTACGGAGCGAGATAAAGTCCGCGACCTTCCATCGCGCGATCGTGACGTTGCAGCTCCTCCAGCTGACGCCGTGCGGCTTTGCTGTCGTTCACCGCCTTGGCCACGCCAGCCGCTCCACCGATCAAAGATCCGAGCGCGCCCAACATCGGTAGAATCAGCAATACACCGCCTCGTTTCGCTGTCGGAAGTATCCGTTTTTTCTTTGGCCTTTTCCGCGTAGTCCTCATCTTCGTCTTCGTCTTCGTCTTCGTCTCATACCCATGCCGATCTTTGTCTTGGCTTTCATCGCTGCCCAAACAGCTGTGGCTGCGGCTCTCTCACCGAGAGTCGAATCTTTCGCGACGATGCGAGTTCGCGCTTTCTCGGCGAGTATCCTGTCAGCCGCGTGTCTCTCGGTGAGATCGGTGTTCCGGGAATACGCTGTATCGTGCTCGCGGCAGGCCGCGTCCAATGGATTTATACCCCGATCGCCTCTCGCTAATCGCTCTTGTAGCCGCGTGCCCGGGCCGCAAAACTGATAGCCGGGGATATGTAACTCGAAAGGAAGGGCGTTTATCGCGCGATTTAATAGGCCTCTACCTATTTTCGTTGACATTCGCCGCAATCTTTTATCAACGGTGCTGGACCGTCGATGTGCGTTCGCTGCCACGGTTGATTGTAATGTTCGTAACAGCGACGATATTGTTGAACCTCTAAATCCGCCTTTATATGTTCCGGAAGCTTGTCCCACAGGTAGTGGACGTGATCGCTGCACATTCGCAGCAGAATTTCGGCACAAATTGTAACTGTTCGGCGCTCAAATCACAAATATCGGAAGGTCTCGACAGCAGGACGAACATTTTTGTTACTGAGCGATTCGCGGTTCCGCGCATCTATAAATAGGCGTTCGATCCAGCATTCCTCAGTCGACGGTGTGAAAAAATGAGATTCGTGCGACAACCTTTGGCGATACGCGTAACGAATTGCGACGACAGATTACGATCGATGGGGGACAACGCGGAGATGCGCAAGCATGGTACGATGCTACCTACTACTATACGCGCGATCGTTTGTGGCCCCTCGAATTGCGGTAAAACCAACGTTCTGATAAGCCTGCTGGAAAGTCCGCACGGCGTACGTTTCGAAAACGTGTACGTGTACTCAAAGTCGTTGCAACAGCCGAAATATCGATATCTGGAGAATTTGCTGACATCGATCGACGAAATCTGCTACTTCACGTTCTCCAACAACAGTGACGTCATTCCGCCGAGCGAGGCGCGTCCAAACTCGATCTTCGTGTTCGATGACGTGGCATGCGATAAGCAAGATGCGGTGAGAGAGTACTTTTCAATGGATCGGCACTCGAGCGTCGACTGCTTTTATCTCTGTCAGACATACGCGAGAATACCTAAACATCTGATACGCGATAACGCGACCCTGCTGATCCTGTTCAAACAGGAAGATTCGCGCAAGATTCGCCGTGTAGCGCAACCTGAAGCTGATACCGATGCAGTCAACAAACTGTACCTGGATCAGTGCGTTAAAACGTTGAGAAATCAACTGAAAGAGTCAGACGAGAAGCTTGCCGCGTTAGAGAAAGACGTGCGAGCGTTACGGACTGCGGTAAACGAGCTTCGGCGTGCGAATATCGCTAGATTGGAAACGAGTAACAAACGCTAACGAAACGCCAACGAACAATAACGGAACGACGACGAAACGTCAACGAACGCTAACGAAACGTCAACGAACGACAACAAAACGACGACGAAACGTTAACGAAACGCCAACGAAAGACAACGAACGATAACGAAACGACGACGAAACGTCAACGAACGCTAACGAAACGTCAATGAACGATAACAAAACGACGGCGAAACGTTAACGAAACGCCAACGAACGATAATGGACGACAACAAACGGTTCACGGACAACAAAACGACGACGAAACGTTAACGAAACGCCAATGAAAGACAACGAACGATAACGAAACGACGACGAAACGCCAACGAAAGATAACGAACGATAACGAAACGGCGACGAAACGTCAACGAACGCTAACGAAACGTCAACGAACGATAACAAAACGACGACGAAACGTTAACGAAACGCCAACAAACGACAATGGACGACAACAAACGGTTCACGGACAGCAAAGGACGGTTCACGAACGGCTACGAACGGTTGAAGGACGGCCGAACGGTTCAGGAACGGCTGTCGGACGGTTATCTAAAGGCTCAGGAACGGCTCAGGAACGGCTGCGAACGAATCAGGAACGGCTACGAACGGCTATCGAACGGCGACGAATGACGGATGACAAAGAACCATTATTGAAAGACGATGAACGGAATAAACGGTTATTGAATGGTTAAAAAAAAAGTTAGAAATATAAATTATAATGTAATTTCTTTGCACATATTATTACGCGCCGACCAGCCGCACAGCTAAAAACATGACATCGTTAAAATCCGATGGACGTAAAAATATCGAGAAGCTACGACTCGTCGAGGAACTGCATGCTCCGGCGAGAAGAAATTTTCCCCGAAGACGCGTCGTAGTGCGGGGTTACGACGATCTGTGGCAAGCTGACATCGTCGAGATGCGTCCGTACTCTCGTTTCAACAGAGGTTACCACTACATACTCACCGTCATCGATGTGTTGAGCAAGTATGCGTGGGCCGTACCGCTCAAGAGTAAAGGCGGAAGCGAGACGGCTGATGCTATCGCAGAGATAATTCGAGATAGCGAGAGGCACCCGAACAATATGCAAACCGATATGGGGAAGGAATTTTACAACGCCGACGTGCAACGTCTCGTGAAGAAACACGGCATCAATCATTATTCCACGTATTCGGTGTTGAAGGCATCGGTCGTCGAACGATTCAATCGCACGTTAAAGAACGACATGTGGAAGATGTTTACGCTCAACGGAACTTACAAGTGGGTCGACGCGTTGCCGCGACTCGTGTCGGATTACAACACGCGCAAGCATCGAATGATCGGTATGCGACCCGTCGACGTTACCCCACGATCGCCGAAAGACTCTTGGCTACGGTGTACAGCGCGATAAAAATCGCGGGTCCGGCAAAGTTCAAAGTAGGTGACTCGGTACGCGTTAGCAAGTACAAGACGATCTTCGAGAAGGGTTACACGCCAAATTGGACCACCGAGGTGTTTAAGATCGTTAAAGTGCAGCGTACTAATCCCGTAACCTATTTACTCGAGGACTATCGCAAAAAATCTGTCGCTGGGGCGTTCTACGAGTACGAGTTGCGTCGCGTGACTTACCCGGACGTGTATCTCGTGGAGAAAGTTCTGCGCAGAAAGGGTGACGAGGTTTACGTGAAATAGTTGAGATTCGATGGATCGCACAACTCTTGGATACACAAGGACAATGTGGTTTAATTCGTACAAACTGTATTTTATTTTTAACATATGAAAAATATGAAATACATATAAAGTATCTGAAATATGTAAAAATATATAAAAATATAATATGTGTAAGATGTATACAGTATATAAAATATGAAATATAAAAAGAAAAAAGAAAGATAGAAATATATTTCTTTGTTTTCCTCATACATACATGCATACATGCATACATACATACATTACATTACATTACATTACATTACATTATAAGGGTATCCGGTAATGTCCCCACGGTAGCGTGTCGGTCGAATCAGGTACGATATATCGCTTGTCGTCGTACGGACTCAAGGCGATTTTTGTCTCGCTGATTGTGTACACTTCGTGCAATTTTGACCTTATGCATGACTGCTGTCGAGTCATTTCAATTTCATCGCGCAGGCACCGCGTGTAATCGTCGAACGTTATCGTTCTCGCTACGACGTTACTCTTGACCCCTTTAACCTTTTTTGTATCTTTTTTACTATCTACTCGCAACGCGTACATTTTTGCTCTAAGCCCGACAAATTCAGTCATGATCGCACCGTTATTCTCGTCCTTCATCAAGCCCGGCACTTTCTTGTTCTCGAGCGGTATACCGTACGCGTTGTTAGCCGGATAATCGCTCGTGTCGAATCTAGCGATATCGCGTTTCATATTCTCGTACACATCCTCGCACTCGATGTGATAAATCAAGCTGTCTGTATCGGTGTACATTATTTTACATTTCTCTCGATATAACGGTACCATGTATTCGTGATGAAATTCGTACAAACACGTTTTAGAAATGTCTAGGATGCACATACCGACGTAGATCGGTTTATTAAATTTCACCTCGAGTTTGCACAATTCGACAGCGACCAAATTTTCCGAAAAGACGCTCCTGCTGTGAAAATTTGGTTTCGGATCATCGCCTCCGCGCCGTATCGTCCGTCCCACTTTGTTAATAATTTTACATCGACGTGATTGCGCCCGTTTTCCACAGTTTTACCGAATACCGCGTTGTTCATTAACTTGTATAAATTTTTCTCGAAATCGTTTGTCGCGCGCGTTCTAAACCGGGTGTTGAGTTCGATGTAATCGCGGAGCCATGCGGATTGAGCAAATTGCAATACGCGATGTATCTTTGCGACGCGAAGGCCGTGACGCATGCATTGTTGCAGGTTGCGATAGTGTATGACGTAACGCTTCTTATCGTATAATGTCGGGAGGAGCTTGTCCTGCCGCTTGCCGGGCGGCTTATCGCGCGTCGGACAGAACGGTAGGTCAGCGTGCGCGTCGTGAAGATGTTGCGGATACTCGAGATCGACCTCGAGAATATAACCTATGGGTGAATCCGAAGCGATCGCGCTAATGTCAAAGTCAGAGATGTCGTCGACCCATCGAAATTCGGCATAGGGCAACGGTTGACACATCGCCCAACCGTACAAGTTGTTTACATCGAAATACATCATGTACGACGATGGTTTCGATGGATTGTAAGACTGCGTGTACTTGTTATTGGCTCGCGCGTATCTGCCGGAACATTGGCTCAGGCCACCGCGTATTCCCCGTTCGATAAACATAAACATATCGATATCAGTAAGTAATTCAAACGTAATATTCGTATGTTTTAGCATGGCGTCCCACGTGTATCCGGGAAGAGTATAATAATACGCGGGGTCGAGCCCATAACTCTCGATACATTTATCGCGAAAATTTTCAAAAATGTCGGCCAATAACAAGACATCCGTTTTTAAATACAAGTCGCTGTATTCGCCCAGCGTTCGAACGGAGAACCGCCTCCAGACGTTTTCGGCGTGCGCGTAATCGCTCTCGGATACGGTGTCACCGGTCAAGGAACTGTAAAATGATTCACGCGGTGGTAAACACGTATCGTGCAACCTATCGACACAGTCAATGTATTCGTATGGAAAGACACCTTTTCGCGTCAATAAATTGAACTCTTCGGTCGATAAATCTTGAAATTTCGATTTTAAAATTTGGAGTTTATCATTATTTAGAAACGATGCCAATTTTTCGAGACTAGTACTGAGAAATTTGTACGAATCGATGAACCGTAACTTTATATCGCTTCGCCAATCTGATCTTTCGGCGGTATCTTTAACGTGTTTCGTGAATGAAATATACTTTTCTTTCGTTATCGGTAGTACGTTGATCGAGCCTTCGAACGCGGTAGCTATTTCCTCGATGATAAAATGTGAATCGTAACCGGATAAACTGTGAAAAACTATTGGAATGCAAAAAGAGTCTTTATAATTTAAATTGCAGTTTGAATGCGCGGGACCTCGGTACCGCCCGGTAAGATAGCAATGATCGCGTACGCGTGTATCGTCTTGCTCGAACGGTTTTTCGCAAATATGACAGTGCGTCGCGCTGTGAAACTTTTCCCGCTCATCTCGCGTTAAATTTACCATGGGGATATTCGTGGTTAAAATAGTCTTTACGCGTTGCGCTAAATTTTTTAATTTTTCCACGAACCACGAAACGCAGTCCGTACTGCGGCGAGAATGATACGCGGATAACGATTCGTCGTACGAACAATGTACATAATAAGCTACGCTAAATACTTGATGATGTTGAAACGTGTACGTAGACGTTATAGGATCGCTGTCGGTCTTTCTCAGCACGCACTCCAAGTCGGCGTATACGACGAATGGAAGCCGCTCCTTTCTGTTGTAGTTGTTGAAGCTGAGCCACTTGTCCTTATCGCCCGGTAATCGGATGGCGCACTCGTTCATTTCTCGACAGTCTACAGTGTGCGATTGCAACTTGTCGTCCGATCCAAAATGGTGTAAACATCTGTAAAAAAATAGATATAATTAATTTTTCTTTCGTATATATTTTATATATTGCATTTTTATTAAATATACGTACCGATCGCAGATATATTTTTGGCCATTATGTTTGCTCAGTTGCGAGCTCACAAGTCGGGATAAATTCTTGATCCACGCAAAATGTCCGACGTCTTGCGAATCTTGCATGTACAGCAAGTTGACGTGTCTGTCCTTCTTTTGCGCCGAAAGACGTATCGGGACAACGTTATTCTCTTTCTCGATGCAGTATACATTTATCGAAATATCGTTATGAAGTTCAAACTTTTTAATTTGATTAACAGTCACTGGAAACTCAATGTCCTGGAGATTCAGCACTGTTGTGTAATGCGGGTACGAAGATTCCCGATCCGCGTTTCTTTCGGCTGGATATAGAGCAGCGACCACCGCCCACGCGAAACACGCATTGTCTTTGGATTGCACGTTTATCACCGCTCTCTTCATTATTATTTCTCGCGGTAATTTAATATGGCACCCCGCGCGCATTGGGTTATATTTATTTATATTTACAGTTAAATCGAGGATTCGCGACAAAGCCCACCCGCTGTCGCGTTCTTGAAATTCTTCTAGCGAGGCAAGCGTGGGCTCGACGATGCGTCGCTCGTACCACTCGTGTAGATCGGACGTGCGAAAGAGTTCATAGTTTCTGGTATTGATACTCTTATTGGCGCTCTTATCACCCGACACGAATTCACCGTTGAACACAGTATTCACTTTCACGTTAAAGTATCTTTCCATAACTTTTTGCACGTGTTCGAGTACAATGTCTTTCGCGTCCTCGAGAAATTGCCGCGGTTCGATATAGTATGCGTTAATCACCGCACCGGTCAGTATACGATTTTCGAACGCGGTATCGATCTCTCGCCAAACGAGTCTTCCCGCGTTATTGTACTGTATCACCACCGCTATGTATAAACCGTCTCTCTAATCGAGTCTTCGCACCCTCGAGTCGCGCGATTCTAGCCACCAAAGATTGTCGAACTCCGATCGAGAGCCGCGGACGCTTGGCACTACTGCGTTCCTCGAGCTGTTTGATAAATTCTTCGCATCGCTGCGCCCCATACTCGCCCAAGGTAGCGACTCGGTGCGATAGCTCAAACAGGTCGCGTTCGGTCTGCTCGGTGTTTTCCATGATTTTCATTTTTGCAGATTATCGCAAAATCTTCTTTTGTACTGAACACTTGACACACAAAAAAATACAAGTACCCGCTGTACCTCTTTCAACCGATATACAGACCGCAAGCTTTCAAATCGCATACTGAGTTTTTGACACCCTTCGTTCTTCATTATATATTTTTTCATCTATCGCGTTATGGTACCGCGATGGTTCTATCTTGTTTATAATAAATTCTAGCAGCCGGACATCGGCGCTCGCCTTATCATCTAATTCTAATGTTACGCGCAATAGTGCGCGAGCGGCTCCTCCTGGAAAAAAATGAAGAGACCATCGCGATGGTTCTATTTTGTTTATAATAAACTATAGCAGCCGGACATCGGCGCTAGCCTTATCATCTTTCTACGAAATTCAATAATGCCGCACGTGCAATAGTGCGAGACGATATTTGTTTATAATGTTTATAAATTCGAGCAGCCGGACATCGGCACTCGCCCTTTGTAATACACCGCGCTGTTTATGCTCCCGCGATAAGCTCCCCCGCCCGCGTGACGTCATTCCCCCGCGCCACCAAAATCCCCCTCCGCCCGCGTGACGTCATGCCCCCTCGCCCGCGCGGGACCCCCCCGTCCCTCACCTCCCCTCAGAGGACCTGAGTTAAAACTCTCCTATTAACACTACTGTTATTTGCACCGATCTTTTCTAGAGGCCTTTTTAAGCCGTTTCTACGTCTTTTGCGCTACATGTTGCTGGTACGCATAAAGCTAGTTTCAATAAATAGCGACGAATGCGGTGAGTATTTCCTCGTTCCTGTATACACATCACTATTATTTACATAAAACTAACTATTTAATAATACAAAAAAAAATATTTTATTACACAAATGTTTATAAGGAAAAAAATTATTTACATACTGTAATAACATTTATAAAAAACCCAACATATATATAAAGAAATTATATAGCTTAAAGAATAGACGAAAGAGAGAAACAATCAGAAAAGAATATCTTCTTTTATCAAAGATTATATAAGTACGAATTGAGAGAGAAAGAAGACATTTTTTCTGATTCTTCCTCCTTTTCTGTGTCTCATTTTCTCTTCTTTTCTATTAATCTCAAAACATTGTAAGCATATTCCTAATCTATATATCTATAATCACATACCTCTATTGCTTCCCAAAAAGATTCATTTGGATCATAATCCATAGTTGATCTATAAGAAATCGCATCTTTTCTTCGATACTCAAGATCGACTAAACAATATCTACCAGCCATTTTATTTTCGACTTCTTCCATATCACTTTGTAAATTGTAACATTCATCAAAATTACCTAAATGTCTTGTATTACCATATAATACGCCATCAGGATATTTCGATGAAGAATCAAACACTAAAACAAAATTTCACTAATTGTAAGTCAAAAGTAAAATGAGATATTTTATTTGTATTTTCTTCTAAAAATTCTAACATAGAAATATTAAGACAATAATAGAGCACTTCAGAGCTATGAATGATCCAAATTAAAGATTGTAATTATGCATACAGATACGCATCTATATTTACTCATAACAATCACTTTATTAATTTTTATAGCTTATTTAATATTTTTGTTATTCGATTAATGTTTTGTTTTTTAGTTAGTTATATGTGTAATATTTTTTATCTGTAAACAATAGTAATCATCATTAATAATAAAATATGATGTAAATTTCTGATAGATGTATATATACTCATATATAATTTGATTTATAAAACATTATGAAGTTTTAAAATAGAAAAATATTCTAAAAAAGAAAAAACAAATAGTCGATAGCATATTGTGTTATCAAATTAACCAATATTAAACTCGTGCTTAAAGAATAAAAAAAAATCTCACACAATAATTAACTAATAAGACTCGTCAAAATTATGATCTTTATGATAACAATTATTCACAGCACGAAGTAAGCATAATGTAGGGCGAGAGAACAAAAATAAAAAAAACAACAATAAAATTTGACCATCAAGTTCAGAATTTAATAAAACTCTATAAAAAGTAAAAAAAGTAAAAACATCAATTTGATAGCGAAATAATAAAATTCGATTGAAATTTACATACTTTTTTAAAAGCAAATATTCGAGATATAAAAAGTACTACACAAAACGCCTACAAATTATTTAAACTATTTGAATATATATCTAATCTCCCTTTTACTATATAATATTTAATAAAAAAATGTATTTTAATATTTCTCGCAATAATAATTTATAAACACAAATTTTTAAGTAGTTTCGTTTATACAAGTTTTGTAATTTTCGATACTTACTTTGCACAGCCCACAGAGTACCATTTTGCAATTCCTTTAAAAATCGTTGTGTGTCTTCTTTACATTTTCCATCTGGCAAATCCTCTGACTGAGCAAAGATTATAGGTAACAACGGTAGATTGATAGGATTTAATGATACCGTGTTTGCAAAACACTGTTCATTATTACAATTACCGTCATCTAAAATATTGTTTAAATTCACCGAATCCAAAGAATTATTTTCATTAAATGTCCATTGTTCTGATGTGGAGTGACTCTGTTCAGCAAAGCTACTTGATAATCTCAACAATAGTGTGCTAACGGTAATTAGCACAATTCGTTTGAACATTATGTTGGGTTTTTAGAGTTTAACTTTATTATTATAATACACAGTTTGTAGGAAGGATTCTTGAGAACGTGGTTTAAGAATACTGTAAGTCGAACACGTCTTGATCGATACGTGGTCTGATCTCGAGAGAGCGAGGATCGCGCGGTGTTCCGTTTGCCGGTTTTCGCATATCCCTCTCCTTACGCACGCGCAGAGCCTTGATTGCCACGTCTTGGCGCTTGCTCCATACATTTACATATACAGGGTGGTCCTCGTAACGGTCGCCACGATTTTTAAGGCACTTACAATAATCTGACATAAAAAAGTCATAAACAGAAATTTATCAGTTTCTAACCGGCAACAAATTGCAATAATAAAAATTGACCAAACATTTTTTTTTCCATAAAAAAGCAAGGTCATCTTCATTTTTTTAAATGGAACTGCCTACTTTTTATTGCATATTCTTGTAGCTTATCTCGAGAGCTTTTCAAAACATTATAATAAAGTATTTTTTCATTAAGTACTTTTTGAGTTATTTTATATTTTATTCTGACATATTTTGATATAAAAAATAAAATATCTCGTAAAATATTTAGTTTTCGATAATCTTACCGTAATACTTTTATGTACAGAATAATGAGACAAATCAATTAGTAAAAAAAAAATAATTGTTTTTAAGAAAAAGTATGTAATTATTTATAATGTATTTTTTTAAACAATTATTCGTTTTTTTTTTAAACTAATTGATTTGTCTCATTATTCTGTACATAAAAGTGTTACGGTAAGATTATCGAAAACTAAATATTTTACGAGATATTTTAATTTTTATATCAAAATATGTCAGATTAAAATATAAAATAACTCAAAAAGTACTTAATGAAAAAATACTTTATTATAGTGTTTTGAAAAGCTCTCGAGATAAGCTACAAGAATATGCAATAAAAAGTAGGCAGTTCCATTTAAAAAATTGAAGGTGACCTTGCTTTTTAATGGAAAAAAAATGTTTGGTCAATTTTTATTATTGCAATTTGTTGGCGGTTAGAAGCTGATAAATTTCTGTTTATGACTTTTTTATGTCAGATTATTGCAAGTGCCTTAAAAATCGTGGCGACCGTTACGAGGACCACCCTGTATATATAAAATTCATAATTATAACAATTATATAATAATAATAATAATAATAATTATTATTATTATTATTATTATTATTATTATATTATAATTATAATATAATTATTATGATTTTCTTTGTCATAAATAAATAAATATATATATATATACAGGGTGTCCGACATGTAAGTAGCCAAACGAAAGGTGGAGGTAGATTGGGTCAAACTGAGTCGAAAAGTCCTGAACCATTTTTTTTTATAACGCTTAATAAAGGAGTTATTATTGAGTAAAGTCTGGCCAATCAGCGCCGATCTTTAGCCGGGCGCACGTCGGTGAGCCGCGCGCCTAATAGTATGCAGCAGCGCACACTTCACGGCGTGCGGCTCATCGACGTGCGCCCGGCTAAAGGTTGGCGCTGATTGACCAGATTTTATTCAATAATAATTCCTTTATTAAGCGTTATAAAAAAAAATGGTTCAGAACTTTTCCACTCAGTTTGACCCAATCTACCTCCACCTTTCGTTTAGCTACTTACATGTCGGACACCCTGTATATATATATATATATATATATATATTATATATATATATATATGTATGTAACAATGCACCCCCCATTATTACCCGGCAGTAGACCGCCGGAAGTCTGCCGCCCGGCGAACATCAGCCGGGCAGGGGCAGAGGCGCCGAGCGCCCATTTTTAAACGCTAAATACCGTTGCGATAAACAACCGTACGGCCGTTATACGGCCGGTTATATACGGAAAGCCGAATACCGCCGAGCGCTGCCGTGAATGCCCGAGCGCCACCCGCCGAAACGCCGCGCCGTTTCGCCCAGGGGAGGTGACGTGTTACCGATAATTACCTGCCGAAAAACAACACGTCATTATCCCCACCCGGGGGCGAACGACGCGGTTACCATTAGACGCTCGGGTATATAACGGCAGCCTTTTTAGATTTTACTTACATCGTGTGTCTCACTACTTTCTACGAGCCCTGATCACGACCGAGCAAATCCGCGAGCTCATAAAAAGTACACCCGTTACATGTATATATACAGGATGGTCCTCGTAACGGTCGCCACGATTTTTAAGGCACTTACAATAATCTGACATAAAAAAGTCATAAACAGAAATTTATCAGCTTCTAACCGGCAACAAATTGCAATAATAAAAATTGACCAAACATTTTTTTTCCATAAAAAAGCAAGGTCATCTTCAATTTTTTAAATGGAACTGCCTACTTTTTATTGCATATTCTTGTAGCTTATCTCGAGAGCTTTCCAAAACACTATAATAAAGTATTTTTTCATTAAGTATTTTTTGAGTTATTTTATATTTTAATCTGACATATTTTGATATAAAAAATAAAATATCTCGTAAAATATTTAGTTTTCGATAATATTACCGTAATACTTTTATGTACAGAATAATGAGACAAATCAATTAGTGTAAAGAAAAAAACAAATAATTGTTTAAAAAAATACATTGTAAATAATTACATACTTTTTCTTAAAAACAATTATTTTTTTTACACTAAACAGTTGCGCAATAGTATCTAACGACATCGTTAAAGGTTACAGAATAGGACTCTTAATGTAACAAACAAAATAAAAAAGGGTTACAAGAGCCAGTCGCGGTAATTAGAGTGCATAAATTTTTTATTTAAATAACTTTAAATCACAGAAAAATGTACGTTTCGATCTCTACTTCGGGAATTAGAAATCGATAAATTAACCGAAAATAAAATTTATTATTTATTTGCGCTGAAGATGATACGAAGAAGGGATTGAAACGTACGCCTTTCTATGATTTAAAGCTATCTAAATAAAAAAATTTAAGATAAATAGAACAAACAAGATAAAAAAAGGCAATAAGAGCCATGCGCGATAATTAGGTCGCGCATGGCTCTTATTGCCTTTTCATATCTTGTTTGTCCTATTTACCTTTTATCTTCTTTATTCTAATATTTTTTTGATGATGTAATCTGCTGTCGTCATTGCCAAAAAATATATGCTCATGATTAATTATTCCCGGTAAGTAAAAGCATCACATAATCGGACTAATTATATAATACATACAATAGATTCATTTACTAAATCGAAATATAACCATACGCTAAGATACCATTGCGCAACTGTTTTTCGATGTTTTAGTTGCGCAATGATACGTAACGATATCGTTAAAAGTTACAAAATAGGATTCTTAATGTAACAAACAAAATAAAAAAGGGTAACAAGAGCCAGTGGCGGTAATTAGAGCACATAAATTTTTTATTTAAATAACTTTAAATCATAGAAAAATGTACGTTTCGATCTCTACTTACAAGGAGAGGACACAGGCGACTAATCACGATATATCTTTTGATTCGCTTACGCATGCTAAATCTACACCCGAAATGTTATCTGTGTCCAAACGTTTCGTCTCTCTCCAATGTACCTTATAAATAATAGTTTTTAATTTTTTTAAATAATAATTTTTAATATTTTTTGAAATTTCAAGCGTTCGATGATGTAAGCTATGAGCCTTTAAGAAAGATACTCAGCAAGCAGAAACGCATAACACAGTCAGTAAGCACAAGGCTAGTAATCACAGGCACGCGGAATCGATATTCATTGTCAAACTAAAAAAATATTTAAATCAATAATATTTAAATTTAATAATATTTAAATAATAATAATTTAATAATATTGAGAGAGAGAGAGAGAGAGAGAGAGAGAGAGAGAGTGAGGAAGGGAAGCAGGGAGAGACGTTTATACACACGCACGCACATACGCATACACTTTTTTCTCGCTCTCTTTCTCTCTCTCTCTCTCTCTCTCTCTTTCTTTTACGCACATACACTCCGCCATACACACATCGCGTTAGCAATCAGCTGATTGCAGTGTCCGACGGCCGGCGATCCGCAACAACTTTTGTTAAAGTGACGTTATTTTAAGAAACACGTATTCTTGACATAATTCTGAGATATTTTCTTCTTTACCAAAATTTTATTTAAAGCATAATTTTATATTGTAAGATAAAATAGTTAGCGACTCATGCGGTGGTAATCAGACGGTCAGCTGTGCCGGGCGCTCGCGGCGCGTCGCGCCGTGCCGCTCCTGCCTGCCTTCTGTACTCGACGCGTGATTTGCTAACTATTTTTGCTTATAACTCAAAAATTACGCTTCAATTCAAATTTTGGTAAAGGAAAAATCGTCTTAGAATTGTATCAGGAATACGTCATTTCACGGACGGAAGGTTGTTCCGGAACACCCTGTATATAACGCGAGAGATTATAGATAAAGCGAGCCTCGCGAGCGAAACTTCGGAAGTCTTTCATGTTAGCTATCTCGCTTACTCCTCATTCGTTCTCTCTTTCTCTTTCTCTGCTTGTTCTATATTGTATTCTTTCATTCCCATTATTATAATCTTTTATTTGTTCGACTTTTATTCTTTCTATTCTTGTTTTCCTACATGATAATAAATTAATTTATTCATCTTTATTTTATAAAGCATAAATAAGATATTGTATATTTTATAAATAAAAAAAGTATTATGTTTGTGTGCGTGTGCGTGTGTATTTTTGTATGTGCATGTGTTGTATTTAACTATAGTGAAACGTAATTATGTATTGTATTAACTATAGTGAAATAAAAAAAGAAAATAACTTGTATTGTATATCTCATTTATGCTGTATAAAATAAAAATAAATAAATAAATTTATTTATTTTTATGTAGGGAGACGAGAATAGAAAGAATAAAAGTTGAGCAAATAAAAGAATATAATAATGGGAATAAAAGAATACAATAATGAACGAGCAGAGAGAGAGAGAGAGAGAGAGAGAGAGAGAGAGAGAGAGAGAGAGAGAGAAGCGCGAGTGAACGCGTAAGTGAATATGCGAGGGGCATGAAGCCAAGCGATACGTAGTACATAGCGAGCGAGCGATTAGAAAGAAACAGAGCGTATGATCGAGAGAGAAAAGATACTGCAATAATGTTAGTGCGTACATGTATATTACTCTCCACACATGAAAGAGACAAAGATAGTACGATTATGTCTGTCCTTGTCAGCTCAACAGATTGCAGCTTCATCTATCACGCTACCCGGCAACTAATCTATTGCTCTGTTTTACTCCTCGACATCGATTCCGCACACACACATGTACACTAAATCAGTTCATATACTAATCTTTTTACACAGGCTTCCAAGCTCATTTCTATCAGTTTAGTATTATTCTTTCATGTTATCCTGAATGCGAGCGCTATATCTTTTGCACGAACAAACTGCAGAATTTTTATAATATATAATATTAAATAAGTATTGTTACGACCTGATGCAAGAGGCCGATAAGAAAACTGTAATTATTTAACTTTTTGGGGTTTTTTATATTAAATTATAGCGTCCGCACATCGTTATTATGAGTACTTTAATTCTAGAAAAGAATTTTTCATTCTGTATAGCCAATAAAAAGATTAGTACTTGAACTCATTCTTCGCGTTTTTATCGGTAAAACGACCTTTGAGGATCCCCTTAACTGCCACATTATAAAGAGAAAATTTTTCTCCCATAGAATTAGACTGCGGCTGGGAGGGAGCAATTCGCTGAAAGCTTGAGTGATGATTTGTGCGTCCTTAATGAATCCTTAAGCAACCCTGCGTTAAACGCAGAAAATAGATATGAGATTTTTACCCGCCACTTGAGGAGTTTTCTGCCTCGGAAAGCGGGGAGGAGTTCCTCTGAGGAACCCTCTCGTCACCATAAAAAACGAACCACTTTGCCGGCCTCCTAGTGGAATGATTCTTGCCAGGCGGCGGTTGATCTTAGACGTGGGCTTCTCTCAGCTTTCAAGAGGTCTCCCTCATATTCTAATTTTCTCGCCTTTAAAAGACAGGAAGCTATCTCTAGACGCATTTTAAAATCTGAAAAAAGAAAAGGATGGAGAGACTTTTGCCAAAACCTCAATCCTAACACCTCTGTCACCTACATCTGGAAAGTTATTAAGCGATTTAAGAATCGTCACCTGGGCATCGCTACTCCTTCCCCTAGCTCTAACTGCCGTATTTTAGAGGAAATTCGGCGCTCCATTAACTCCTTATGTCCTCCATCTTCTCTTCATAGGGTCCACTCTTCTCTTGGTGACTTCCCCCCTAGTTACTCCTGCAGGATGTTCGATAGTCCCTTCACCCTCAGGGAACTTCTGTCAGTGGTTCGAAATGCAAAAATACGCTCCTCTCCGGGTCTCGACCAAATAGATTATATATGATTTCTGCTCTTCCGACGGAATACTTGCAGATTCTTCTTGACATCTACAACGAACTTCTGGAGGATGGTCTCTTCCCGGCTTCATGGCATCACTCTCTGGTCTTTCTCATCCCAAAATCCACCCCGGGAAAATATCGGCCTATTTCTCTTACCTCTTGCCTTTTGAAAGTTTTGGAGAAGCTTCCCGAGCAGCACATATTGGTTGACCAACGGTTGGCTTTTAATCGGAAGCATCGGCAGTTGGGAAAACAATGTTGGACCGACATTGTTAAAATGCTACAATCCGATGAATCAGTTAGACAGCTTTTTTTTTATTTATTTGATACGAATGAAAAGGCATTGTTGTATTTCTTTGTAAATTTTAACTGTTTTAAAATCTGTCTGCAGTATTTTTAACTATTTTAGTTATTAGTTCACATTATTAATCGATTGACGACGCAATACCAACCGTTTGTTGAATAACGTTTAGCCGACGTTAGACCAACCAGCCAATAATTTTTGTCAAGGATGATATACAGGGTGTCCCAGATCATTTGGGACAATACTCGTGTGCAGATAGAGCGGACCAAACTGAGTCGAAAAGTCCTCTATCATTTTTTTTTATAACGCTTAATAAAGGAGTTATTATTGAGTTAAGTCTGGTCAATCAGCGCCAACCTTTAGCCGGGCGCAAGTCGGTGAGCCGCGCGCCTGGTAGTATGCGGCAGCGCATACTTCACGGCGCGCGGCTCACCGACTTGCGCCCGGCTAAAGGTTGGCGCTGATTGACCAGACTTAACTCAATAATAACTCCTTTATTAAGCGTTATAAAAAAAAATGATAGAGGACTTTTCGACTCAGTTTGGTCCGCTCTATCTGCACACGAGTATTGTCCCAAATGATCTGGGACACCCTGTATATGTATATTTAAGAAATTTCTTTGATACATGAGTGGCGCTGAGCGCACACAGACATGGCTTCTCTTTGCATGCATATCCCCTTCATCCTCGTTTTGACGGGGCCGCGTACCGAGTACATCGCAACCGCCATTCGGATCGTTTTATGGGTGCTTGTGTTAGTGCGTGGTATTGCATTTCAAACAATTTAGACGAGGATGGACGTTTAATAATTAAAATAAGAAAAAGAAGAACCGTGCTCTTGTTTGGATTACAAGTGAGTAACATTTTTATTTGTTTGTATAAAGATATTTATGGTATTTACTGACAGTTAACAACGGAAAGTAATTCTTAACCTAAAATAATCGTGTTTGCTTGGCAGAAAATTACATTAGGAAGTTAAACGTAGCGTCAAAAATATAGTCAGTATAAAACCGTTCAATAATTTCTTTGACTTTTCTGAAATACTTGAAATACTTAATTATTAGTAAAAAATTATTAATAATTATTAATAATTTTTTATTATAGTATTTCTATATTCTTCTAATCTTTTCTTTGGCAATTTCTAATAGATGTGTCATTGTTATAGTTATTATTATCCTATATGTATTATCATCTGAATATGATGCATATTCATAATTAATATCACGTAATTTTTAATTGATTATGTATTTTTATTGTAGAACTAAAAATGGCACACAGAGCCCGGAAGTATAGAGAAATTAAGAAAAGGGTAAAAGTCCATATGAAAGAATTTTTAAAGGAAGATAGCGAAGGAGTAAAAATTGCAATGGAATCATACTTAAAAGATGTCACTTATCAAAGAAATAACACAAACGATTTCTATCAATTGATTGATAATAATAATGAAAATATAGATAGTAATAATTATCATTTATATGAAAATTGTGTGAATGATTTAAAAAGTGATTCTGATGATACTAATGATTATTGTGAAAATCTTAATAGTAATTTCGATAATGAATCTGCATCATTTTCAAATGACAATATGTCACAAAGTAATAGTGATATATCTATAAAAAGTGAAATACAAAAATGGTGCATCAAAGAAAATATTAAGCATTCATCGATAAACAAGTTATTAAAAATTCTGAAAGTACACACAAATATTGAAAATCTTCCCAGAGATGCACGTACCCTATTAAAAACAAGTAGAACAACACTTGTAAGAAAGTTAGGCAGTAGTGGTGATTTGCATTATATCGGTATCACTCCCAATTTACAAATGAAGCATAAATATTATGGCGACACTATTCAATTGACTTTTAATGTTGATGGAATACCTATATATAAAAGTTCCTCAAAGCAATTTTGGCCAATACTTTGCTATGTTATTGATAAACAATATCAGTATGAGCCATTTTTAGTTTCTTTGTTTCTTGGTGAAAGTAAGCCAGAACCAATTACTGATTATTTTGAAGACTTTGTACCAGAACTCAAAAAATTATGTGAAAATGGATTTTTCCATGACAGAAGTCAAATGGAATTTAAAGTTGTAATCAGAGCTTTTATCTGTGACACTCCAGCACGTTGTATGATCAAATGTTGCAAGTTATTTAATGCATATTCAGGATGTGATCGATGTGAACAAGAAGGTGTATATATAAATCATAGAATGACATTTCCATTACAAAATGCACCATTACGTACTGATGAAAGTTTTGCTTCAATGTCAGATCCAGATCATCATAAGTCAATATCTCCTCTGTCAGAATTAAATATTGGGTTAGTTTCCCAAATTCCTTTGGATTACATGCATTTGGTTAATCTTGGATGCATGCGTAAGCTTTTAATTATGTTATTAAAAGGAGATCTACGTGTTAGATTATCAACTAATTCTATTCACTGCATCTCCAATGAATTAATTGCTCAGAGAATGCATTTCCCAATTGAGTTTCAAAGGAAACCACGTAGCTTAAAGGAAATTGCATATTGGAAAGCATCAGAATTTCGGCAATTCCTTTTGTATTCTGGAATAGTTGTTTTAAATAACAATGTTCCTTCCGCAATTTATAAACATTTTTCGTTACTACATGTAGCTTCCACTATCTTATGTAGTACGAGTTTAATTGTACATTATCTTAATTTTGCTTCCGATTTGTTGAGATCCTTTGTTAATCACTGGTCTAAATTATATGGTGCTGACACAGTTGTTTATAATGTTCATTGTTTAACACATTTAACAGCTGATGCAAAGAAATATGGCATTCTTGACTCATTTAGTGCTTTCCCTTTTGAGTCCTTTCTTTTTCAGTTAAAAAGACTTTTGAGAACTTCTAATCAACCATTACAGCAAATAGTGAAAAGGCTGTCAGAGAGCTCACATGTATTAGTTGCAGAAAACAAAAAACTATTACATGATTACACAAAAGATAAAAAATTTCGCTATCATGTTGTATTAAATTCAAGGCATTCAGATGGACCTCTAACTGATTTTCCTTGTCATGTACAACAATTCAGGAAGGTAAAAAGCACTGCCTTCACTTTATCAACGTTTTCCGGGAATAACTGTGTCAGCATGAAAGACAATAACATTGTAGTAATTTACAATTTTGTCGAATTGAATAAGGATATATATATTATTGGATTAAAATATTTGCAAATAGAAAATATGTACAGTTATCCGTGTTCTTCATCACTTTTGAAAATATTTAAAGTTTCATCGCTATCCAAACAATATGAAGTTTGGAATATCAGCTCTGTTTTCTGTAAAAATGTTCTTTTGAAACAGTCTCTTTTCTCGGTATGTCTTCCTCTTCTGCATATACCAGTGCTCGGATTTAGTTGCACATTTCGGCTCGATTCCGTGGCTCACGCCTATTGTCCCCTACTCACCGCTCATACGTTAGCGACGAGTCGCCAGATACGCGTAACTAAGGAGCGCGATGCTTTGTCTCAGGAGCGTCCGTATATAAGAATGTCCAAATATAATAGTAAGACAATACTTTTCTAAGTGCACCGCGAAAATTCTCAAAATTAAAAGTTTTTCTTCAATATTTTATATTTCATTGATATAAAATATTGAAGAAAAACTTTTATTTATAGAAAAGTATTGTCTTATTATTATATTTAGGCATTCTTATATACGGACGTTCCTGAGACAAAACGTCGCGCTCCTTAGTTACGCGTATCTGGCGACTCGTCGCTAACGCACGAGCGGTGAGTGGGGGGCAATAGGCGTGAGCCACGGAATCGGGCCGAAATGTGCAACTAAATCGAGCACTGGCATATACCGTAAAAAAAGAAAGGTATATACTAAGATTATATCTTTCTTGTTATAATATCTACAATTATATAATATTTTAATATTTATGTTTTCTTTTTATTTATAGATAAAAATGTTTTCTGTAGTGGATTTTCCTGACGAAGAAAGTTGTGAAGTGATACCAACTTCTTGGTTAACTGATGGAAATCATAAAACATTCTATCCTCAATATAAAGGAACTCGATTTTGGAAGGCAGTTACAACTTTCGAAACACCAAAATCATGTTGGAAAACACATTCATGTCGAGTTTTGTATCAAACAGGTTAATGTTTTTTTTTAAATAGACTTTTAATAATAACTGTTAACATATTTTCAAAATTTAAATTTGACTTTTATTTTATTATCTCTTTTCTCACGGGAATTGAAAGCTCAGTTTGATATGAATTTACAGATCTCTTAACAAAAGCTAAATCAAAAAGAGATGGATATCAGTATTTAGATACTGATGAAATTCAAACAGGCACGGAGGTAATCGAAAACCAAATAAATAAAAGAAAACGCTTTCCAAATCAGCGTTATGCATCCAAATCTGCATCTGAAATATCATCTGATGAAGCATCTTTATCTAGTGAAAATGATGATAAGATAGATAGAAATCGAAATTTTATTTCAAAGAACAAGTTTCAATGCCGAAAAAAAAACAAACCTTTACCTGAACCAGAACCTATTAAGTTACCGACTAGTAATGATAATATCCAAAGTAAATTACATAAAACAAATGTTTTTATGTTTTTAGTAAATTATAGAATTTTTTGATAACCTCTGACTTATGTTTATAGATATCGATAAAGAAATGAGTTCGCATTCTTCTGTACTTAAGACAGCGGCAAGAGTAGCAACAACGTCATAACCGCGAGCAAATACAAGTTTATCTGAAGGTAAAATAAGTTTTTACTATTGTTCATGAGAAAATCAATACTTACTATTACAAACATTAAAATGCTAATAATCAAACATGCTTTCAGGTCAAATCACGAAATTTGTTATTACATTTGAAGATATTAAGTATGACATAGGCAGCATAAAAAAAGACATAAAACGTATAAAAAACAAACTGTTCAGTGACAACGTTACAGAAGAAAAGTTACCTGAGGAAACAGAGACTCTTATACCTGCCTTATCACTGAGAAATCTTTCAACTTTCAATGAACTTCTGAAACAAAAATCTGTCTTTGCACTTTACGTAAGCAATTATATATGTTGATTTATGTTGTTCTTTCTTAAAATTGTAAAACCTTTATGTTTTGTTTTTCTAAAGTGTTTGCATTTCGTTATAAGAAAAACGAAAACTTTTCCGTTATTCATGGCTATCTTCAAAGAAAATTAGCTAAAAAATTTAAGATGATTTTATTTTTGTTCTTAGGTAAATCATTTTCGCCGCCTTGGAGGAACTTCGCAAGCGGATCACACACGAAGAATTCTCAGAAGGATTGTTCATAATGAATTAGCACAAAAATTAAACTGGGCAGGAAGAGGAGCCAAAACAAGTCTTCAATCTTTTGATGCCGTATGCCAACTCATTCTTAGTAAACCTACAATTACGATTCTTGAAAATAAATTGTGATGCAATTTTCATATTGTAAAATTGAGTTTTCTTATACTTTATAGGATCCGCAAGCACTAATCAAGAAACCTCTTATAAGATAACCAAAGAAACAATTAAATCTTGGTTACGTTATGCAATGGTTGGAGATGGTGGTCGAAACAGGAGGAAGGAAACTATAAATAACAATCAGACTGATGAATCACAATCAGAAAATTACACAAGTTAAGAATTAAATTTTTTTATGCTTTCTCTTTCCATGGAAAATTTCCAACTTTTTCATTTAATTTTAGATTTGCCATAAAGTAAATCATGGAAAATGATTACTTTTTACAGATATTATATTACTTTATTTTAAATTACTTTATATTAAGTTACTTTCAGGACATCAATATGATTTTTTACTTTGCTTTTGATAAAAATGATACATTTTGCTGCTATCTATTATTTTGTACAATATAGTACTTTACTTTTTGACATTATTATTTACTGTTAGGAATATTAATATTGCTAGTCAGTAATATATCAATTGCATTTATGTTTGATATAGTTAGTTTTTTTTAAGATAATTTATAACTGTGCAATTATAAAAGTTCCTGCTAAACTTAGAAGTTAAATTGTCATATATAACGTTTTATTTTGAAAAATAAAGACTGATCTTAACATATATATAAATAATATAATACAACAATATTTATAGTATAGTATAACAATATTTTATATAAATATAATAAACAATATTTTATACCAAATTATATTACAATAAAAATTATATTATTTTGTTCAGATTTATTCTAAATTATGTATTGTTCAGTCTTAAAATTAAAACATTTAATTATAGAACTGTTTATTTTATTGCATATATTATATAATAAAGACAACCTCTATATCCGAATTTCAGACATGCCATTATTGAGGTTTAATTAGTCGACAATTTCTAATCAATAAGTATACGATGTTTAATTAATATTATTTTCATTAACCATACATCACGAAAATAAAATGGACACCAATATATTTTTATTTATATCTGTTATTGCATGTTATTTATATAATTCTAGGAATTCTTGTAATGAGTTAAAATCTATGTGATTTATATGGATGTAATTATAACAGTTGTAGGTAAAAATTTATTGATATCCATTTTATTTTTGGGATCTGTGGTTTTTGAAATTAATATTAGCTAAAAATTATATATTTATTGCAATGCAGACAATGTCCATTATCATTTGAAATCGTTGGGCCAATATCTACAATTTAGACAGTCGACATATGCTCAATATTGGGTCAATGTTTTTGTCCGATCGGATCATTTTTCAATTGTTGGTATAATATTGGCTAAATGCAAAATCCAACATTTCACCAACCATTGGCCATCAGTAAACCAGCGTGACGCCGCCAACATTGGTCCATTGTTATTTCGGAACGTTGGGCCGATATAATAAACGTTGGGCAATCAACATAGATCCAATATAAGACCAATGTTTATGTGCTGCTCGGGTTATTCTGACTCGTTTGGACTGGTGGGTGGAATCGGGGATTCTCCCCCCTTTTCAGTTCGGGTTCCGTAGAGGGAGGTCGTGTTCGGACAACTTGGGTGTCTTGACGATTGATATTCATGATGGATTTGTCTCGGGCCGATCAACGGCGTGTCTATTTCTGGTTGTCCAGGGGGCGTTCGACAATGTCATCCCTAATATTTTGGTTAGGGATCTCGTTGACTTGGGACTCCCCCCGAAAATT
The DNA here is from genome assembly GCA_009859135.1 of Formica selysi. Taxonomy (NCBI): domain Eukaryota; kingdom Metazoa; phylum Arthropoda; class Insecta; order Hymenoptera; family Formicidae; genus Formica; species Formica selysi. Next base: position 2,461,536 of record CM020805.1, read on the forward strand.
TGCTGGTTCATCTGTCAACTAGTTAATTATAGAAATATCCAATTTGTCTTTAACGGCGAGATTTCCCCTCACTTTGTTTCGGATAGGGGAGTTCCACAGGGCTCCATATTGAGCCCTCTTCTATTTAATTTATATGTCTCTGGCTGTAAACAATATCTCTCCCGTGACTGTCGGATCGTTCAGTTCGCGGACGACATTGCACTCTATACCGGATCCTCGGATCCCAAGATCGCCCTCAGATCCTTGGAGAGATCAGTTGATGGCCTGTCGCGGTTCTTACTTGCTAGGGGTTTGTCTGTCTCCCCGTCTAAGTCGGCCCTTATGGTATTTAGCAAAAAAAGAGTCAATCCCCTGAATTTTTCAATCGAGCTGAACGGCACAGCTATTGGCTCGGTCCAATCAGGGCTGACTATAGCTTCTCTGTGTTTTCAGGTGAATGCATGGCCATCATTCACGCGATGGAATACATCCTCGAAAATGGTGTTGACAAGGTGACGATATTCTCAGACTCCCGCAGTGTGATTGATATCATTTCTTCCAGCAGAATTGACAGAGATTACAGCTATCTCGTCCTTGTCCTCAAAAATAAGCTGAGGTCGGCCTCTCCCCAGGGTATTGATGTTATTTTGACATGGATACCCGCGCACGTGGGTATCCTGGGTAACGAAACGGCGGATCTCCTTGCTGGGCGGGCTGTGAGGGAGGGTGAGCCTTCGGAGTATCTCCCTCCTCATATGGACTTCTACTCGTTTGCTCGAGATAGATATATTAAAACTACAGGGGACTTTCTTGCTTCCCAGGCAGGTCGGAAAGGCTCCCAGTACTTTAGACTGTATCTATCTTTTTCGCCTAATGCATGGTTTTACAGTCATTCTTTCGATCGCGTTGGAGTGGTGACTGTCGCACAAATCTGCTCTAATCATTACAATCTAAACTATAGTCTTTCTAGATGCAACATTGTGGACTCTCCCGCATGCGATTGCGGGGCTCCACAACAAGATATTGGTCACGTCCTTTGGTCCTGTCCGCTGCTCTCCGCACAACGTGGCTCGCTCCTCTCTGCCGTCGAGCGAGGGCTTGCAGTTCCTCCCTCCTATGATATTTTTGAGCTTTTAAAATTTCCATCCTATAAAATTGTCGCTCTTCTTGTTTCCTTCCTGCGCTTGAATAACATTTCGATTTGACTCGATGAATTGGAACCTTGCTTTGGCGCGCATGCGCTGTGTTCTCATCCTCGTAAACTAAGTTGAGATGGCTCTCTGGCAGCATGAACGGAGATGTACTCTGTTCCTTGCCAAAAAATAGAAGAAGAAGAAGAAGAGGCGGACGGAATGTTCGAAATCGAACTAACTGTAATAATATAATAGCAATTATTGTCAGTTATAACGAGCATGATAATAAAGCGCGGCTTAATCACGCTCAAAATTTGGCGCGCTGGCGGACATCTCGCGCGGCGCACGGCTCTCCGTGAATCAGAGCGCGCTTCGCCAACCGCGCTCCGCAAATCGCGCCAGGCCCGCGGCATCGCTCGTGCCGTTCGAAGCGGGCCACGCAGCGGTCACCCGACAGAGCCAAAATTACAAACAAATGAGAATAATAACGTTCAATTTTACCGAATTATCAACAACGGTAGGCCCGATCTTTTGGGACAAACACGTAGAAACTTCTAGAACACTAAAAAGAACGGTTGTATAAAAGCTCTCTCGGGGAACCGCCGGGCGCACTCGATTGTGAACTCCATCCGTGACAGTGTGTTATCCCTGCCGAAAATGGTCGATTAAAACGGATTAAAAAAATGTAATCCGAATCGATCGGGATTTCTGCACCGAAAATACGGTATTAAAACCGATTGAAAATAGTCAAATCGAATTTAGTACGCTTCAGGCGAGGTTAATGTTGGATGATATATCTCCACCTCAATGCGAAATTATACGATTTCATAAAGTTATAATTAAACCTGTTTTAATGCAATTGAATTGGAATTTACCATAGTCAATCCATAGGTAAAAAATAATCCCTTTTAATAAAGAATTTTATCATTTCGCAGATGGAAAGTAAATTGATTTTATGTAGTGTGAAGTCGGATTTGCTGTTATCATGAATCACAATTAATTATTGAATCGGTGTTTCTGCAATTGAAACTCAGTTGTTAAAAACAAATATACGAATTCTCCGCAGAGGGTCCGCCTTATATCCCCGCTTGACCGCTTTCTACTTCCAGGTTGGCTCGCTCGACCTTCGCCGCGTAGCGCCGCTCCCGGAACTACGCGCGGACGCGCGAGCGCGTGGGCCGCCAAGTTGCGGGTCGCACTATTGTATCGCGGATTGTGCTTAATGTGACGACCTACGGCAGCCACAATATCCATTCGATTATTCGTGTTTATTTGGATTGACAACAATATGGATTAGAATGTAATGATTTTAGATTGGAAATAATCCGCGAAAGCGATATTAAAACCGATTATAGTTCGTTCGGAATTAAAATCGATTACTTTTTAATCCGGGCGCGGATTGAACCGATTAAAACCGATTAAAACGGATTATGTTTTAATCGGTTTTAATCGACCATTTTCGGCAGGGATAATATCGTTTAAACTCTCGTTAAAGGAAAGTCGCTCGCTTTTCTAGTTCGTACGCTCATTTACGAAACGCAAAGTTTTCGATTCGATTAAAAGAGATTTCTCGTCGCTCGCGATTAATCTCTCGTTATTAAAACGCACCGTTTATTCCGTCGCTCGCGGAATCGCGCCGTTTATACCGTCGCTTGCGGTATTCAAGATATATCCGTCGCTCGCGGAGATTATCTTTGCGCTCTCGGTAGCTCGCCGACGCTAGAACTCGGTTAAGATTAGTATAAATCTTATCGGTGAAAGACTTGTAAACTATTTATTGTTCTTAATAAATTGACTGCTTTTTTTACAAACGTTTTCGTGTCCATTTCACGCAATAACAGAAAATTATAAGGAGTTATATCATCATGATAAATGTATTGATTTGTTACGTACGAGCTAACTAGAGTTTGCTTTTAATGTTATTCTACCAATCATATTGGCTACTACCCTATAAGCGCGTGATATTATTTAATATTTTAGACGTATTCTAAGAATATTAAATATATATTTAATATTCTTAGAATACGCCTAGAATATTAAATAATATCACGCGCTTATAGGGTATGTACGAGCTAACTAGAATTTCTTTTTCTTGTCACAAAAGTTGTCAGTCTACTTGATCATTGCAATTTTTAGTTTTTGTGTGTATAAAGATCAATTAGTAACATTTTATCATGTTTTTTTGTATTTTTTTAGTTTTTGTGTGCATAAAGTTCAATTAGTAACATTTTCTCTTGTTTTTTTGTATTGTTTCTTAAGTGTCCAATCCTCTTGGTCTATACTGCGTTCACGGATAGAACGACCTCGCTTTTTGTCCGGTTCGGTCAGATCCCGCCCGACCGACCGCCCATTTTGCCCCCTCCACGCTGCCAAAATTGGTCTTGCAGCTTTCAGATCCGGTTAGCCGACAAAGGGGACCCTATTTATTTATGATAGTATTAAATCTTATTAATAATTGTTAGATTGCAAAAAGAGAAAATAAATATAATAGATATATCGCGATTTAATTAAAAAGAGTAATAAAAATCGATTAACAGAAAACAACTCAAGCTTTCAATATTATGACATTTCTTTCGAGCTTTATAGGCGGATTACATACGTGATACACGATCGATATGCATACGATATACAGCATTGAAGTAGCGCGCTGAAGTCTCTTACCTAATCCCCACTCCGCCCAAAGCTGCGCGAAGCGAGGTCGCTCTCTCCGTGAACGCAGTATAGAAATGAAATCCCCTTTTGGGGAATAGAAAACTGAAGGATTGTTATAGAATTTTACCCATTTTTTGGTAATTTTTCAATGCTTTTTTTATTTAAATTTTGATTGGGGGAATTTTATGAAAAATGTGGTTTTCATGTATTTATGACTTAATTTTAATATTATTCTCTTTAAAATTGGTGTTTTAAGAGAAAGACGTTTGCCCCAATCGATAGTGGTCTCGGAGTGAAACAAAATTGGGGAATTTTTTGATAAATTGCTTTTTTTAGTTATTTTACTTGATTTTAAGGTAGGTTTTTGCTTTATTTTGATTTTTGAAAATGATTTGATTGGGGAGAAATTGGGAGATTTGAAAAATTGAATGTTTTGGGCTATTTTGAATATGATTTTAAGTGATTTTATGTGTTTTTAAAGGAAACATTTTTGTCCCAATCACATATTTTAATGATTTTGATGGATTTTGCACAAGATTTTGTCAAAGTCAAGATTTTGTTGATTTTTGAGCCTTTTTGCTATGAAATTGCGAGTTTTTTTTATAAAATCTAACAGTTTTTCAATCTCCCAATTTGATGTGGTCTCGGAGTGGCATTATGTACTCTACATTATGTACATTACAATCACTCATTTCACATAACCACATCATGCACTATATACACTTGATATTTTTAATTTAATCTAAATTTTTTAAATTTTTAAAATGTTTTAAACGTATACGTTTAAAAAATGAATGACGTTTGAATGACATGAATTGATCAAATATCGAATTCATATCGATATTTACACCATGTTGTCGGTGGTGATGCAACGCATGCGCTGTAGCACTTTTTGGACGCTATTTCCATCAAGTGACACTACTGGTTATACATAGGGTGCGTTCCGTTTCATGCATGAACCGCATGAAACGCAGCATATGGCATGAGCGCATTGACTCGTTCCCTTTTTCCCATCACTCTTACTGCGCATAGAGAAACGGAACAGACCCATGCGTGCTTGGGCTGTTTGTAAACAGACATGGCAGATGAAATGTATGATATTTCTGCAAGCATTCTACAAGCATTGTATATAATATTTAGAGAGAATTTTCTACTTTGAAATATTTTCAGACCTCACATATTCCTAAAAGACGTCTAAAAAACGATTTAAAGATGTCTTATCGTTCTTTAAATATTTTCAAGATGTCTTTTGGCCTTTTCGTGCTGTCTGGGTATAAATGTCTTTTTAATACAATTTTTAATATTTATGGAAAGCAATGGAATTTTAAACGAAATCTCGAAATGCGTCGGTCTCGTAGATAGAAAGTGATACATGATAATTTATCGATGAACGCATTAACCGAATTCTTTGCAGGCTTTGTAGGGGCCGCGCCGTTGTGTCCGCCTACGTGTACATATATTTAAATTTGGAGTTTTATTCAGTATCGGACACGTCGAACATCCACAATTTATCATCAATATAAATTTGTAGCTTCTTCAAAGTTATTTTTTATGAATTTCGGAATCCTATAATTTGTACCACTTTGCAGATAGTCTCCGTCCCGCCTAAATAACTCTCGCGCATGGACCACGCATGGACTACATCACCTCGAGTGCGTTCCGTTTCACGCATTGAGCGCATAGATCGCCTGGAAATCTATAATATACGTTACGTGAACTATAGATTTCCAGGCGATCTATGTGCTCAATGCGTGAAACGGAACGCACCCCGTCGAGAGCTGAGGCAGCTCATGCGCTCTCATGCGCTGCACAACATGGCGCGGCGTTGTGGTGGGAGACCGTTCCCATGCGCGCATGAACTGCGCATGGGTTGAAACGGAACGATCTCGTGCGCTCCTATGCGCATCATGCGAGAAACGGAATGCACCCATATACTGTGTTGAAGTAGAGTAGTCTTTAATTGACCAATCAGGACAAAGAAATTTTTGTTTCTTTTGTCTTGACGAGTTCACTGTGCTTCGCTATGTATTTTATATGCTATGGATGTACTCTTCTTCTATATGCTTAGAACATATATAAATGGAAGGGGAATAGCAGGCTGAAAAGTGTCGAAGGAAGTGAGAAAGAAATCGTAGTTGCCTCTCTCTTGTGAGTAACTACACATACAAGCATCGTGTCTGTAGTATACATACTTTTGTGTACACACACATGGCCGCGCATGCGCACTTTTGAGCAAAGTAACTCACAAGAGAGAGGCAACTATGATTTTCTTTCTTACTTCCTTCCGACATGTTTTTCTATCGGGAAACAAAGGCATTCCCCTTCTATTTATATATGTTCTAAGTCTATATGGCGCTGTCTATATAGGTTTCAATCTTAGAACATATATAAATGGAAGGGGAATGCCTTTGTTTCCCGATAGAAAAACATGTCGGAAGGAAGTAAGAAAGAAAATCATAGTTGCCTCTCTCTTGTGAGTTACTTTGCTCAAAAGTGCGCATGCGCGGCCATGTGTGTGTACACAAAAGTATGTATACTACAGACACGATGCTTGTATGTGTAGTTACTCACAAGAGAGAGGCAACTACGATTTCTTTCTCACTTCCTTTGACACTTTTCAGCCTGCTATTCCCCTTCCATTTATATATGTTCTAAAGGTGCCATTACATGGCAGCATCGAGCATCGATCGTCTGCGCAGAAATCTAAATGAGATAGATTCCAGCTTCTTGCGGCTAATAGCATGATGAGTGATATGAATTCGGTCGAGATAAAAAAATTATGTTCTGATACACATTACTAATACTGAAAATTGATATTTATTTACATTATACACAATAGATATTATTATTATTAAACAAAATATATATAAAACGTTATTATCCCCCAGCAGAATATTAGAATCTAATCAAGGATTAAGGGATATAATTTTCATATTTTTTTTCCTGCATGTTTATAACATACTGCTCCTTTAAATCATTTCCTACTTTTAACAATAGTTTTTCAAACTGTGTCGTTTTGTCATTTGTGAATTCCTTTTTGTGTCTTATTTATTTGAATATTTCAACCATCCAAAATCTTTTGCCGCATTTGTTTTTTAATTTAATTTTAATTTACATTGCCAGAATAGTAACGTTTCATAATATATCTTTGATTAATAATAATAATAACACACACACACACACACACACACACACACACACACACACACATCTGTTATATAATAAAATAAATGAAATATAATTCTGGGCAACAATATTCTGCGCAGACGCTTAACGCTCGACGCTTGACGCTTGACACTGCCATGTAAAGGCACCTTAAGATTTCAATAAGAAATTTGCCTATGGCTTATACGTCAGATGTCAGTTGATGATTATGGATATACTCACTTTAACGACGTCGAAAACATATTTTGTATAGATATCAATAATTCGGGTTATAGAATAACTTTATCGTTACAGTATCGCGACAGTTGTTGAGAAATTAGAAAATAAGTATTATGGGCTAGCATAGCAAAAGCTCATTTCAGTATATTATAGAGCAAGATGAACGGGTGTCACTCTTTAAGGTTATCTAGATGAAATTTTTATAATTTCTTTTTCTCATTTTTCACATCTAGATAAATTTAAAACGGGAGCGTCTTTATATATTATCTAAGATATACTTAGACGCACATGTACATCACATAATCCTTACACTACTGCACATGAAGAAATCCTTTTGACGTGACGCAAAGCTCTTGAAATTCCACTAAATCCTGTATTTACAATAGTTGCTAATATGATTGCATATACACAAAGAAACAAATTATTATATTAATGTAATAAATACGTAGTATTATAAAAAAAGAAAGAGAAAGTGTGTGTGTGAAAAACTATTAGGACGGAAAGATGCCGGCGATGCTAGTTGGACCACCTCAACGCAACGAGCAAATGTGGCAAGCATTAAAAACTCATATTATGAGAGAACGACAACGAAAGAAACAAGGTATGGGAGAAAAACTTTTTTCTTTATAACTTAAAAACTCGCACATACTTATGGATATGCAGACTTTCTATGCTTAATTATTTTAATTTATCAAATTATTCTAATTTATATATAAAAACAATTTTTTTCTGGATATATTATTATATGGAGCTTTTTCTAAGAATTAACTTTTTTTTTACTAATACTTTATACATATATGTTATATTCCAGAACAAGAAGCTGATGCAGAGGAAGAGCGTTTACGTAAGGAAAGAGAGCGACAACAGAAGCAAGATGTGATGACATTAGGCGAAACGCGGGAACAAATCTCTACCTTGGAAAATGAGTTAGCCCAATTGAAAGATGAGAAACATCAGTTGTTTTTACAGTTGAAAAAGGTTCTAAATGAGGATGACAGAAGACGACAACTTATAAAAGAAACCAGGTTTGCACCATTCTTTGCAATCCTTGCAAAAAGTGCATTCAAGAATTATAAGATTTATGTAATAAGAACCTATTTTTCAGTGTTTCTTCAGAAGTCTTGACAACAGTAGGAGGATATCCAGCAACAGGTCCAAGAGTCGTACATCCTCAATTGTTTTTGCCAATAGCACGAAGCAGCAGTCCTCTTTACAAAGTTGCGGTTGGTGCTCCAACGCATCTGTTACCAAGTGTATGTGTAACTTTAGCATATTGTGTATATACACTTCATAGTATAAATTTTATATATTTTTGTAAAAAAACTAATTATATATCTCTCTTTACAGAGTACCTTAAAAAGAACCCACAGTCCATCGCCGCCACCTACTGCATCTCCATATCATAGTGTATATGGATACAAACCTCCACCATCCATTTCAAATTACAATCCCCCACCTCCTAGTAAGTATACAAAAATCATATTTGTGATATTAAATACTATTTTATTATATCTGTATTTTTGTAGAATCTGAAGAAGCTGCTAGACGATCCAGTGATTCTCGGGCAGTTCTTTGGAACAGTAAGTAAATGAATTTTTTTTTCGCGACTAGTTTTATGCTGTTTTTATTAAGAAACATGAAAGTGCAGATTCTTTCTTTTATATCTGCAAATATCTTATTCATTTTGTATATTTTTTTCATTTGACAGAAAATAATCAGTATTCCACATCGAATTTTTATTCGACGCCCACAGGACAGAGTGTTTACAGTTATTCCACACCTGCGTCACAACCGTCCCGAGAATCCTCGGAGTCGGCTAAACCTATTTATCTTTCGGGAGGTAGAGCACCATTAGCTACACACCAGACTGGTAATATTAGCTATTAATGTCAATTCTTATGTTATGTTATTTCATAAAGTGGTATAAATCTTTATTTTTATACAATGATGCATTTAATGAGAAATCCTAAAAGAAAAGATAGACTCATATATACGATCTAATCTAAAAATATACTACAGCGTCGCTTTCGGCTTTTTTGATATATCTTGAAAACTTATTTAAGATATTAAAAAATATTTTATATAAAAGCTTTTACATAAAAACACTTCTACTTAATTACACCCAACAAAATCAAACAAAAAATTTTTAAAACATTTTTTTAAAAATTAATTTTTAAAAAAGCTTTGCGAGGTTTTCATGCTAGTCTCCCTTTTTTACGAGATTAATTTAAAAAAAATAAAGCGAGGAAGTAATGTTATAAGATAACGGCAGATTTAAAATTGAAATAACTTTTAAATGAGAAACACGATCTGATATAAAAAATGATAATTCTATAATTCTATCTTTATTTGATATACAAGAAAGATTTTGTTGGGCTCCTCGTTAATTACTTGGCGGATTTTATAATATATATGCGATTTTAATATTTGGTAATAGAACATTATTTTAAGAAAAAGAGAAGTAATGAAATCTTACGAACTGCCATCCTTTATTTACATAAATTATATATGATTTACAGCATATGTAACTAATTTACACTCGATGGAGCATAAAGGCGCTTACGGTGAGGATAAGTTTTACCTGCGACCGACAAATCACGTTACCGTCCATGGTGGAGCTATTCCGATTCAACAACCACCTCAGGTTGTGCTTAAATACTATATTATTTCTCTATATTTTTAAATTTTCTAAAAAAATATAAAAAAAACAATACTGATGAAATTCAGACAGCATGCATCTAAAATTTGACAGCGACTTTTTTGCATATTCCGCATATAATAGTCATTATAGTATTACATTCATAATGAAAGTACTAGTAGTTATATATATAGTTATATAATTGAGCTTTTATCTTTATCTGTAAATGCAGGGCGCAAAAACGGGCGGAATTACTTCGGGTTACCCTGTACGAGCACCTCAACCACCCCCTGGTCCATACCCGCCGCCACCTCCACCGTCTCCTGGTACTTATGTTAGCGGCGCGGCCGCTAACGTACCTGGTAGGCTATTATATACGCAACCTGGAGCTCGTTATCTTCAACGAGAAATATAATGTCGCGTACCTATTCAGTGAAAGAAATTTAAGAATTGGATAAAGCAATGGAATCACTAATGTAAGTAGATTTTAAACTGTGTGCATTAGCTATCAATCACTAATATAAGTAGATTTTAAACTGTGTACATTGGCTATCATCGTCGATGTATCACTACAAGCAAATCTGGAAATACTGATTTTGTAATAAGTAAATGAATGAATTTCGAAATTTTCAGTTGGTACTAAAAAAATCATTCTAAGAGACCTCTCATACTATAAAATAGTTTTAGCTGTTTCTCCTGCAGGATATAAAATATTGCAATCTACAATAAATTGATCGAAAAAAAGTTAGACGACTGATACTTGTTTTCTAGAACTCTGTAGTTATAATTGCCTTGTTATATTTTCATGTTTAAAAAATGCTAAAGTAAAAAAAAAATTCGTGCACTTATTTTTACTTCAAGGAGACGGGGTGGGGTTGGAGAGGGAGAGAGGGGGGAGGAGGAGAGAGAGTGAATACCTCTTTAAATATAAAATATCTATCTTATATAATTATGTTATGAAATATAATTTTGTCATTTTATAAATGCATGGATACAAACCTACACTATATACATATGTAATACAACAATGTGAAAAATGCTTACATATTTATGTTTATATATATTAGTAAATTAATTTCTGAAAACGTTAAAGTATAAAGAATAACATAAAATAATAATAATGTGCTCAATTGTGAACCAAAAATAAAAAGAAAATATATTGTAAAAAACGACAATTGTCTCTTTTTATAATAATACAATCACAATAAGTTTTTAGAAATATAATGACTAATATTTTATTTATTAGTTATGTACATGAACTCTTTGGTTTCATATGTATAATGTCAAATAAACTAAACACGATCAAATAAAAAATAAAATATACATGTGCATAGAAGTACACCTTATAAAATAAAAAAAGAGAAAATTAATCAACTGCAATCTATAATTTCATTTTTCACATCGTATTATAGCCTCATTTTTGTTAGAATACTTTGCAAATCTTCTCCAAATTCAGTAGTTGTATCTATCATTTGTTGCTTTTTTGTATGTTGTTCCGAACATAAATGTGCACGAAGATCTATAATGCCACATATTTCTGTTAGACACAATTTGCAGTAAACGGGTGTGATACTCGTCTCATGCGGATCTCTGCGCATATAATATAAAATATCATTAATATTACTAATAATTGATTAGATTAATTAATATTGGATTAAATAATTCATTATAAAATACAAAAGAAACAATAATTATATATATATTGAATGTTTAATTTATATAAAAGAAGACATGTTATAGATTAATTAATTACTCAATAGCCAAATATATGTAATAATATATCGACAAATTTTGTATTGTGTTAAAATAATGTGACTTTATGTTTCACTTTAAAATGATACACAATAGATACATATTATAAATAATATGGATAACAACATGTTAGTAGACATTTGTTACATAGAGGTTCTAGAGAAAGTAATGATAATGAATGTACATACTTGTGAGCCAGAATTTCCAATTCTAACAAATGTTTGATTATTTCTTCGAGTTTATCGTTTTTTTCGTTCAACTCCAACGCTTTGTGTAGACGGTATATATTACTTTGTCTCAAGGTTTCTCGAACAGGCTCCAGGAATAGAGTTTCGTCATATAGATTCCATTTATCGAAATTATTAGTTAAGATCGGCTCTTGTCTCTTGCGGGGTTTATATATTATTTCTTTGAATGCATTCTTAATTTGATTCTGGCACTTTATAGTCAGCTCATTTTGAGTCTCCTCGTCTATATTGTCGTCTTCATTAAAGTGCATTGCAACATTCATCCAATGGCGTAATTTATTTATCTGCCAACAAAATTTTTACATACAATTAATATATATTAAATTGTCTTCATTTTACATATTTATATAATGAGCATAAATATCTCTCACAAGAAAGAAACTCCCAAATACTTTATCTAAATACATTGGTATATGTTATATGCATATTGCATAATGTATGAAAACTTGAAATATTGAATGACGTACCATTCGCAAGTCGTTCATCATGATCTCAATGTCGAATATAATTTGTATATCGTGCTCCGGAAATAAGCTCTTCTCTGTAGAAGGATCATATCCTAGTCCGCACAGAGCACCTGTGTAATAAGTGCCCAGAGGACTACGTCTTAATTCCATGTACGGCGTAAAAATTAAAGTGATTAATGACGCGAGACCAGGCGTGTTAGGCAAGAGAGTTGTATTTCGTAAGATCAAATGCGCAATATTTTTGGAACTTCTATTAATAGTTTGCGCCACGAGAAGAAATTCTCTTGGATTATCCAGACAGGTGTCGAGTAGAACGGAATTCACCGACGTGGTATCCACGGTCACAAATTTCGACATTCCAGTGCTCACCAGATGGATCAGTTGAGTCTCTACCGGTGAAAAGGGACCTTGCAATATCACTTTTGATCGATATTCGGATTCTTCCGGTAATTCTGGATACGGTTTCTTATCATACATGTATCGCTTGTATGGTGGTTCTTGCGGATCGGAAGAAGAGAAAACGATTTTTCCGTAATCCTTCGTAAGACCGAGTTTCTCGGCTCGGCGACGAGCATCTGTTTCGCTTAATAATCGTATTTGGATCGGAATTCGACACTGTCTCATCTTGACACAATTTTGAACGAACCAATAATTATTGGGCGCGCAATTCTTTTCCTCGTATTCGATGTAAATACGGTTTGATCCATCGAAGGATACAGTTATGTCTTCGTCATTTTTGAGCCCTATATGCTGTCCGAAAATCTCCTGAAATCTCTTGGAATACAACGATCCGGGCTGATGCAACGGCCATCCCCGTAGGATGACAGTATTTATCGGGTTGCGGAACGACAATTGTTTCTCTATATTCTGTTTGCAATCTTCCATCTTGTTTGGAAACTTAATGAAATAATTTGGATAGAACGCACCGGAAATTATCATTTTAATTATAAAAGTGTGATCGATACAAAGATTTTCCCAAGTGTTTTTATTACTACCCATAGTTTCTTTTATACCAAAATGGCGTAATTTCATCGTTAGCTCAGTTATAAAGGCATCGATCTCGCGCAACGATTTCACGCGGAGACTTTTTCGCTTAGCCCATTCTTTTTCCTCCTGCGGGTTAGTTATACGACGATTTGCTTTATCATTTCGCCATACTTTGAAAGCGTTCAAGCAAGCTATACTATCACTGTCCGAGTTAGCGGCCCAATATAGCTTCTCATTATAGGTCGATTCTAATTCGTGAAAATTAATATTAAATATATCCTTGACAGACATGCTGGCCGCGATAATGATTGTGTCCTGCAGAATACCGAAGATATGACCCAAGACAATCAACTTCGATACGCGTATGTCTAATGGAAGGGCGGCCATTACACGACCCAGGGGCGTCAGTTCCCCGTCACATTCTTGAATGCTTTGACCCTTATCACGCAATGCACCCACTTCCTTCAACAATAATGTAGTGTTTCGTAAATTGCTGAGATTGGGTGGGTCCAGAGAAAGAGCAAGCAGAGCTTTTGGTTCGCCCATATTCAGTAATTTTGTCTTGAGAATTACGTTCGCGAGCGGAATTCTGAGCATTTCCGGAGGAGATTCTTCATGTAGTATTGTCTGTACACACACACACAATTTTTAGAATAATATATTTATAAATTGTATTCCATGTGAGAGAAGATATGGTCGGATTATTGTCTCATGTAAAAATGATACTTGCCTCATAAAATGATCTTGGCACCATTCTATATACTCTACCATCCATTAGACGACCTGCGCGGCCAGCACGTTGCTGACAATTTGATTTACTTGCCCAACAAAGTTGTAGACATTGATAATTGGATCCAGACTCAGTTACAAGAAGTTTCGTTAAGCAAAAATCAATCACTAAAAACCAAAAAGGAAAAGAACTAAATAGTTTTATAAATTAAAATCAAAATGGCAAATTCTTTCTCTCTCTCTCTCTCTCTCTCTCGATAAACAAATGTTCTTGATTGACGATAACGTACCGTATTTAACGTCTGGCACAGTGACGCTACTTTCAGCGATATTTGTCGAAAGTATGATACGTCGGAAATCTTCTGGTGGCTTTTTAAATATATTCTCTTGGTCCTCAGTTGAGATCAATGAGTGTAAAATAATTATATCCCATTTCGCATCCGCGTATCTTTCTGATGAAAGCACAGAACGTAGATCTTCGATTTCAGAAAGTCCAGGCAAAAATATTAGCACGGCGTGCCTTTTGTACGCACTGTCGGAATCATTGCTCTTTCTATCAACGCGATCAAAAATATGTATAATACGTGCACAAAACTCAACCATATCATATGTGAATTTTGGTGCATCGTCGTTTATTTTAGGTATCTAACCGAAAAAATATTTTTCATGATTAGTTCTTTGATTAAAATCATGAGACAAAAAAAGAAAGATAATTATTTGTTAATAGCATTGATTAATGTGTGTATATATTACTGAAAGGATAATATTCATCTATAAAAACTTAGCAAAGTTTATACAAATATTAATATTAATACTCGGAATATGGATATGTAATGATGACCACTAATTTCACAATCCTCATAAAAAAAAAAATAAATAAATAAATCTTAACAAAAGAATTTTAAAAAATCCTTAAAGAAAATGTTAATATGTAAAATTTTCTTCCAAACCAAACAATGATAATGCTTGTTACCAAACATTAAAATATTTATTTGTGTATGGTTAAAAAATATATACTTACATTACCCAGGTTTTCTATTTCATCTATATAATATATAGAAACGTTGTAAGGACTACGCTGCGGTATATTGATAATAGGTGCTGGTAGAAGCTTATTTTCGACAGGTGAGGAAAAATATTCAGCCAATTTATCTACATCGATTGTAGCAGACATCAATATAACTTTAATTGTTGTGGAATTCGTACGCAACAACTTTTTAACCACGAGCAGAAGAAAATCCATGTCTTCATCACGCTCGTGAACCTCGTCTAATATAACATGGGTGTATTCCATCATATGCTTTTTATTTACGAACTTATGCAAGAGCACACCGGTCGTACAATATGTTATACGAGTATCGGGACATGTATTCTTTATTAGACCCATTTGATATCCTACAAGCGTACCGACAGGCCATTCTCTTTCCTGGCTGACTCGTTTCGCGATGCTCAAAGCGGCGATACGTCTCGGCTGTGTTACTGCAAATACAAAGATTCTCATATCGGCAAAATGTTAATAATATTAAAGTAATATTCTGTAGCAGCAAAAAAATTCAAAAAATGCAGTTTAAACTCAGGCAGAACATACCTACAATGTTACAGTGTTGTCTCTTCTCAAACTCGGCATCAAGAATAAACTGAGGTATTTGTGTCGTTTTTCCGCAACCTGTGGAACCACGGATAATAACGACAGAATTGCTCGCAATCATGGATACAATTTTATCTTTCACAGAAATAATAGGTAAATTGGTCTTGGGTCGATAAGCAAAGTTGTAGGTTCGATAAATTTGAGCAGTATTTTCTCTGCTAAGTGCTTCTCCTTCAAATGCAGTGACTTCCGACATATTGTCCATATGATTATTTTTATCAAAAACAATATTATTTTTCAGCTATAGAAAGAATAGTAGAAAGGACAAAATAAAACAATTGCAAAAGTGGTAACAATATTGCATAGTTATAGCGTCATATTACCTGTAAATATTCTTGATCGTCTTTTTGTCTGTATTCTTTCACATAATCCATTTCTGATTCCATATCGTTGTTAACATCATCAGATTCTATATGATGTAAAACTCTATCATCCCATACTACTTTTCGACTACTAGGACATGGCATTACTATTTTGAATGGATTAGTTGATTTGTACATATTCAAAATATCGTTTACCAAATCGTCACTCATTGTTACAATGCTTTATTGACCTGTTTAACATTACAGACAAAAACTTGTGTTAAAATCACAAAACCGTACAACAGTTTTTCAAATGTTTATATTGCCTATTCTTCAAGAGTAATTTGCTAAGTTTTTGTAAAGACTACAATTTATCATGAATATCAAACTGGAAAGCAGAAAAAGTAAAAATTTCAGAATCCTAGAAAAAATAAAAATTTCAAGATTATGTTAATTCTTTTATATTTCCCAAATATATATATAAAACAAGTGTAACAATATATATAACAAGTGTATATAAACAAAGTATTAAAAGAAAGAAAGGAAATTTAACGTTTTTTTACGAACACATAAGTTCCAATGGGATTAAAATAACATTATATGCAAACACAATCATAGATTAGAGAAAGTACTAAAATTACACGCGTACCTTATCGAAATATATTATCTCTCAAAAATATACGATGATTTATTGAATATGCAAGCGCGAATAGAGATAAATTAGAAAATAGATACTTCTGCGTCTTCTTCTTTTTTCTTTCATATACTCTTCCCAAAGTATTTGTTCAAGGTTAGAGCACCGTATATTATTCCGGGAATGGAATATAATCCGCGTTGGTTTGAATCTTTCGAGAATCGCAATATCGTTTTTTCGATAAATCACGAAATAAATCCTAGAAGATTAACCCCATTTGGCTCTTTAGATGCGTCTGATTGGCGATTGGATGAGGATCCTCGTTCCTCTTGTTCTCATTGGTCAATCAAAGAATACCTAGCGTTGTGCATCACGTAACGCCAGATGGAGCGCGCACAAAACTGTTTATTCATTCCACACTTTCATTGCGATTGTTCGTGGCTAAAAGTAAATCTCGCGCGCGAAAAGTTTGTCGCGAGTGTCTGGTAAAGTGCGGAATATTTATCCGTGTAAACGCATCGAACATCGGCGTACAGTATCGCTAGCCGATTCGAATTGCTTCGACGTAACGTTGTATCTGAATAGATTTCGAATCGCGCCGCGATGGTTCGTAAAATTGCGTGTATTCGCAAGTAACGTGCGTTCCTCCTCCCCCTCCCGGCGAATGTTGTACCGTCACTATAAAAGTGAATTTCTCTCTCGCGCGCAAAGAATTGTCGAAAATGCTTGGTGAAGTGGTGTTGGTGTGGACATTGTCAATGTCGCATGATTTTAATATCGGCGATCCGTTTCTGTGTGCCCGGCATCCATCGAAGTCGTCCTGGTGTATCTCAAATTTTCGTCGACGTACAACGACAGTGCGACTGGTGATCGTCTAATATATGTACATTTATATACATCATTGTTTGGTAGAGTCGTATCTCTCAATATTATACATCTTGCAATATAATTCGCTAAATATATATATTTCGATCATTTCTAATATTTATTAGAACATTTTGAATTTTATTTCTATACGTTAAAAATATTAGCTCCATTCGCGTTAATTGCACTCTTCCTTTGCTCTTTCTCTCGCCAAAGGGGTTAAAACGTGTATATTTTGTATTTCATATTTTAAAAATGCAAAAGAGAGATATGCGACTAAAATGAGTGTAGCCAATTACACACATTGCAATTGCCTCGACATCTCGACCGTCTCGATACTTTGAGAATCGCAATATATCGCTTCTGAATCAATTTCGAATTCGCATTCGTGAAACTGCATTTAAATCGCTCGACATTTCCCACGATCGTCCTTGACTAAAAGTGAATCTCGCGCGCGAATAATTACCGGAAGTGTCTTGTAAAGCGTATTCGTCATAACGCAAAAACCCTGCGTGCACCTCTCGTTATTAACGCATAATATCGATATTATCGGGGTTTCGGTATTGGCGATTCGCTTTTGCGTGTTCGATCGAGATCGTCGTCACATCTTTCAAGACATTTCTTCGCCAAAAATGCAGCCGCAGTGCAACAAATGCACGATCATCGTCAGGTATGTGTATATGTATAGATATATCTCATCGTTTCGCCTTTTCTAACACTTGAAGGAATAAGCGAAGCTCGCCGCCATTTTCTGATTTTACAATACAAAAACAACATTTCGCACAAATTATAAAAGCCGTGATTCTAGTTTGAGAGTTTTAGGTCACAATTGTATTTTACTTCTTAAAAATTCTGGGATTATATTACGCCAACATTTAATTGTCGCCTGAGATCTGTTTATTTAATATACCTGTTTATTTAATCTATCGTGTTGGGATCACGTTTTCCAGACATTGTATTTTTCGTGAATCAAAGATGTCAAACATGTCTCACGCGCGTAGTCAATCGATAATATATTTAATAACAAACTAACCACGTGTGTAAGAGATGTCTGACGTCTTTGGCAAATGTACAATGTCTAAGGGACGTGTGATTTCGATGGAAGGAATTAACATTAAAGTGATTAAAAATAGATAGGTCAATAATAAATAAATTTCAAAACTCTGGGGTCCTACCTCCCAATTATTTTTTACACAAATATAAATGATGTGTAACGAAATATACAAAATATGTATATACATATTATTCGAAATTTTTACATCTTGTTAAAGATTTGGAAACAATATAAAACGTTATTAAATATATAAAATTGAATGGAAATGTATAGAAACTAATGAAAGATATTAATATTATTAATTAAAAAATAGATCATTAAATAATTTAAAAAATAAATTTCAAGATTCTGTCTCTTTTCAGTTATCTTTTATACACAGATACAAATAATAAATATATAACAATATATAAGAGAGAGATATGTGTATATATTATTCGGAATTTTTATATCTTATTAAATATCTTAAAATTGTGTAAAATATTGTGAAATGTATAGAACCAAACTATACGACTGTATATTTAAGTGCAGTTAGAGAAAATACTATTTCGTCCTTCTTCCTTAAATTGAACAAATTTTCCATTAGTGTGCTGATGTCGCTATTTTGAATTCACTTTACGATTCTTTACGATACTTTAGTTGTCCAAAAGGACGATCCCGCGATCGTTGGCACATTTTTCATTTATTGTTTAATCGAGATCTCTGGATTATATATGGTAAGTCAAGTTTACGGACTTTGTCTCGTCAATTTCTTCATTTTTCTTCATTCTTAATTTTTTTATTTCGCGTGGAAGTGGATTCGATTTTACGGATTTGACGGAATTACTCAAGAGAGAATGATTCCACGCTCGTTAGCGGTGGCAGATTTTTCGCTTATTATTTAATAACGAGATCCTTGCTAGAGACAACCGAGCTTATACGGACTTTGGAATGTCTCGCGAATGTAACGCAATTTCTCTTCATCGCGTGTATTCGGAAGAGGAGAGTGGGGACGGCTTTAAAATAGTTAGATCGGCCGCAGCATCGAGTAGTCTCTGCTTGACCAGTGTGCACGCGTGGCACGTGACATTGTACTGGATTATAGAGTAATTGATACGATTCTGGATAAGCGAGCCTCATATCATCATACCAATTTGTAGTTGCTCGCGCAGTGTCTCCGGTGTCTCCTCGCTCTGCCTGGTATCACTCGGTTTAGTTACCCTCTTTACGCTCTATCTTCATCCGTAGACAGTTTAAACAATCGCAATGTCAAGATTGCCAAAAAGAGAAAAAAAATGATAAATTAATATATATTGCGAGAAAAAATAAGCAAATTATTATACAAACATCTATTCGTAATTTATTTGATATATTTGATGTTGATTTGAATTGTTGGTTCCTTTTATTTTTTCTACTAGTAGATACTTTGTCGTTTGTCTATTTGTTAACGTATGTTAACTCTGGTATACGCATAATATACGATGCATAATAAAAGAAAGGGTGTTTTTACAAATTTGCTCGAAAATTATTATCGTTTGTACAATGTGATATGTATAATACATGTGTTTTATATTTCTCTCTTCCAGAGATAATGATATATTAAAAAATTTATTTTTCTGTTACATATCAATCCCGTACAGCTTTCACTTTTGAATGTAATGATTTAAAAAATTTAGTATACTAGAACGGTATATAAAATTAGCTGCCATTTTATCGGAATATATCTTGTTTCTCTTACTTTTGTTGAAAGCATTTAATTTTTCATTACATTAATCCTACTCTTAAACAATAGAGATATAAAACTGTCATCGATTAATAATAATCAAAATTGTAAAAACGGCTCATTTTTTAGTTAAAAACTTAAGTTAAAACTCGTAAATTATTGTACACATATTCCTTTAATCAATTCTGCAACATTCTTGATTAAAGTAAACACTCTTTTCATTAAAGATTACGTGCGGAATAATTATCTGATCAACGATGCCTGATTGTTTTCCATAGATTAGATTCTATTCTTATACGGCGCGACGAATATGGCGTTGTTTCGCGGTCTATTTAATTTCTTTCTGGACGATAGTAAGGTAGACGAGAAAATTGGCATGACGGAGAAGCAAAAGAGGCTGGTGCAGAACACATGGGCGATCGCTCGTAAAGACGAAGTTTCGGCCGGACTCGCCGTTATGATCGCGTGAGTGAATTATCGTCTCTTCTCGTCCGTTCTACTTTTCGATGTTAGTTCGGTACTTGGTGAGGATAAATCGACGGAAAGACGGTGAACGTTGCCAACGTTGGCAGGTTGAGGATATCATAAAATAATTCTTTCACATATGGATCAGACGTCAATAATAGTTTCACAATACGCGTGCGGAATTTGAAATTCTCTCTCTCGCTCTCTTTCGACACAGCTTCCTTCGTTCTCGCAAACTTCCGCATTCTAACGAGCCATTCATTTATTTTAATTATATTATCGATGCGTGTTTGGCGCATCATTGAAAATCCATGTCACGCGTCGCAGACCTCGTCGCGAATAACTCTCACGTCTCGTCAAAACCAATCGAGTCTGCCGATGCATATTGCGTCGCGATGAATTGCGAAAAACACGGCAGAGAGTGCACGTTATAAAAATTTCAACGCCAGTTTCATTATCATCCAGTGAGAAATACACATCGAAAAAACGTCTATAGACGTCTAATAGACATCTAATAGACACGTTTTTTCGATCTATATTTCTCACTGAATGGTAAACATTTTCGATCTGTATACAATACGGGATTAGATTATTGCGCCAATTGAATCATCGTTCATAGTAGTTTGAAATGGCATATTTGATGAGTGATGATGTGCCTAGAATTTGCGATTTTTAAGCACGTATTAAAAGACGTATGTGCGACATGTTTCTGTCTCGGATGGTTAAACTTGCTTATTGACATTTGACGTCCGACGTCCGGTGGTTTTAATGCCATATTCAAATCGGGCGAATCTGTGATTTTATTTAAAAATTAGCTGTATTATCGATCTAAACATTTGGCTGCTCGATTGTTCTTGATTTATGGTAACATTATAATTACATTCCGCGTGTTTTCTATCTATCTCTCTCTCTCTCTTTTGCTTCATTATGCTGTTCTATCTTATAGAAGATTACGGGCGCAAAATATTAAATAAACGTCGCAAAATCTAGAATTAAATTGTGGTATTTGTAGATCTTTTCGCTTTAAAGTATATGAAAAAAGAAAGGATAAAATGTTTCTTATATAAAAATATGACGCGTATTAAATCTCAATCTCGTAACTCTTTTATGACAAAACGTAAACAGAGTGATTCAATTGTTCATCCATATTAACTTTTGCTTGACAACGTTTACATTTTCATCATCGATTATTTATTCTCGTAATTGATGCATAATACAAAGAAAACACTTTGTCTATATATGTATAGTCTCATTTTGAGATTATAATCCAATATAACTTTAGTAATAAAGAACCTTGTGATAAAGAACATTGAAAGTGAATTTTTTAAAAATACGGTACATAATTTGAAATCGTTCTTTATAGTTTTTTCAAACAATATCCCGAGTATCAAAAGCAATTTAAGCCATTTAAGGACATCCCGATTGACGAATTGCCAAAAAACAAGAGATTTCAAGCGCATTCTGCCAGTATTATATCGACATTTAGCAAACTGATTGAGCAAATGTACGATCCGGAATTGATGCATGCGAGCCTGATTAATCTGATCGAAAAGCACAAGAATCGCGGGCAAACACAGGAGCAGTTTGAAGTAAGTGAAGATTTGTCTTGCCCCCACAATGATGTAAAAGCAATATCTTGTATTAAAAATTTTGCGTATGAATCATCAATCTTATTATCGTAATTTAATCGGCCGTTTTAAAAAGAATATTATTTTAAAATCCTTGTTTCCTATAAAAATAAAAAAGAATCCCGTATAAGTTAATTCCTATATTAAAGTTTTATCTTTTGATACAAGTTGATAATTTGTCGTTGATCTCAATATTTTTATTGGCTTGACATATTATAACTCCGAAATGTTTCCTTTTTTTCTTAAAAGATAATATTTTTTTCAGAATTTAAAACAATTGTTGTTAAGTCTCTTTCCCTCCTTATTCGGAAAACAATACACGCCGGAGGCGCAGGAGGCTTGGAAAAAGATGTTAGACTTTGTTTTTTCGAGCATTTACGAGATTTATAAAAATTAAAACATCCGCAATGTATGTATGTGTGTGTGCGTAATCGCAATTTTTGAATTATAATTGACAAAAATACATGATGCATATTGTATACGTATAGAGCTTTTCGCAAAAATAATAACATTTATCAAAAGATTTATAATCGATTTATGATCGCACACACAATGGAACGATATGGTTTTGGGCAACATGGTTTTTATGCAACTTACATACAACTAATTACATATAATTAATCACTTGCATATAATTAATTTTGCGCCAAAGAGAGAATAATATTTGTTGTTTCTTACAATTACATATATTGACTCACGTTTCAAGAAACGAAAAGTGGTTGAAACTGATATAACATAATATTGTGATAAAATTTCTACTGTGTTATATGTTTCGCAATAAATGTGTAATTTGCCTATTGGCAATTTTTCCGCTGCATCCTTTTTTCCTTTTCTCTCTCTTCCTCTATTTCTCTATTTAGTTCTTTCTATAATAAGTATTAAAAAAATTTCATTTCTAAATCGGTCACAAATCTCACTGCGAGAGAACGTGATATTAGTCAAGTATTAGCCAAGTTATTCGCGCGCGATATTTCGATATTCTATTTATTATATATTTTTCGATTTGTCTAACCGTTAAACGTCATTTGCTTACTATTTAGTATTAATATTTATTGAAACGATAGGGCAGGATGGTATAAAAAGTATATTTGAATAAACGAGGAATGAATGACACCGACACGTCTGTCCCCGATATTTTATCAGGTGGGTCGAATGAAGGTTTTCAGAGCAAGACGCGAGAACAATGACATTCCGATGCAATTTTAGGACGTCGGTCGATCTCCTTATCCTTACACGTTGTCGGAGGTATCATTATCGCGACTATACTTCTGACCTGCTGCTGTACTATATGCGTGAGAAAAAAGTGCGCGAGGATCATTAATAAGCTCACATGGAGAAAGAAGAAAGAGTCAGTATGAGATCTATGCGTTCCTTTGCAAATTCTCTCTTTAATTCCGAGATACAATGAGATTTGAGAGAACGATTGATTAGTCTTAACGCGAAATATACGTTTAGGAAATATCTTCCTTCTGATATCGAGGAAGGACGAAAGAAGCGAGTGAAAAAATTGCGGAGAAAAAAGAAAAGGATTCTTTCGCCAGAATTGATGCAGACGGAGGTCACCGCGCCGATCATCCCCAAAGAACGGGAGATATCGGAAAATGGATCGCCGACCGCTTGTCACAAATGTTACAGAAAAAAGAAGAGAAGACCTAAGAGACAGATACGATGACATATAAAACGAGACAGATACGAGAGAAAGATCAATCGATAAGTAAACGCGTGAATATTTTTGAAAAAAATCTTTGAAAAATCGCGTGAAGAAATCTCGATATGACAAAATGACGATTTTTTCCTTTGTTTTCGTTCACGCAAGTCTCCCTCCTCTTCTCTCTTTCTAACCTCTTGTTTGATGAAAAATGCGATTTTGGGCGATCGGTATTTACGTTACGATCGGTGCGATCATTTTCGGCTCAACGGTTCGCGCCACGATAGACGTGAATCTCAGCGAATTGGAGTATCTCGCGGCACGACTTGATCCATTCGAGTGCCGGCGATTGATTGCCGCGCTTCATTACACAACTTACGACTTACCGAAGAACTTGGCCGCAGCTGGTTAGCCTCTTTTTGCCCCTCACTGATAATGTATATCTCAAAAAAATTCGCTTTAAAAATTTTCCAGTTATTTATTAATTAATTCATTCATGTATCAAAAATAAATCTAACGCTCGGTTATTTCCGCGAATGAAAGAGCGTAAAGTAGATGAGGAGATCTCGTGTCTGCGTCACTTGCTCATTGGAATAGCTTTCCCGGGGAAGGCAGGGGAAAGACGCACGCGGCAATAGTACATCGTCTTCGGCAGCTAAATCGCAATGATCTCGCCGATTGGCTCGGTAAAACTGCCTTCAAACAACTGGGAAAGGATCTGGACGATGCTATCGCGCCATCCTTCGAGGATCTCGTCGACGAGGAAATGGAAACCAGCACGTCGGCATTCCAACGTCATTATAATTACACTCAGGACTGTGCAAAATATACTTCATGTACAAAATAATACGCGAAAAGTACTTTTCAATCGTAAAGTATAAAACAAAGCGAAGAGAGAAGTAAATTTAAACGCAGATAAAAAGTGAACAACATGCGAATGATTTAAATATCACACAAGAGAAAGCATTTCTTATCAAATACACCCCCCCCCCCACACACACACACACACACACATTTAAATACAAAAATAAATCTCTACTCTCTTAAGTGCGCTAAACAAGTACTTGAAATATATTGCCTAGCTCTGACTGTAATCTAATCTCTTTACCTTGACCCTTCTGTGCCCTGGTTCTTTTTTTAATGTAGAGGCTATCTCGATATCTTCTATACATGAAAATCTCGTAATACGAGACAAGAGAGAGAGAGAGTTTATACTCTTTGAAAATATTTTAGAAGTGTATTTTTATGTGTGCAGTAACATTTTTGGTAAAAAACAACTTTATTAAGATTTTTAAACTTTATCTTTTCTCTTGAGATTCTGAATGTAAAATGTTGGTATTATATTATCTAGTTTTTTTTTATTTTGGCTCTATCTCACTATATCTAATTCTTCCCCAAAAAATACAAGACTAAAAAGAGATGTCAGTAACACAAGTACATTTCCATTTCACTTACAGCTTCTTTACAACAGTTAAGTCTATTGTCTGGACTCGAGAGGAAGATCCTTGGTTGTCGATTGATACAGTTCTCATGGCGCTCATGCTTGGACTGTTAGGAACATTATTCGTTTTAATTCTGGCCATTATTATACACACCATGAAGAGTAACAAAAATTAAACTCCGCGTGTATGTTCCTCTCGAGATTTAAGTAAAGTTTGTACAATATAAAAATATGTCTATTATATATTAAAAAGAAAATAAATTAATAAAAAAATGTCGCTTTCCTGATTTTCAGTTTGTTATTAGCATCTTCTATTTTTTGTAAATATAACTGTATATTAGATAGAAAATTATAATATCTCTTTTAATGTTTTTATCAATTTTATATATCTCTCAAGCTCCATTTAAAGAATTTTTGATATTTTTGAAAAAAATAGCAATGTATGTGTGGAAAACACTAGACGAAAACTAATTTTATTACAATATAATTATCTTAAAACAATATATAACTTTTTTCTTATTAAAAGTGAACAGATATGGTTCTAATACTACAATATATAATGAATATGATAACAGACTAGTAAGAAGCGCCTTCTTATAAGCGCAACAAATTATCTTCAAGAAAGTTAATTATGTATCAAAATAATACGTGTTGGATCCGTTTCGGAATATCAATACTAACTGTTAAAATTAACAAATTAATACATGTCATAGTGAAATGCAGGTCGAATTATTATGCATAGAAAAATACACAAAATAAAAAAAAATATCATGCGTTCTGACTTCCGAGAACTCTTAATGATTTCACTTAATGATTTCAATGATTGTGGAGAACACTTGTTAAAAATTTAAAATCCGCGTTCATTACGTCATTCCTCTACTTATGTTTGTTGGCAATTATCTATGACTGTTCTACTTATAACATCACATATTTATGATGTAACGAACACTCGAGTCAATCCATCTGACGGTTGCGTTTCCGATTTCTTTGATCCTCCATCTTCTGTGATCTTTGATGAATTACCTCCTTTTTATTGTATCTTTTTCGTTCTTCTAATGTATTGTATTCATTTTTTAACGTACTTACACGAAGATCTTTTCGTAATGTTTGGCTATTTGAAAATGATTTCAAACTATTGCTTTTGTGAATCTCCCTCCCTAACGACCGATAAGAGGCTTGCAACGCTTGATAAGTTGAATCGTTAAGAGTTTTTGAATGCCAAGAGGCGCATAGTTTTTAAATTTTGCATATGTTTTTTTCTATGAATGATTTTATAACTTGAGCTGCATTACTGTAATATATATTATTTTTTAACAGTTGCTGAAGATGGTGCGAAACCGGAACGAATTGTACTATTTTTGTATAATTGAATTTGCTTAAAAATAATTTTCTGTCTGGCTTTTATTAGCTTTTATTAGGCCCGTCAGCGCATTCGTTTTCTGCTGAATAATTTCTGCCTGAGACATTTAGGAAAGAAGTTAATATAGATGAGCAACTTTTGGGTGAATCACCCTGTATATTCTTATGTAAAACTCTTAAAACACAACGTACAATATATTTACATGAAAAATGTTACATACGATAAAGTTGCGCAATCTTTTAGAATAGTTTTTTGTAAACATTAAAGCCGACTTAGGTTTAATTATATATAGAAATAGTGGGAAGACATAGTTAAACCCTAGTCACTTTTACCTAACGCTTACGGAAATAATTCATACTCGCACAAGTCGTTTAAATATGTGTATGAATCATAATAATTTTACTCGAAATAACATCAATAATAATAAAATATATTAATGATAATGACTACGTGACAATGACCATGGCAATGACCATCACAATGACAATGATAATGACAATAACAACGCTATAATGATTAGTTGTTGATAGTGTTATCGCTAATAGTGATAATAGACTATAGATTTATGACTTACGGCTTCGAGACGCGCGTAAAGTTGTGACTGCAAAATTAATCATAATCTAATGGTAATAAGACACTACTTATATGATAATAACGCGTTACTGCGTATCCGTGTGAAACTTATGACAGTTAATTATTAACTATGTAGTCGCATTCGATTTGTTGAAAATGCACAACTAATGTTATAGCATAGCCGTTATCTGTTAGTTTGGCTGATCTGGTTAGCCCTATCACATTAACATTATGCTTCGTAGATAAGATCCGTATCTTAATGGAAAGTACTTATATATATACATAACGCGTATTTTATAAGCAAACATGTGAGTGAAATTGTAATTAACTCGCTATTGAATCATCAGATGTAAAATTTATCTGATTTTACATTTGTTAATTACGTTCGTAATTGATAATTGGCCAGAGATGTATAATTACTAATTATAATTTACAATTAAAAATATAATTGATGAGAGATTGATGGCCGATATGTGCTAAAAAATATAAATGTGTAATTATTGATCGATTAATATCGATTGCAAAGGCACTGCAACGATACGATCGATTGCCCAAGTAGCAAGTGCACGTCATTTTGTCAAATGACGTGCATTTGCTATCTGGGCATTTACGTATTAAAATATATAGGGTTTATCTTTTACATAATTTTTACGGACGGAACAATGTGAGCAAAATGCAGGTTGCGAAAGATGACATAACTGCTAAAAAATTAAAATAACGTGTTATTAATTTCATAAAGTAACAATAATAATAATGCAATAATAAAATAACAGAAATAATAATAATAATAATAATAATAATAATAATAATAATCTTTCGAAAGATATTCTATAAAAAATAATAGATTTATGGGAATTGTAAAATATTAAGAGATAGTAATATCTAACAACCATATAACAATGGTGTGCTATGTAGGAATGATAATGGTATAGCAGTAATAGTAATAGGAATTAATAGTAGGAGTGATAGTTTTAGTAGCAATAGCAATAATAGATAATAGTTCTAATAATAATGATAGTAACAGGGTAGTATTAGTAGCAAAAATAGTATAGTGGTAAAAATAATAATAATAATCGTGATAATGATAGCCGATATATCTTGTGCTAGATTGAGAGATAACATTGATAAAAGAATAAATTAATGACAATTTGACGATCAATCAGAAGAAAATCGCAATATGAATTTACACAACCATGTATGTTTTATTTTCGCCATACAATATAAATATTTTCTGAATGTGTTTTCGATATATTCCATATGTACCACGAAACGTGTATCTATTTGAACGAATACACGTCATTGTAGTAAAAGAAAAGCGAGGCTACACAGAAGGAAAAGAAAGAAACAAAAGAAAAAGGTGTGGAAACAAAAAAGAAGAAAAAAGCGAGGAAATATAATAAAATATAATAGAATGCATATAGAGAGATGATAAAAGAGAAAAAGAGATGATATAGTGTATGTTTTAGATATTTAGATTATATGTATACACATTTTCAGATTTTAGCGCATAATCTTTCAACAAAGATCTTCCTTAATAAATCGGAAGTCGAGATGTGTCATTCTCAGATAAAATTTTTTAAAGTAAGAAATCTTATTTTGTTAACTTTTATTTAATGATTTTGGAATTGCAAAACAATGTGTATTTACTTGGAGGCTGGCCTAATGCTCGCGGTTGATCATGCGTTCACATTATTTGGTATAAACCACGATTAACTAGATTCACTGAGTCATCTTTAAGAGAGACGCGACTCTTCTCGCGTTTCTTTTTATTATTTAATCTATTTATGATTATTAATATTATGATTGATATTGTTATATTAGAACAAACTACCTTCGACTTCAACAACTCTTGCTGATAACGAAATTTGTTATAGCCAACTATAAAGATAGCGCAGATCATTTAACATTTGCATACAAACACGGGACTTTTATAAAAATTCAAGGCTTTTTGTGTAGAATTGAGAGAATCATTAAATATAACTCGTTTCACTTTGTTATGACAAATATAGATAAGATATAGATTTATGTTGGTGTGACAGTACTGCCTTTTTTCTATTTTGGATAATATGCTTATACAATCTTATCTCGATATAGTTACATAGACATCTCTACGAGATAATCGTGACTTAGAGGTTGTTCGTGGGTGGGAGCCATTTAAAAGCTAAACTTGAAAGCCAGATAAAGCTATACTTTTTGTTCCGCTTCCATTTTCTTTTCCCTCACTAATTTTAGAACCATTCTTTCTACTGAAGGTAAAATAATTCCTTTTGCTAACTTTTGATCCGCTTGAATGGCATGCATTACTATACTCATAACAGCCTAGAAATAATATATGGATTCTTAGGTTTCATTTTAAACAAGATAAGAGTAGTTTACTGCTGCTTTTTATAATCACCGAGACAAACGTACGACACGAAAAGATGCTTTGGAAACTCCTCGTTATTTGGTTTTGATTTTGCAACAGTTTCATAAACCTCGCTAATTTTTTCAGGTTGATATATATATATAGAGTGAATCACTAAAGGTGTTACAGGCTAATATTTCTGAAACTGAATGAGATATGAAATCCTTATTAATTTCGTATGTTAACTGCAGTGAAGTTCCATTTTTGCATCGAATGCCCGCTTCGATACTAAACAGTTACTGGAAAATAAGAATTTCATATCTCGTTCAGTTTCAGAAATATTAGCCTGTATTATCTTTAGTGATTCACCCTGTATATTAATATATATATATTACGCGCTAACTCTGAAATATGTGTACAATCTAAAACACGTATTCTTTCTCTCTATTTTCTCTCTATATATTCTATTATATTTGTCCCTTATTTTTTCTTTTTTTTCCTTTCTATCTGATCTTGCGTTTTTTTTTTTCATTGCATGTATCTGTGGAATCATTTTTGATCATCTTTATGCGCGGAATTTTTCAAAAACGTACAACGATCTACGAAGATCCATGGCGATAATGAGTGAATCGTCGCGGATTGCTGTCCTTACGGAAGGCACTAATATGATAGTTTATCACAGAGTCTGTGTGTATATGTGCATATGTAACACATGTCTCGATAGTTGTCGATTAAATTCAATTTCCTTAGATCCTGCGTTCTAGATCTTCGTGAAGAAGACTGTTGTTGTTGGTCTCGTGGATTGATGCGGGCGATGATTCGTCAGGTTGTTCGCCCCCGCTTAACTCTAATTGACCGGTACTGTCACCGCTGCTAGAACCGCATTCACCATCGACAAACCTGAAGAAGACGCGTTTTTTTTTGTTAAAAATATATTAAATTGTATTAAAACGCGCGAAAAAAGATTCCCGACAAATTTGCATACATCCAATTGAAATCTTTTTACGTTCTCATCTTTTTATTTATTTTTTTGGTTTGATTTCGATATATATATCGAACAAATATTTTGCAATTATTGTTCACCACGTGTTTTGAAAACATTAGCCTAGTATGATACTCACGTATACGGTTGCTCCTCGCCGCGCATCTCACATATGACATTCGTCAGTGCCATTATATAATTTTTAGCCAGCGTGAGCGTTTCGATCTTGCTGAGCTTCCTCTCCATTTTCACGTGTGGTATTACCTCGCGTAATTGCTGGAAATTACGACGGGAGAAGTGAATCGAAGATCTATCTATTACATCGAGCCGTAAATTCGTGACAAATATTATATACGGCGCCGGATTGCAATTTCTAATCGAATATGATCCTGCGCAAGGAGAGAGAGAGAGAGAGAGAGAGAGAGAGAGAGAGAGAGAGAGAGAGAGAGTTGATAGATTTTTAATGATGCTATTATATGATCGGTCAATAGAACGGACAGACTTATCGAACAGGCTCTATCGATTTGTACAGACATGGCTTGTCATCATTTATCTTCTACATACAAATCGATTTCTCTGCACTCCGCTATCGTTTGCATTAACATTCAACGTCGACCAACAACATTTCAGCTAATAATACACGACCATCGAGTCGGTAAACGGATCGTCTCTCTCTAGATATTAGAAGGATATTAAAATGGAGAGAAGTGAATATATTTTACAACGAGAGAAATATATTTGCTAAAATATTTTTTATTAGATGCGAATCTTTTTTTTGAATGTTTATTCGTTAGCGATTCCGCGGGATCGATGTTTTATGCGATAAAAATTAATCAAATATTATTTTCATTCTCGTTATATTTGCAATTTAATCACTCTGTAGTAAAGTTGTTTCGATGAATTGTTACCTCAAAAGCATCATTGAGTGAATGCATTCTCATCCTCTCTCTCTCGTTACTCTCGAGCCTCCTTAGGTTCCTCTCACGCGCGGAAATTCCGCTTTTCCGTCTCCTCGTGGTCGGTGGTGCACTACCGCGGTTTCTCCTCTTCGCCTGCTTCGGACTCCTTTCGCTTCCGCTGCTGTCGCTCTCCTCGCCCACCTGTTTTTACATATATTCGATTTTTATGACAGAGAATAGATTTTTTTCCGAATATAGTATTATATTATTGCATACTCTCGTGATATGAATACGGACGAATATTCACTTTCTAGAAAGAAACAATTTGTTTTCGAAAACAGAGAATTGAAACAGAAAATACCATGCTTGTAAATATCTCATAATGCGCATATATTTTTTTTAAATTTTGTAATAAAATATATAATATAATATGAAATACTATGTAATATTATATGTAATATAATATTCTATAATACATAACATAATATATATGCCACTTGAGAGAGAAAGAGAGAGAGAGAGAGAGAGAGAGAGAGAGAGAGAGAGAGAGAGAGAGAGAGAGATAATATAAATATTTCATTATAATAAAAGTTCTTTATATGAGCAATAATTCGTTCGATTAAAAAATGCATTAAAAAATTTAAAAGTGTGTCTTTAAAGAGATACGTTGATTATAATGGTTGAAACTCGCCTGTATTCGAGTAATGTCGGTATAAGTAAAAAAGAGCATTAAATTAACTCGCGATAATGTATTACATAAGTAATGGCTTCTTCCTAATCTAATCTAAATGAAGAGATTTTGTCGAGCTATTTTTTCATTGTCGTAATGAAATATATATATTTGATTCTCTCCCTCCTCACGCAGCAACGCGCTTCACAGATGTTTGTTTGAGCGATAAAACTCGATAGATAAAATGTTAGTGATTTCTTTTGCTGCTGCATGACACTGATAAAAGGATTATTTATTCAATCTCAACCGCCGATAATAAGATGTTGTCCCGTGCAGTCTCTGGATCTGATTTGTGTTATCTATTCATTGAAACTCGCATCGACGTAATTAATTGATTTCGGCCATGTACTGCGCTGTAAATTTGTGTGAAAGTATGTATGAAAAATTTGGATTGTAAATACGGAGGCGAAAAAAATATCTATCCCTTCTTCGCGAATTAAATAAAATCTTTTTTTACACATTCAAAAGTCTCGTCGAGTGATGTATCGTGAACGTTCAATGAAAAGAAAAACAGAGGAGAAGAGAGAGAAGGGTGTGAAATACCTCCGCGCCAACGACATGGTGGCGACTACGTTTCCCGGTAAGCGAGTCGACGGAGGCGTCGTCCAGGTCGATGTACATTTCCCGATCACCGCAGTCTTGGTCGCTACCCGATAGCCTATCCAGGCTTCGCATTATCCTGATCAAAATCACAGCTCGGTCTCTCTGTAATAACATATCGCATAATCTTCAAGAAACGTACTGGTTGCAGTGCAAAGCACTTCTTATGCAAATACGTGATACGATTTTTTCTTTCTATCCTTTTTATAAATAAAAAAGAACAGATATGCAAATTTATAATAAGCTATTAAAAAGATGAATATATTCTTAATTAAAATAATTTATAATATTTTACATGTAAATAAATTTATTCAATGAAATAAAATAAGTATTAAATTATGCCTAAAATGTTTGTTAAAGATATTGAAGTTTATATAAAATAAAACACAATGATATATTATACAAAATTTAAAAAAAAAATGTCAAATTTTATAAGAATTCAAAATATTAAATAAGGAAAAGAAAATATTGTTGCAGTCAGCGATATTTATGCTGAACACAGTTTCAAAAAAATGTGTAACGCAATTACGTGTGATTCGATCGAAAGCAACGAAGAAAAGTTTCGGAATCATCGGTATACGTCATTACTGATGTTAATATTGAATATATAATCTCGCTCGGTGATTCTGAAATACTGCCAGATTATAAGTCATGACAGATATAGTTTCTTCAAAAAATTGGGATTTTTGTAGATTCGAGTGAAGCGAGAGAGAAGAAAGAGAAAAAGAATGATACGCACGCGCGAGCGAAAATAATTGGGATATCTCGTTTTTCCTGCTTTGCTCTTCAATGCCAAGAATTCCCTAATCGCGTCTGCGTATGCATTCGCGACTAATATGCATTAATGCATATTAGAATGGGTCAATCCAATTAGACTCGAGATTGATAATTTAAACTGGAAGCGAGAAGCAAGTTTTTTCTACATAGCTTTTACTGTTCTACTACTTTCTCCTACTATGGTACTTAAATTACTTATTTATGATTTCGTCAAATCTTGACGCAAAAGCACGCGAGTTCTCAACAGGGCTGCCTGTGAGATTGAGTAATGCAGCAGAATTGCATAATACTTGATATTATCGGAAACTTTCGATTTTTTCAAGCTTGCGTCTCGAAGGATTGCAATAATTCAATGATAAATTTTTTTCTAGACTCTCTTATTCCAAAATATACTAAAAAATGGATAAAGCTTATGTGTGTGCGTGTTTTCTTCTATTTTAATATTTTCTGAAGAAAATTTTCGAGAGATGTGGCTCAATTGTACGCGCGCACGAAATATTTAACTTTACATTTAATATGTCAATTTTCGAATTAATTTTGTATAAAATTTGTGTGAAGATTCTCGCGAGAAAAAAATAGAGGGCAATGATCGATAGATATGTGATTCGTTTAGGATCATATTACAACTACGTGCTATTAAAAAACGTGCGCCAAGCGAATGCACAGTCAGTAGTGAAAACTCGCAGTCAAACGCGCATTCGACTCGTAAGCGTACTTTTGTTAACGTTTGCATATTATATTGCCGGCGAGCATAACAAATCTACCTATACTTATAAACGAAGTGGCGAAATACCGTTTTTTTTTGCCACGTGTGTCGATACAAAATACAATTTACGAACGACGAATTCGTATCGGAAAATTGACGAGTACACGTGCGTTACGATGACAAAGTCGTTTGACCGCGTCTATCTTTTAATAGTGCGCTCGTATCCGATACCGCTTGCGGTCGCCACCATAAGTTATCGTAATACTATTAACGCTCCTGTGCGTGTGCTACTCCATGTGATATATGCATATATGTGTTTGTAATAACGGCGCGACTTAAATATTATAGGAATTTCAGCTCTATCGAAAGCGTTTTTTGCCGGAAACCAAACTCGAAAACAGACTCGCGTTATTTTGATTGTTATTTATTCATATTTATCAAACATTAATTTATTATTATCAGCACGCGCGATATAGTCGGCGCGGACACTTGACGCACGGCGAGAAATGAAAAGTATCCGCTTATCGGATAAAGTGTCAAGGGCGACATGTAAACAGCCGTATAAAACTGAATTCGAATTTCCATTTTTTTTCCACAAATTTCGGCGTTACGTACATTTCGCAAGCGATTTTAATATTAAAACGCGCGATGTCTGCATAATCGAACGATCTCTGATAAGTAATTAACGTCGCACGATAACCTTCGAATGCCACGTTGTGATTTATCGCCGGGTACCGTATCCGTCACGCCGCTTCGCCGTATCAAAGCTATCTAAGTAATTTCTCTTTTGAGTTTTCTTCGAATTTAAAAACGATTCGAACGTTATCGGAAGAGAACGCGAGTTCTCTCTCTCTTTCAAGTAATAATTATTTACAGATTTAATTCCTCTGGAATTGCAGAGAAAAATTTGTTTTTACTATGCGTATTCCACATTTAAAAAAAACCGGTTTTTTTTTTACGGTATAGCTTTGGCAAAAATATTACATAATGCGTGTACGATATATATAGTTTGAAAATATTCTTCGATTATGCGGAGAGAGAGAGGAGAGAGAGAGAGAGAGAGAGAGAGAAAGAGGAGAAACGCGATACCGTTAAAAACATTACAGTTCCGGATCGTAAATTCCTGGCTGCATTCCGAGCGCGAAAAAAATGCAGACATGCATGTTAAATCCTCGCTCGTCACTATTCGATATTGTGCGTCGAGAGTTGAAAATGAGGGTTAATTTACCTCGTCGGCCGATTATTCTCCATCAGTGTGCTTCGTGCGTAAAGCGCGACGAGTGCACGCAGCGCCAGCGCGTTTTTCGCAGCCGCCGAACGCAAAGTCGCGTCTCGCACTTTTCCTTTCACACGACACTCATTGATCTTGGCCACTAAATCACTGCTCGAAGCCTTACGATACTTTCAACAGATATTTAATAACGTCCTGTCAATCACTGCCGTCGCTGCTGTCGAGTTCAAACTCTAAAGCGATTTCGTCGTCTCGTTAGGTCGACGATGACGCTCGACGACGACGCGATAAGGAAATTTAGAAAGATGTCTGAGAAAAGGAATCGGAGGAAAGGCCCGAATCACACTGTTATTTGGCACTCGATTTTGAGAAAGAGAGACTCGTCCGTCCCCGAAAAAAAGAGAGAGGGAGAGAGAAATTCTTCGGTGACGCGCACGCGTATCCGAAAAAGCCAAAGAAAACGAGGAACCTTATCAGCGTGTATACGTGTACCGATACGGTCAGGGCCGGCCGAGTGCCCGATGCGGACTGACTATAACTGTAAACGATCACTTGTCGGCGCGAGGAGGCCCCACCGGCTTCCCTCGGGGACTCCCGCCACTCGCAAATGGATATATATCTCGCGACAACGTGCCATGGGCTTACCAGCGGTGTACCGAGGGTACCAGCCGCCTCGCGGCTCCCACCAAACCAGTTTCTGCTCCAGAACCGCTCTTCCACCTGCTCTCTCTCTCTCTCTCTCTCTTTCTCTTTTTCTTTCTTTATCTCTCTCTCTCTCTTGCTCCGAATGCACCCGGCCGATTACCCGGCCGAAAAATGAAAAAACCTTCCTCGGCACGAAAACTGGTCCGAAAAAAAAGAAAAAAAAAACGAGAGAGAGGTGTAGTTGGTTTCTCTTTATCCCCTCGATCAACGAGAATCTGATCGTCCCGAGCGTGTGTTGAGAGTATTCTCCTATCTCATAATTCTTATCGTACGACACGCTGGCTCGGAGTCGTTCGTTTCATTAGAAGACTCTTCCTTTCGACGGACGATATTTATCATTCTTTTTTTTTCCTTGTTTTTTCCTTAACATCATCAAGGAAGCGTGACACTTGGCGTTATGCAACCGCGCGACTTCCGTGAAATGTGCGGGGACCTGTTGCGCGCTTATCGCCATTGCAAATATATTATTATCGGCTATCAAAATGTATCGCGCACCTCTTCTCCTTCCGTGTTTTCTATTTTTTACATGGAATATTTCATAAATACTCCGAAGAGTAATAATTATCTACGAGATATTGCGAGACAGATTCTCATTAGCTGATTTGAAATCGATTTTTTCCTCAGCGAAAATGTCGAGACATTTATGAGTTCTGACTAAATGATTAAGTAACAAGAAAGTTTTTAACTAATGAGGAGACAAACTTTTAAGAGAAAAAATATATCACAAGTCTTTTTCAGTAAATTTCAAAGATAACTTTAATAGAAATTTATTTAAGACTTAATTGCAAAGATATATAACATTAAAGTTGAAGAAGTGCAACAAATAGTGAAATATTCCCCTCGATATTTTTATTAAGAAAAGAAATAATCTCGAAATTAATTTAAACAGTTGAAAAAATATCCGTTAAGTTTTGAACATTCTATATCATAGAATATACATACAAGAATCAACTTGACATACAAATCATCGTTCCTCTCCTAGAGTGTAAAATGCGTACTTGAGGTTATTGCCATCCATCTATCAGAGTTTTTTCGTGGCTTCTCCTCCGAACCGGTTTCTGATGATCTTAAATTAGGGCGATTTTTAAAGTCATTAAGTTTTTTTACGAACCATACATACATATACGGTACACCGATTACGAGAAATCAGCGAACGTCAGACCACGTCTCCGTTTACGATGCTGTCGTGACATTTTTGGCGGATGAAACGGCCGACAACCAACATTGGCAGCCAAGTCGATCGATTAGGATTTCGCTTCCCAACCGGAACACTTTCGTCGCGCTTCCTTTCTAGATCGCCATCGATGGACAAACAGACGGTTCATTTCGCGAGACTCGCGACGTAACGGTATTGACCAGGGACATTCCTGCTCGGCTGAATCAATCGAGTACGTCCGTCGATGGCTCGTTGTCCATAGCTGATGATCACGCATCGGTCAAGGCCCCTTTTCCACGCCGCTACCTTCTTCCACATTTGTACGGCGGTGTGAGAGAGCCACCTTCACCTTCTCTCACCTGGTGAGCGCGCGCGCGCGCGGAGATCCTTTTCTTCTTCTTCTTCTTCTTTTCTCCACCTCGGTCTCGCGTTCTCGTTTTTCCTGCCTTTCGCTCCGCGCTCCGACACAAATGGGGGAAAATGTACACGGGTATGTATTTTACGTTAGCTCTCTACGTGAGTTACGCGTTGAGGTGAGAACAATGCGTTCTTACGTCAGAACGAATGATGAACCACACACGCGATTAACGCCCGTAACGATCATGTCGCTCGTAGAATCATTGTGACATACATACAAACACACACACACACACACACACACACACCGTGCGTACTGTATCTTCGTGACGTAACACGGTAATCGAACGGTAAGATAACACGCTCTTGTGTTTGAGAATGCCATTTGGTCAAATTGATA
Source organism: Formica selysi (assembly GCA_009859135.1). Taxonomy (NCBI): domain Eukaryota; kingdom Metazoa; phylum Arthropoda; class Insecta; order Hymenoptera; family Formicidae; genus Formica; species Formica selysi. The sequence continues at coordinate 2,499,708 of CM020805.1, forward strand.
TATCTCATTAGAAATTCACATCGCGATACATGTCAAGTACAAAATAGACGATACATAATAACTGATAATACGATATTATGTGTGTATAACGCACACATATACCGAATATTTCAGATAGAAATGGCCAAATTTGAGGATCATATTATATTTATTAAAAGGATGAGAAAAGATGAGAAAGAGTGTAAAAATCCAGAAACGCTTCTTTTTTATTTTTTAGATAAACTTTCTTTAAGAGTTTAATTCTTAATAATAATTTTGCTCAAATCGGTAATTGGCAGAGGAGAATCAATTTCACGTTTCCCAAATTTATGTCTTCTGGGTTTTTATTTATAGAAACATTCCAAGATTCTCGCGTTTATTCGTATTGCTACTGTGAAAGTACTTCGAAATCGCTTCGTGTTACTAAATTCGAAGTATTTTGGAAATTTTGCGACAGACGTCGATGCGAGGCATGCGTTGTCGCGGAAGGAAATCATTTCCAGCAATTTCTTTAATAAAGTACTCTTGCGAAACTCTGTCGAGAAAATATGTATATTTTGTCTTAAAAAGTATTTAATTTGAAAAGGAATCTTTTCTCACACTTTCATGTATCTTTTTTCATTCTTACGATAGTAAAATACGTTCTTAAAATTCACTTATTTCTGAAACATCCTGTATATGCTTGATATCGTCGAGACAGGTGTGTGTATATAGTTTATTATTTTTCCTATCGCTCTCGTGCCAATACGAGTTTTTAATAAAAGAACGAATCCGAATTAATCTCTAAAAACTGTAAATTAACTGGAGAATTCTTTTGTTTTATTAATGAAAGAGTTCTTTAATCGACACGTAGTTAATTCGCATTTTTTTCGACCCTCACTTGTACTTACTATGAAGCGACAGCGTTTCGAATTTCTCAATGTTGCGATTAATCGTAGTTGGTCCGTTTGATTGATATCGAGATTAACGACACGTGAGAGACACGGGACTGCTCTCCTTCGACTCGGTGAGAATTCAACTGAAAACACATTGATATACACACCTACTTTTCTCCGCATGCTCGGCGTTGCTGCACAAGTGCTCGCCTCGTATTCTCGTTGCAATGTCCCGGGACAATGTTCGGCCCACTAAAAGCATCTTGCCGACTTACTGTAACTTGTACCAGTGTCTTGAAACTTAAGGAAAAATGTATAACATAAGGTTTTCGATCGATTCTTTCGAGAGTAACAATGCCGTCATATCCATATTTTGGCGATTTAAATCGCGCGAATTCAAATTCTCTATTTCATTTTCTCACTCGCAGTTTCATTCGCGAAAAACACATTCCATAGCTTTTTATTTCTAGTCTAAAAGCTATTAACGTTTCGTCATTTTCGATAACGAGGATCGAGGCTAAATTTGACTGCGAAAAAATGTTATTTACGTCTACTTTCGCGTCAGTCTTGAAACACCCTATATTAACTAAGGCTGTTCAGCTTCCAAAGCTAAACACTCTTGACATGAATAGGCAATATAACATGATCGTTTTATATTCACCTCGACATTTTGTGTGTTAAAATAACAGCGCGTACACAGCAGAGGTGAATAATCGCGATTTGTATTATGATCGATCGGGAATAGAGCATTTAAGATACCATAATCCTTTTAAATATCATCGATTACTCTCTTCTTTCTCCTGCGACTCGCACAAAAAATATACAAAGAGAAAAAAATATATATATATGGTCTTTGAAACTGTAATCTCTTAACACAACTATATTTATAGCAGCAATCATTTTTTTGCAATACTTCATGATCGATGTCTCCTTGGTAACTGAAGGATTCTTAAAACGACTGAGAGAAAGATCGCTCGATCTTATTTAACTTGAGCGCGGTTATAAAAGACCGGTTTCTTCGCCTTGCGCTTTATACTCGTTACGCCTCATCCATGGCAACCTAAAAGAATTCTTAAAGAACTATCGAGAACTTTCCATTTCAAAATAATCTTTTTTATTGGTTAGCACATTATGATATTTTAGACGTTGTTGTAATATCTATGGGATCATTAGTTAAGTAATACATCAAAAAAATTGATTCTTTTCAGCAACTTTATGTCGATAACAAATTTGCTTGTAATTACTTTGCAATGTGTTTAATAAACATTCATAGATTAAAGAGCATGATAGACAATGGTTCGCCGCTGCTTAATCTTAAAATTCAAAATAGCTACTCATTCTCAAATCAACGCGTCATACATATCATTCATCATGGACACTCGGTATGTAGCCTTAAATTATCGCCGAATCGATATGCGACGCGGGGCCGAAAACGAAGAATAAGAGTTCCATTAAGTCGACAGGAATCCGCCCTCGCCTCGGGCGGAATTTCTCTCGAACGATCCAGGTCGAAGTCAGCGGCGTGAGGGGGGAAAAGAAAGGAAGTCGCGAATTCTCCTTTCGTTTAACGAATTTTATCGCTTTTTAGTATCGCGAGCGGTAAATAAGGTTGGCCCCGGTCGACCTTGGCTAGACTAGTGTGGGGGAGAGAAAAGAAATCAAAGTTACTTTCCAAAAGTTACGCCGATCCCATTCAAAAAAATACAGAGTGTCTCGTCGTCGTATCAGGTCTTGCTTCGGATCTCGTCCGAGATTTTCGCGATATCATTCGCGAGAATAATCGCCATCCAGCCGGCGCGCGAGGATTTTCAACGCGTTCTTGCCTGCTGCGGCGCGTCAGCGCGAAAATGCTCCTTTCACCCGGATTCTGGCGCGAGAATGTCGTTGAGAGACGAACGACGAACCCGAAGAACGGTAGGCGCATCGGCGCGACTCGCTCGATTCGTTTCTCAATTAAAATAATCGGTGCAAAATAAGTTCGCCTCGAACATTCACGCGCAAACGATAATATTCACGTATTTTTTCGAACGAAAAATCGTACGACGTTTATGTCACTCCCTCCCCCCCCCCTTCTCTCTTCTCCTTCCTTCTCCCCCGACTTCGTTCTTACTATTTTTACAGTATCGAACAATTATCGCGCGTTAACGCGCGCGATAGCGAGATACTCGGTTATTAACGAAATTGTCCGTGTTAATTTTTAGCGTATGTCTTGTCTGCCTCTCTCCCTCCCCCTCCCCCGCTGTCGGAGAAATCCAGCCTGCCGCGAGTTAATTGGACTACTTACGTATTCCGGTCCGCAGGAATTTTTCCCCGCTCGCACGCTCACGCGAAAGGTCACGCAAACGCGGATGTAAAGGCGAGCGAACGGAGAACGGTTCTGGGCGCACGCGTATTGCCGCGCGTGCACGCGGGCGCGCGCGACGCTATTTTTCTAATTTCGATCCAGAAAAATTGGATTCGGAAAGTTTGCGCGAATAATAACCGAGGCGTGATTTCTTTCGCGAGACCGTACGCGATATAATCACGAAATCTCGGAGAGAGATACGCTCTCCTACACTTGGACTCGGACGAGAATCCGGCGATATCGTCGTTAAGACTGCGGAGACATTAATGCAGTTTCCGAGCGAATTATTTTGAAAAGTAACCAAACATATATAAAAATGAAAGGAGAGAGAGAGAGAGAGAGAGAGAGAGAGAGAAATTTTTCTCAGTTTTAAATGGACTTCGCTTTATACGGAAATGTATCTTTCTTCTTTGTGGCATTATATCTTTGATTTTAAAATCTCTTTGGGAAAAAAATATGTTCTTCTTCCGATATAAATTTCGATAAAAAAAGATTATCTCAATTTTTAACATAAAATACGGATACAAGAAATACTTTATAAATTTTTCTATCACAGCTAACAATGTTAACTGATAATACAAATTCCTCCGCGTTATTTCCTCTCTCCGAACTCATCGTGAATGAGTCGGTTTTATTTCGTTTAGTTTTGTAAAAGCGATATCGAGACGCGGGAAAAGTGCAACGCTTGCGGCCGTCTGGAATGTAACTCCTTCGCCTTGGCGGGGAATATAATTAATAGTGAAGAAATGGTTAGCGACTTTCCGTCTCTCCCTGCCGCTCGAATTACACATATATGCATGTGTACGTGCGTGTGCGCGCGAGCGTTTATTTTTTCGTCGTTTTCTTCTTATTATAATACGTGTCCCTCAACACCCTTGACGCGAACAGAGTATAAAAAATTTGCCCATTTTGGAAGGGATAAAAACATTCCGTTCGATTGCCCATAAAGATATAGTCGCGACAGAAGGTGGATTTTAATGGGTGATTCGAAAAATCGTTATATCCAATAGTTATGTCTCTATCTATCAGTCGTGAAGCGAATCGCGTATTTTACGCTCCGGCCGATGTGCACGACTTTCATAAAAAGAAATACTTCTATAAAAATTTTATTGTCCTAGAGCGATAAGGGTGCAAACAACTTTGTATGCGTCTATGTCATATTTCGAATAACGCATCTGTTTCGCCTTTCTTGTTTCTCGAACTAGAGGTGCGATTATACAGGACGCTTTACAACGAGTAAAGCGAAAATGTTGACAGTTCGCCACGGAAAAATATTTAGAATGATAAATATCATTAAATAATATTAAAATACATAATCGTAAGACAGTTTTTCAAAAGTTTCTATCAATGTTTTCAAAAATTCAGTTTGAACGACGTTTTCTCCTCTCATTTTATTTTTGATATTCAATTCTCTGCGAATCTATTATATGACACGCACTGATAAAACTTCGCTCTCATATAATCGCGCAACTACATAGAACAAGATCGCGCGAGGATATTTTTTTTTCAAATCAAGATAATTTCTTTTCCACAACGGAGATTGCCTTTTATGAAGCGTCCTGTATTACTGGGCGTATAAAATACTCGGGCGCAAGATACTTTGTACGATAAATAATTTTCCGTCACGTCGAGCATCTAAAATCGAACGCGCGTTCTTCGTTTCGAAGCAAGAGATATCGCGCTTCCTTTCGTTTCGTCGCTGAATTCCTCTTCTTATCTTCTTCCCTTTTCTTTCTTTCCTTCATTCATTCATTCAGCGATCGCGCCGTAATCGCGCGATCCGCGACGTTGAAATCGCTCCAAGTCCGCTCTCGCACGATTTCTAAATCGCGGGAGCGATCGAGCGCAGTAGGTGCACTTTCTCCGTGCCTTTCTCGCGGCATTAAAGACACATCCCGGGGCACCCGGGCTCAGGAGGATACTCGATCCGATCCAGGTCGATTTGAGAGATCGGTCGCGTAATTGAATTTTTCGGTGCCGAGAGACACTCGGAGACCCGCCAGGCATCTTTCGTCCAGGCACCGGCGGTTTCTGCGCGTTGCGAAAGCGACGCGGACAAACGATCGAATCGTAGAATGATTGCAAGTAAGAGTGAATAACGGTTCTTACTGTTTTACTGTTACTAACGGTACAGATATACAGCGGATTTCGCTTCATGTTGATTAACTTTAATTGGATAAATGTGTTTCCTTTTTTTTCGCACCCTTTTTGAAAAACTCTCGAGATTGCGTGTAAAGAAAATATAATACTCATTAGATTAATATAGTATTATTAAGATTTATCTATTTTTTTATCCGTAAGTGGATAAAATATTTTTTTGTCTTTCTAAATTGGGCAAATTTCACGCTGTATGTACACCCTGTAGATCATAGATAGGCCAAGATGTATGATAGAACAGACTGGTTACGGTATACGCGTTCTCTTCTGGAATCTGCTTTCGTCGAGGCTATCGTGGGTGGGAGTCTAAAAACTAGGCCTCGCGTAAGAACGCGCGGGTCTAACGGGTGTCTTACTTCGCACGTGGTTTCAATCATCGTCTTCCGAACGTGGAAGGGGGATTGGAATCGCGATAGAGTCTCGGTTGCTCGATTCGACAGTTTGTATCTCGAAAATTATCTCACTAATGTGAAAGAAAAAGAACGAGTCTTAAAACGTACAGCCCGTCACGCTTCCCCATCCCCGATTCTCGGACACTCCGTATAGTTACTCGAGTTAGCCGCGGCAAAACCTTTGAACGCGCAAAATCCTTTCTAAAGCGACTCTCCCGAGTCCGGTGGATGAGGTACGGTGGAATAAAAGGAGGCGGTAATGAAAGGAATGCCCGCACGTGAGGAGAACGATCTCGCGAGCGTGAGAGATGCGCTAACACACATGTCGCGCGGATACGCGCGTGCATGTGTGTTCTATGCGTGCGTGTGTACGTACTCTACATACCCTACATACTGCGCGACACTAATGGACGCACACGTGACACAAGGCCGTGCAATCACCTTGGTGAGGCCTGTGCCTGAGACACCGAGACGCGTGTTCTTTTTTGCGCGGAGTGTAGCGGAACCGCCGTTTTACAGTTAGTCCGGAGAGAATCTCGGATGTATATACGACCCCTTCTCCCTCCCCGCCGACGTGGCGGACAACAAAATTGCGACCGACAAATGCGCGATGGATCCGCGAACAACGAGGCCGAAGAGCGGCTCTAAATATATGTGTACGATTCTTCGCTTTTGTGTTCCGCGAGCGTCTCGCGCGGCCAATTATTCGACACGATAATAGCGATCGTACGCGACGTCGTACGTCATGTGCACCAAGTAAAGAGACGTTCGGCGGTTCGTTGCCACGTTATGAAATCGACGAAAGCGAGGGAAAGTGACTCCTACGTCGTATATCGACGATACTTGCCCGCTTAATAACGGAATAGGAATATTTATAAGAAGTTTGTGTGATATTTTTTTCTCTATTCCGTTTTTAATACGTAATGTATGCTAAAGTATGCAGAAAGTATCAACGAAATATGCCCTAGATATAATCTTTTCAAATATAATCCTTTTCATATACAAACTTTTATATTAACTTATGCGGTTTTGAGAAAAATACAGATTGACGTTTGATGATTCTATCTTGCATATGTATACAATCGTTCATTAAGATTATTTTTTCATATGTCATTTTATATAAAATGTACTAAAAGACAAGTCTTTTTATATTAAAATCGATCTAAAGAAGATAGACTTGTGAATTCTTGTAAGATTAAAATATAATTCCATGAATTTTGATAATGTAACATTTTTCTTTTTAAGAAAACATCGCCAAGAAAAAAGACTCCAGTATACAATTTCTTTTACTTTTCGGCATATACTATATTTCTCTGGAAAAATATTATTTATTAAAGATGGAAGGAATAGAAAATGTATTAAAAAAAATTAAGTAATAAAGTACTTTGCCCTTTAAAAAATAATATAAACCAATAGAAATTATATAATTCTCTTTCGCTTTAAGATGATGTGCCGCAAAAATTTTTCTGGAGAGAAGAGCATTTGATAATGAATTTGATAATTGTTTAAATCTTTTCTCTCTTTTCTATAAAGATAAATTTGTATATGTGTGTATATAAATTTTTATATACAGAGACATGAAAGACGGTTTCGGAATCGGTCCTTTGAATCGACGTGTTGTTTTAGCATAACTATTTTTCTTTCGATACTTGAAGCAGACTGGAATCATAAAGGTCGAACCGGAATCTATAAAATACTGTGTGCTGTATATGTATATGAGCGAAAATTGCGTAAGTGTGATCGCGAGATCCAGCCGATGTCGCGAGACGCGCAAAATGGAGGAAGAGCACGCGATTAATTAAAACATATAAGAAAAAACAATACGTTACACACGCCAATTGGTCTTTCTGGACCACGCACCTTTCTTCCTCTCCCGCCGTCGTCATCAACGACGGCGTCGTCATCTTCGTCGTTAAAAAGAGCAACGTAGCCGCGTCGTCAACATCAGCGTTTCACGGCGCGACCTTGCCGATTACGACACACTTGTTAACACACACCCGCGCATCTGCAACTTATTTACACACGTGCGCGACCGGCGAAAGAAAGAGATAGAAAGAGACGAGGAAAGACGGGCGCAAATATTTGGCGGCGAAGCGGCTGCGCGGAAGCGATATAAGAGATACGGGACGATGTCTTAATACGATCTGCATCTACACAAGTGCGCTGCATCGGCAAACTCATTCGGTCAACAGAAAACATTTCGATTAATTATCAACATCCGCGACAACGGTTCTTCTTTGTGCTCATTCTGAGAAATGAGGGATTGTAAAAAATAAAATAAAATGACGATGCTACATTTCTTTCTCTTTGTACGAGGCTTAATTATCGCAAAGGATCGAGATCGGATCGAATCTCGAAACTTTTTGGCTCCTTATCCAAAGTTGCTAAATCCCCGTTCCATTAACCTCTTGATCGGCGATTACGGGGCGAACAGATAATGATCGACGATATGGCGTTTCGCTCCAACGGCTCTTGATAAGTTCATTCGCGAAACTAGTCGCGAAACGCACGATCGACCCATCGATCGTCCAACTTTTTTATCAATCCGTCCCGTCTAACGTTCTCTTGCGCGCGTCATAATACTCCGAGAAAGATACTCGAGATATAAATCTTTCTCGCGCGCCGATCGGTGAAACTCGTTAGAAACTCTCGACTCGACTCGCCTCGGTTCGCTTGCGGCGCGCCGCGAAGAAAAAGAAAAAAAAATATATTCACCAGAAATATTTCGTTGATCCTAATTAAATCGGCCGTCGTAAAAACGGGAACGCCGCGAATTCAACATGATTTACGAGAAAGTAAGTCTTATTGGGAAAATTGTATCATTACGATTATATATCGATTCACGCGGAAAGATCTTGATGCCTTTTGTTTGTTCAAGAAAAAATTCCGATACAGGTTTTTTTACTTTCAGACCTTTGCTTTTTATGTGTAGTTTCTCGCTATATACCTCTTCCTTCAGAGAAATATTTATTTATTTAAGATGGAACGAATAGACAAAAATGCATTGAGAAATATTTTCGCTTTTTCTTTTTAAAGTATCGCGTTAAAATGAACATCGTTCAAAATCGCGCAAATTATTCATATTAATTTTTCTCAAGAGGGGCATTTAATATAATAAATAATTGTATACAAAACTTTTCTTCTTCCTATAAAGATACATTTCTTTTTCAATATTTATATCTTTCCTTGAAGCAACCGGTTTATTTTTGCAACGTCCATTTTATACAACCGAAAGGTGAACGATAGGGAGCAATCGGGGTCAGAAGTAATCTGTGCGTATGCACTGATAAAGATGGACTCGTTTCGCAAAAGCTTTCGTGCGTGAATGATCGTGCGTGCACAAAAACTTACACGTAAAATCAGCCTTGCTGCGCATTTTCGAAAGATGTAACAGATTAATATCTCATAGTATATAATTATGATTAGTCTCGGCAAAGATGATATGTATTGCGTCTATTATGTCCGTGCATGCTCATGTGTATAATCGCGATTCGCTTCGCCCGTCGCAACTCGATACTCGACAAATCTCAAGAGTCTAATCTTACTTAAAGTCGATTTAAACTATATTGTTCCTCTCGTTCGGGCGTCTCACTCGATATTGCGCGATTAAACGCAATCTTTTCTCGAGCGTATCGAACCCGAGAGGGGCACGATCGAGCTTCTAAAGTTATCATAGTGGTTTTCCTCGATCATAACTTGCGCTTTCGATAAACCCATCGATGCACATCGACTCCGAGAAAGTTGCTACGCACGATCGATTCGATCGATATAAAATCAATACAATGTATATTTTTTTTAAATTTTGGAGATAAGATAAAGTCACGCAATCATTGAGGCTCTTCATCGGAATAATCGGCCAGAAATGGCCATGAATGTTTTCTTCTTATGTCAATTTTTTCCATCTCTCTCTCTCTCTCTCGTGATAAACATTATGTTTTTAATAGACATTTTGCGATTATCGCGAACGCGACGGATAATCGATGTGTATTTCAACTCGGAATTGCGATGCGTTAACAAAGCTACATACGCGTGGAAAAGCGTGCCTCATTACCCGCGCCTCGCTTTTCTTTCGTTGCACACACTTGTTCCACCTTATCTCGACCTCGCTCTCGATCGGCGCGTACCTATATACGGGCGTCCGTGTCGTTGTGCGTTCCAAAAAATAATTGGCCCGTATCTATAGCTATACAAGAGGTATACGTTTCTCCTCCTTCTTTTGGAGCGCCCGCATAATCACCCGTAAAACATCGGTTTACGTTCACCCTGTATAAGAAAGATATTTATTCCGTCTGCGTTGCCTCCAGAAAGAATCGAATTTTTTTTTTAATTTCAAAATAAATTCTGAATCTTTATTTATTTAAAGCGATTCTTAAAGTTTCTTTGGAGAAAACTCAACGTCAAGTTTTGTATATTACGTGTCGTTATATGTGTGAAACTATGTTCGCCAATTGGCTGGACATGTCATGTTACGCAAAAGAGTATAATCAACGAAGAGATTGATGTCAGCAAACGTGCTATATTTTTTTTCTTTCTTCATTATTTCAGGGGCAAAATAAATAATGCAACAAAAGACAAACAAATAATACATCCATCGTTTCGCGTGTAGATTGGAAATTATTCACGATAGACGTTATCTTTACAGGTGCAAACATTAGTCATTTGTTAATGCGTGTATTATACAAAGAAAGTCGTGTTTAAGTAAAGAAAGAGTTATTCGTGGTATTTTTTGCGTGATTACACCGTTGTTTGTACCACAAAATCGCACGAGATTACTTGACCGTCGTTTCTGTGATAAAACTAAGTACAAACAAACGAATTCTTACATTACACGCGTTACTTAATTGCCGCCGACTCGATGATTAGCCGTTGTAAAGTCTTTAGTCTTGCATGTTGATACTGTACGCGTGCTTGTAATTGTTATCGGTGTTGCGTTCGGTATCTAATATCATGGAAATGAAATGAGAGGTTTTGCAACAAAGTTTAAGCGAATACACACGCGACGAGAATATTATTTAACATGATGAAAGTAATTCCAACATTGCTGTAATGATAAGAAAATGCAATATTCTCTCACTTTGCAACGTTTCATACAGTTTTCACTTCGCTAGAAAGGGAAAGAGACGATTTTTCGTCTCCTAAAACACATCTTTGCTTTTCGTTAGCGCCACGACGCTACGTCTGTTATTGAAATGAATGTTTGTTCTACGAACATTTATCATTTATTTGCATTATAATTTTAACATTTATTTATGCTTCGCGGCAAATTCAACATTTATCGCGTTGCCGCGCGAATAATCATACCTGGTATCCACGCTTATGTCCTTTCTTTTCGCGAAGTGAACCGAATTTCAATAGGCTCCGCTTACATGCGTTTCACTCGCGACACGCCAGAAACAACCAACCAGTTTCTCTTTGATTATGCGAGAGACATATCAAGCAATTCGATTCGTAAACAGAGAAAGAGAAAGAAAAAAAGAGATTATAAAATGGTGACATTTTCGTATTGACATGGTCATATATATGTATATCTTTACACAGGTATGTTTATAGTTTGCAAAAATATCGGTCAAGGACCGGACCGGTTTCGAGAATTTAAACAAACGTCGGAATTTCATTGAAAGATCCTCTTCGCCACTTTGATGCCCGTTAGAACGTCAACGTTTGCGTCGTTTTAACACCGGCTCGTTTGAGAACGTCTATCATTTCAAGGTGAAGGACTCGCGGATAGGCGGGGACGGAAGAAGGTGAAATTTGACGCGAGATTATTTTAGGCGAATGCGCGATACACACATTTATAGTCTGGAGTATTCGTAAAAATTATTAATCATAAAGCGCAAAAGCATAATTTTCGTCATAATAAAGCGCGCGATTCGACGGAGCGTGAAATAACTTGGAGCTGCGACGGCGGTTCGCGCGATTATTAGCCGCTATCGCGTATACTCTCTTATGCAACCTGTCCTGCATTCGGAACGGTGATATTTGCGTGTTTCCGGGTATATATGCCTGTATGAGTTGTGTTGTCGGCGCATCTACAGATAGCTCGCTTCAATAATGTTATATCTGTTTGAAATAGCGAATTGACGGCGCGCGTCCGAGGAACAGAAAAAAAAGCCGGAAATGATTTCTCCCGCGATAAGCAAGTTTACTTCAATGTATAGTTGGTGTTAAAATATCGGAGATGTTGCTGTAAGTAGAAAAGTTTCTGGAATTTAACTTTTCAATCGAGTCAGATTTTTCTCAAAGGAATCGTGGATTCCGAGCTTTGGAAATCTATAAAAATTCAGATCACCCAGTTGCTTCCCCCCTCTAATGTCTACCCAAAAAATTTTTTTCTGATTTTTATTTTACATTACAATTTAGGGAAATATTTAAAATGCTTTGCCTAGATAGAAATTTACAATAGAATTATAGTATTGATCGATATTTAATTTTTCTCGAAGCTCTGGATTAATCAAATAGAGGCAAAAGAAATCAGTTAAACATACCGAATAACAAACTCTAATTTTATCTTCCTTATGGAGATAAAATCAGATTTTAAGATAATAGGAATAGACATTTTTTTTATTTTTAGTAATCGTGCTTTATAGGCTTCATATAAAATTCATGGTGGAGAAATCTAAATACGAGAAGGTCGATACGTCGGTAGTGGTAAATAGAGAAATTTTTATACATTTTTATTTTTTATTCTATTGTAGGAATTTAATAGCTGGTAATAAAATTTAAATAAATAAATAATAATAATAATAATAATAATAATAATAAAAATTGGATTTCCTATCTAATTCCATAAATATGGGACTTCTGTCCAAGATCGTAATACGAACAGCAACTTCCATGCCGAATTTTTTCACAGATTTAATAATACATCAAATAATACATCAAATCAAAGTTAAAAGAGTATCAATATTCTATCGAGAAAATGTTAATTTACTGGCTTTTTCACATCTTATCTAAGAATAAATCTGTTAGCAATTACTTATTAAAAGAAGAAGAACGTATCTCAGCTACGTTGACTCCGATTATACCTTACTCGTGTGCAAGTAAGCTGAGATAATATTTCGATAAGAGAGCAGCTGACAAATAGACCGATATTTATCATAATAAACAAGCCGGTGAAATAATTTGCGAGTTAACAGAGAGCAACATGCTTGCATCCGAGTTCTATTTAAATTTAAAGTATTCGCGACGGTCGATGCTCCGATCGATCGCTAGGCACACGCATATCGTCGCGCGCGCGTGCGCGCGCGGAATCTGTTATGCGAATTACATAGTTATCTCGCTATCTCAGATTTTTTTTACGAAACAAGCACGGCAACTGACATTTGTCTGGCATTCAGAGTCGGGAATGCGTCATTGAAATCGAGCGACATTAAGTTTATACGGTGTGTCTCAAAACCACCGGATGTTCTTCTAATAGCAGAGTTTTAGGTCGATTGCAGACGATTTTTCCTTAACGAAAATATCGAGAAATCGATAATTTCTGAATTATGAGCGATTGAAAGAGAAGGACTTTTCGCCAAACTAAACTTTGTCGAGTTAAAAAATTAAAAATTTACTTATTCTTTAATTACTTAAATTATTCTTTATCTAATTTTAGGTGAAATTTACTTTGACAGTTTTAATTTGAGTCTTATTTATAAAGATGTATAATGGAAAAAAATTGTGAGAAATGATGACATTCTCATTAAAAAAAGAATCATCTTCAAATTGGCCAGAGAATCATTAAAAGGACATCCGATGGTTTTGGGACATCCTGTATATGCCTTAATCAACTTTGCATTTTCTAGATATTGCGACGAATCGAAATTTAACTCTCTCTTTTACCTTCGCGAGTGTCGCCGCTTAAGTACGGCAATACATTTGCTTTAATAAACAAAAAGCAAAAGTATTTGATCTCTCTTTTTTTCATACGATTCTTCAATTTTTTTTACGGTGTGTCGCAATTTGTATTTAGAGTTTGCGGTTTTTAACGTACGGTTGATAAACGATGCGCGATGCAATCCCGTTGAAACTAATCGGTTACGAAATGAATCGTATCGGTAACGTTCGATGATACGCGCGACTCCAGATTCTAATTTTATAATCTATGTAACTGGCTTATAATAAGAGATATAAATATCTACATGATATGCTGTGCAAAGCACAGTGTTAAAGACGTAAACACGTTCACAGTGATATAATAATTCTATGCTGGTAGGATGTAAAAATTCTGTCAACCAAAAACCTAGATCGAGAATCATGAATAACTTGCAGGATAAAAATTCTTTTCTCTTATTAAATTTAATTACATTTAGATTTATATGATGTTTGTTGCTTAAACAATTTTCATAATACAATTTATATAAAATTTTAAACGATATAACACACACACACACACGCGCGCGCGCACGCACACACACACACACACACACACACACACACACACACAAACAAAATTTTGCGTTTATATCCTCTTCTCTTTAGCATTATCGCATCGTCGTTCTCGCGATTTTCGCGAATCTTTCCAAAAGCCCACAAAGACTATAAGAAGAAACAGACTTAAGTTTGCTCGAGCAAGCTCGGTTTTCAGTTGAAAGGACGAGGGAACGGGGCGAGTTGCACAAAGTCAGAAAATTACGAGAACGAGGCTGGCGGATATCGAATAATCGCCAGTGGTCGAACCAGTTGGCCGCCGTTGTCGATACGACGATGTCGCAATCGCTCGACCGTAAACTGGACCCACTGGGCCAGTGGTCAACCGTGAATGGCCGACCACGCCCTTGTGCACCTTTCACACACAATTCTCCTTTATATTAAATGTTTCGTTATAAATTATATCTGTAAAATCAACGCGCGCAAAAAGCATATTTTACGAGCGCCTCGTCGACGTGATTTTTTCCATGATGGATAATAAAACGTCATCTACTTGTCCATGATTTTCAAAAAATTTAAACGCGATTAGAGTACATTCGCGATTTCAAAGCAATCTGCTGAGTAATAATTTCTGCTCTAATGTTGGACAGATTTTAAACATTTTTTATATCCGTCGATTCGGCAATTCTTCTATCCTCTCTCGAACGGATTGTCAACCGGGCGGCTATTATACTATGATGTCGATGTAACGGACTCAATCGGTGTTACAGAATGTAAAGACAGCGTTCACTCGCGCCGGGATTCGAGATGACGAATTATTTTCATCCGAAGCAGTCGGCAAAGATGGTGTCTGTGAACGATACTCGGAAAGTTATTAAATCATATGTAATTAATATTAATCGAGAACTTCTCGAATATATGATAGCAAGAATTTAGCGATTTTTTTCATAAACTATTTATTACATCCAAATATATTTCTCAGTTAAGAGTAATTAAAATTTATTAATTATGTGAAGACATATAAACAAAAAAACACACGCATACATACATACATACATTTATTCGAACAAAAGTCAGAAGTAGAGACACCGAAAAAAGTTTTTCAAAAGATTGACAAAATACACAGATCCTGTCTAAAAGAATCTATTAATATGGAAAAGGAGTGTTTTTTATCTTCTCTCTATTAAACATTGTATATATATATATATATATATATATATATATATATATATATATATATAATGTTTAATAGAGAGAAAATAAAAAAATCTCCTTTTCCATATTGATAGATAGACTTTTCTAGACAGAATCTGTTTATTTTATCAATTTTTTGAAAAACTCTTTTCGGAATCTCTACCTCTGACTTTTGTCTAAAACGAGACAACTTATCTGTTAGATATATAATGTTAGAAAGCAATAGTTTTTGTAAGTACTTAACTAAGTATTTACAATAAGATATGGAATGCAAAATGGTGGCAAAGATATTTCTTATGAATAATTGTTACCAGGAAGTGAACGGACGTTCCTTTAATTATAAACAGCTAGACAAAGATCGACCGAGGAACGCCAACTATGTTCCGTACTAACGAACATCGATAGACGATAGCATGGCTGGAATGTTTACTATCGTACATCTGCCATTAGCACGTCCGATCTCGCTACGTCAGATTTCATCCCGATTGCCGGATCTTTCTCCCTCAAAAAGTTCTGCAAAACTTGAGAGCGAATGAAAACTAAAGTTGAAAGTCATTTTCGCAACGAATCCGAACCGGCATACTCTCAATATTTTCTACTCTTTCTTCTCGTAATTTTATATTCGTAAAGTACAATATATACCTAATACATGATAAGTGAATATTTTCAAAGATGTTGATGAACAAATGTTTAGTAAAATTGTAGTGTTTTAGAAACACACACCTATTATTTAGATTTATTTTTTTCTATATGAAACCGTTAACATGATTTTGATATCAATCATTTTTTTAATCGCGATTTTAATAAACATTGAATAAAATGACTGACTATGACTTGAATGAAAAGCGTGCCTCTTCTAAAACGCGTTTGAATGAACTAATAAGATATTTTTGCACATATTTACTTTCGTCAGGCTCTCTTTACGCGCGCCATATATATGTATATATTAGATTCTAGGTATCATTTCGACATCATTTCTCACCACCAGCTTTCGATACATCTGTTCTTAGTTCAATAAACATAACGTCGAAAGAATTTGTTTGTGGTTTCCGTTTGGGAGCAGAAGGAGGAGTGGAGGGAAGGAATTGAACGAGGCGAGGTAAGAAATACGAAGAAAGCGGCATTAGCGTGCTAAGCAGATGCAGATGAAACAAATGGATTCACTCGGTGACCGTCGTAAATTCACAGTATCGCGACACGATCCGTACACTCTCCGCACGAACGTAGGTATACGAAGGCTATGAGGCTGTGAAATTTGCTCGGTATCTAGGAAGGCAAGAATATCTTAACGTCTGCCTAGCTAGCCCCCCACATTGCACAAATTCAATAAAAAAATAATATAATTATGCGCTAATTATGCGCTCACTAAATCCATAAAAAAAAATTTTGCGCTCTTTTAGTTTAGCAAAAAAAAATTTTTTTTTGTGGGAGGGCTGAGTGGACGGTCAGCGAGCCCCCCCACCCATGAATAACAAGTAATTTCGAAAAACGAATAGGCAGGATTTATGCGCTAATTATGCGCTATAATCTCCTGATAATTTTGATTTTTGCGCTGCAACCCTTAAGGGACTTCTCTCTTGAAGCAAAGGACGAGATTCCCATATAACTCGATGAAAATTGCAAAAATAGGAAAATTAACCATACACGATTACTACTCGATTTATGCGCTATCATATCAATATGATTTTGATTTTTGCGCTGCAACCCTTAAGGGACTTCCCTCTTGAAGCCAAATGCGAGATCCTTATATAACTCGTTTAAAATCGCGAAAATGGGTAAATTAACTATA
Source organism: Formica selysi (assembly GCA_009859135.1). Classification (NCBI taxonomy): domain Eukaryota; kingdom Metazoa; phylum Arthropoda; class Insecta; order Hymenoptera; family Formicidae; genus Formica; species Formica selysi. The sequence goes on from CM020805.1 coordinate 2,516,790, forward strand.
CATGATAAGTCTTCGATTTATGCGCTATTACATCGATATGATTTTGATTTTTGCGCTGCAACCCTTAAGGGACTTCTCTCTTGATGCGAAGAGCGAGATCCTTATACAACTCGTTTAAAATCGCAAAAATGGGTACATTAACTATACACGATAAGTCTTCGATTTATGCGCTATCATATCGATATGATTTTGACTTTTGTGCCCTTAAGGGACTTCCCTCTTGATGCGAATGGCGAGATCCTTATACTAAACCAAAGATATCAAATTATTTTATTTGACAGGGTAGCGCATAAATAGAAGACTTATCGTGTATAATTAATTTAGCCACTTTCGCGATTTTAAATGAGTTATATACGGATCTCGCCTTTTGCTTCAAGAGGGAAGTCCCTTAAGGGTTGCAGCGCAAAAATCAAAATCATATCGATATGATAGCGCATAAATAGAAGACTTATCGTGTATAGTTAATTTACCCATTTTCGCAATTTTAGACGAGTTGTATAAGGATCTCGCCCTTCGCATCAAGAGGGAAGTCCCTTAAGGGTTGCAGCGCAAAAATCAAAATCATATCGATATAATAGCGCATAAATCGAAGACTTATCATGTATAGTTAATTTACCCATTTTCGCGATTTTAAACGAGTTATGTAAGGATCTCGCATTTGGCTTCAAGAGGGAAGTCCCTTAAGGATTGCAGCGCAAAAATCAAAATTATCTCGATATGATAGCGCATAAATCAAGTAGTATTCGTGTATGGTTAATTTTCCTATTTTTGCAATTTTAATCGAGTTATATGAGAATCTCGCCCTTTGCTTCAAGAGGGAAGTCCCTTAACGGTTGCAGCGCAAAAATCAAAATTATCAGGAGATTATAGCGCATAATTAGCGCATAAATCCTGCGTATTTGTTTTTCGAAATTAGTTGTTATTAATGGGTGGGGGGGCTCGCTGACTGTCCACTCAAACCCCCACAAAAAAAAATTTTTTTTTGCTAAACTAAAAGAGCGCAAAATTTTTTTTTTATGGATTTGGTGAGCGCATAATTAGCGCATAATTATATAATTTTTTTATTGAATTTGTGCAATGTGGGGGGTCCAGCTAGGCAGACGTAATATCTTATCTACGCATATAAAAGTGTAAATACAGAATATTTAAAAAAAAATTATGATTATATATACAATAATTACATAGATTCAAGTTCCTTCATTTAAGAGAGAACGCGCGCGCGTAAGAATTTTATAATAATTTTATAATAAATACACATACACACACGCACACGTGTGTGTGAATATCGTATTACATTATAAACTTGCACTTAAGAAACCAGGCAATTCCAGCTTTGATATTTTTTAATTATCTTTTTTATTTATTTATATTTTATTAATTTTTTTATAAGTGAAAGATAGAAAGTTAATTTGAAAAAAGGAACGATTCATTTCTCTTGAGACATTCAAACGATTCAATCGAATGCTACGAATGACACATTCGCTAACGCGAATGATATATTGCATTATAATAAGTGATAAATATAAACGATACATTACGTTGGACAATAATTTGTCGGTCTTTCGTGATGCAGGAGTGATCGATGTTGCATCCATCCGAGAACGTTTTATATACCAGCGCCAGTTTGTCGAGGTAAGATTATTAACGACGTGAATTATTATTTGTGGCTCTTATCGCGATCTGTACACGACGGGCTATCACTCATTTTTCATAATTCGACATTTGTGACCGAGTTCGAAAAACGGCAGGATTTTATTTATTATTTTATATATACCCCCCGTGTATGTAATATTTGAAAAATCAAACGTACACATACAGAGAAATGCAAAATATATATATATATAACGCGCGAGAGAATTTCGAGATTTTTTCTTCCCGTCCAATGGAGAGGAGGGTACTGACTTCCATCCGGTCATCGATTCCTGCTAAAGTCATCGACACGTGACTGCGCGACCGGTCCTGCAATCCAGTTCCGTCGCGGCCCAATCAGGAGGAGGGCGATCAGGCGGAGAGGACGAGTGAACGTCGGTCTCGGGCGAGGACGAGGAGTCTCTCGATCGCTATCGTCGCGGATCAAGGACGCGTCCGCCTACACCGTCGCTTCCCGTAGTATACCGTTATTACCGAATTCCGGCCTTCTTTCCCTCCCGCTCAATCGAATTCGGAAATTCTCTCATCTTTCTCTTTATTTCTCACGTGCACGTCTCGATTCCGTATATGTGTGTATATATGTGTATATGTGCGCGTGTTACGTGGCTCGATGACCCCGGCTTATCCGATTCGCTCTCTCGTAGTTTCCGTCCGTTGGAATCCGGATGCCGAGCGACCCGCAGCTGCTGCACTCGCGGCATTCTTCGCGCGTTACGAAATCGCGCGTGCTCCCTGTGGCGTGTCGCGTGTATATCTCGTGTGTGTCAGCGTGTGTAGGTGGCTAGACGCTCCCTATCGCCGATAGTCAACGCGAGTGTCGTAGTCATTGATGCGCTCGCGCGTTCACGTATGCGTGTTTGAGAAGTGTACAAAGTGTTGAGGGAGGTTCGAAAATTTTTGAAATTTAGACCGAACAAAGGATTGCTTAGGCAACGTAGGAAAATTAACTTTTTACAGAATAAACGACAACTTGTGTAAATGAATATGCTTGTATATATATGTGTGTATAATTAATAAAGTACAAAAAAATTTATATAAAAAATATATTATATTAATTATATAAGAATCAAATTATTATATAATTGGATTCTCTTTTAATAATGCATTAGGAATGAAGAAATTGTACAATCATGCTCCCTCTCTTATAATACAGAAAACAATTTATTTTAATTATATAATAATATTTATATAATTATATAATTAAATTAATTATATATTATATTTTATATAATATATAATTTTATTATAATTAAATTAATTTATATATTATATATTTATATAATATATAATATTTATATAATATTTATATAATATATAATATTTATATAATTTATATATTTATATATTTATATATTTTACAGAGTATATATACAGTTTGCAATATAATATTAATTAATAGATATAAACATTTAAAAGAAGATAGTAAAATAAAAATATGAAGCTTTTTATGTTTAAATTATATTAAACAGAGTATTTCATAAAACCAAAAGAACCGCTAATGCAACAGAATATTGTCAAGATATAATCATACATCGTACTAGTGATTTTTTTGTGCAACACCTTGTTCATAATATCACTTATACAAAAGCTGAATATTTTATTATACTATCTTCTTTTAATTTTTTTATATCTGTTAATTAAAATTATATTACAAGCTGTATACTCTGTATAATTGTACTATTATATAATTAAAGTAAACACTACAAAATTGAAACGGCTCTCTTGTGAAAAATACCATTTAAATTACCCGGACAATCAAGAGGCGAACACAAACAAAAATTAAAATAAATATATTATATTTGAATATATATATATAATATAATATAAATTAATATTAGAATATATAACTTGCAAAGACAATCACATACAACATCTTGTTTATAATGTCATTTATACATGAAAAATCTCATATTTCTATTTTATCATCTTCTTTCACATTTGTATATCTGTTAATTAACATTATATTTCAAATTGTATATTGTAATATAATCGTATTATATATATAATTGACATAATAAATTAAAATAAATAAATATAAATTATAATAGAACATATATTAAAAAATATTATTATTGTAATACGAATATATATATATATATATACAGAGATATTAATTATAATGGAATATATAATTTGCAATATAACACCTTGTTTATCATGTCATTTATACATGAAAGGCTCCATATTTTTATTTTACAATCTTCTTTCACATTTTTATATCTGTAAAATTGATATTATATTATATGTAATTTATTGCATGTAATATATTCTAATATAACTGTATCATTGCCCCACTTGTAAAATCCGAAAGATTGGCCAGGGGAAACCAGACGGTTACATTCCAGCTCAGCTTTTTTTTTTTTTGCATATCGATGGTAACTTAAATTCTTGGCGCAGGAGCTTTACCGATCTACTGCGAGATAAGTTAATTATTTACGAGTGTTGCTAAATCGAACGCTAAATTAATCTAAATGAATTTTAGCGCCATTAATTTTAATGAACTGGGAAATTATCCGCGCTGTATGTTGCGTTAATTGTAACAGGAATGGTCAGTTACTCGAGGACATTTTTTTTTATACTTGATCTTCGATACTCGTTCGTAATTTTACGCGAACTTATCTGATCTTAAGGTATTCGATAAATTTTCATTTATGTAATACTGCTGATACCGTAAATCATAAAGATAATATTTTTCGCATAAATCACATTATCTGGTAATATAAGAGTTAAATGTTTGAAAAGTTTAATCAATGTGTGGAGTAAAACGCCACCTTTCCTTATACACTTTAAAATGTGATGTTTGGAGTTACGAGATACTGGCATTTTTTTCATATATGTATCTAAAACGGGTAACTTCTGCGCAAAAAAATTGTAAAACAAATCAGTTTAATACTAATACCTCACGAATCTTAAAGCTTATTACTCTATTATATAAGACAAATATATAATTATCGAATTGGATTATGGACGAGAACTCCTTGCCTCCGTCGTGTCGAGTTATAGAGAGGTACTTGTCGTCCGTACTGAAATTTCTCGTTGCCAAAAAATTTCCATATCGAAAAGATGTCGTTACCGTATGTTACTGTAACAAATATCCAACTTGAATACGAGCGATTTGAGAAATATTTCAACTGATAACATTAGACAGATAGTTTCATGTTTTTAGTTTTAATTAAAAGAAAGTATCGAGTTAAAAACATTATTCTATTTTTTAATCAGATCACGTAACTTCTAAATAAAATATTGATTGTTACCTTTTTAATAATGGAAAATATAATTTAAAATTTTCTTTTTTTATAAAATTTATTTCCGTTTTTATTCCCTCAAAATGTTAAGATTAAACACTTTTTGAAAACTTAAAAAAAATCGGCAATTTATTGAAACGCGCTATAATCATCTCGCGGAGTCTTTTATATTTAAATTACTCTTAAAATAAAGAAAGAAAAATTTACATACTCAGCTCTTCGTGCGTGGCGTTGAATTTCAAAAAGGATATATGCGCCTCTTTACTTGCTAGTGGCAGTGCATCTACGATTCGATCGAAATTGGCGAGCACCGGAACTATCGTGTATCGTTTGTCCCCTACCCTGTAGGTCCAATGTACGACCAACTCACCGCTTAACTTGTTCCAAGCGAAGTTTTCCACGCGAAGTCCGTGAGATTTGACGCAGACATTGGCTGTCATTACCTTCTTGTTGATGTCCCATAACGACAACGATCCGTTATGGCCGTCGCCTATACAAAGCGTGTTAGACACCTGCGGATGCCAGGCGATCGCCTATCAAGAGAGAGTACAGAATATTTTATACTCTCACAAATAATGTCAATCATAAATAATGTCAATCTCTCTAATATGATTGCAAACAAGAGAGAGATAGATTGTCGCATAAATCGAGCTTCTCGATTCCCCGTATTTCACGAATCGTTATCCGAAAAATCATTGTCTTGAATCAATGAATTATAATCGCTCAATCCTCGTTTATTATACTGAATAATAATAGATTCGCGTGAGATAAAATTTCCGCCAAGATATTTGTAATGCCATTTATAATATACTAAGAGAGTGTTGTGAATGAAAGATTGATTCTTTATCAAGCAAAATATACAGGGTATACTACATGGATAGGGTATAGATCGATACTACCGTATTCCTTATTAAAAAAATAAATTTTTTTTTTTAGCATCCGAAAATACATTTTTTTCGATATATCTTACTTTTTAATATGTTGATACAGTGCACACACACACATACACACACATTTGATATTTCTTGATTTTTTATGTGGAAGTTTTGGCTATTCTGTTATAATTAAGTCTTATATTTACATTACATATAGGGATTAACGTCTATTTGATTTATATAATAGCCAGAAAAGACATTTTAGTTCCATAAAGAAATTTGTGTTATTTCAACCCAAATAAAATTTTTTCAAGTATTTGATTTTATAAAAACTTAAATATTAATTAAATCATAGAATTACCAACATTTTTACACGAAGAATCAAGAAATAGCAAACGCGTTGTATTGGCATATTAAAAAATGCAATATCTTGAAAAGAATTTATCGCGACCTACCTTTATGTTTTTGGGAAATTTGATGTGGTAACAAGGGGTTAAATCTGGCCAGATAAACACTCCGACGGTTTTGTCCTGCGCGGTCGATACAAGATATTTGAAATTTGGCGAAAAATTTAGGGTCGAGATGCGAGCCATGTGTCTCATGTTGGTACTAATCAACTTGCCCGTATCGGATGCGTATATTGATATCGAGCCCAGACATCCACTGCAGGGAAGGGGGATAATGTTATTATTCTTCATTTATTACTTTTCATTATTCATAATTATAATTATTCTTTATTTTAACGTAGTCTTTCTCGGTTATCTATACTCAGGTTGTCCAGTCAAATTCGTTATTTTAATTAATTGATGTAATCAATACTTTTGACGACGAATATTAATACAATTATAAAGTAGTTTAGTGATAAAAGAGATAAAATACGGAAAGCGAAAGGCTAAAGTTTGGAATTCCACCATTTGCGATTAATACATTTTCAAGTATTGGTAAGATCATTAATCGTACTCTCTTAAATAGAATCAGTGTGTTATCATTGAGAAAAACAGTGAATAGTTACTAATGGTTATAAGTATATAGTATAAGTATATACTATAGCAATGCAAATCAGTGAAAATTCACCGAAAGAATCAATTAGTGGTAGTGGCTATTTAAACCAGTGTTATGTTAAAAAAATCATCTTATATTATAATATTTTATATGAGATAAATTCATAGCAATATATATATTTTTTCTTGTTAAAGAAATATTTGAATTTTTGACCAAAAATCTTGTTCGTTTTTTGTGGGTTTATCACATCTTGAGAGTAAAAAAAAGTGTAATATTTATACATATAATTTTGAATTTAAATATTAATTATACGTGTTTCATTTCACATACATATATGTGTATGCGTGAAGGTTTCTCCAAAAAAATAACAATTCAAAATAAATAGAGAAAGCTTTAAAAGCTACTTACATCTTGCAAATATGTGTACGATTATAACTAATTTTGTAGTGAAATTTTACTGTCATAATCAATAAGACATACACGAGACAGGGGAGTAAAATGTGAGTGTTTTCATTGAAAATCAGTGATATATTCACTGATCTCTGATGAAAACTTGTGTCGCTGCCTTGAATCAATGACGTTTTCACTGATTTATTTTAAGAGAATAAAGTTGATACTTACGTAACGATGTGACGATCGCCAGAAGACCAGCAGATGCAACGGATAACGCAGTAGTTATGAGTCGTCGCTATTAAACATTTACAAGAGGTGTTCCACATGGATTTTTTTCTCTCTAAATTGTACAATATGATCTTGAAACTTGTACATACCGCCAGCTTACTACCTAAACTGACATACGATTCGCGTTACTATTAATATTAAAATAGAATGTGCATCGTATAACTATTTTTCGTTTATCTTTAGACATTAATAACAAAATAATAGAATTTTCTACCTTACAGGTTTTTGAACTTTCATTAATGTTTGCTAAAACGACAGAAGAGAATCATATAAATTCCTTGTAAAAAACATCAAAAGCATTATCTTTAAAGATATATAACTCTTTTGTAAAGACTATGTACTTGTAAAAGAAAATATGTACGAGACATTTTTCATGTCTTTCGCTCGTCGAATTATTCAAGACCACGACAATGCTGACGCGAAGAATTTTTCACCATATATTTTATATACTCACCGTCGTTGCTCCATTTAATGACTCTGGGACGATCCTTATCCTGCCACGTTGCCAACATCGTGCCGTTATCATTGCATACCCTCACGCAATTTCGACTGCCGACGCCTATCATATCATTGCAGCTCCAATCGACCAGATCGATATTGTCACCTTCGATTATTAAAAGAAGAAGACTGTTGGATTAATAGTAAACTACATTTTAACTGACTCGAATCGATACCGCGATCTCGTACCTTCCGTAGAATCCGATATGCACAATATTTTATCTATGCTTTCTATCAAGGTTTTTTTGCGCGGCGTGCACTTCCAGTTTCCCACCTTCTTGAATCGCCGCGGATTCTGAGACTGCGTCGTTGAATTGCTATAGTGTAGAATCTTGGTTTGATTTAAACCTAAACAAGCATATCCATATAAACATCTTAATTTACGTTTAAAACGGAAAATGAAAAATGTTTTTTTCTACATGCATAAAACTTTGAAAAACTTCAAACAAGGATAACTTTTTTTTATAACTAGATCTTTTTCATTTAGAAAACAAAATAATAAATTATTGCGGTAATTTTTTACTTCTCTCTCTCTCTCTCTCTCTCTCTCTCTCTCTCTCTCTCTCTATCTATCTTTATACATACTCTATATATATCTTATATACATATATATGTATTTATTATAATTTAAAGATTACCCGGTATGACAGCCTGTTCTGTCATCATCGCGTGGCAAGCTTCGCGTTGATGCGTAACATGCAGCAAATCAAGCTGGAAAGAATCAAAATGTGATTACTGTAATAATGGATAAGGGCCGTGGCACATAAAAAAACTTAAGCAGTAAGACTTAAGACGTAAGCGAATTGACCAATCACGGTCGAACAGTAAGGCAGCCATATTGAAACGTAAGCTACGCTGAAAATTCCGTATGGTTGAAATTCTTAAGTCTTAAGTCTTACTGCTTAAGTTTTTCTATGTGCCACGGCCCTAATATATTTTTTTAAACAGATAACGCGTTTCTCGTACCTGTTTATGAACGTCTATCGTAATGCTGCCCTCCGTGTCCTCGGATTCTTTCCTTAACAAACAGTGGGCCGCTTCGAAACTGTAACCGCGACGGCAAGGTATAAATCTGTCCCCCGAATAGGTTTGTCTCAGCATGGACGGATGCGCCCTGACTTTCGCATCATTCAAAGATTCCGAAAAGTTTTGTCTGCTATGTTCCTCATGATTCTCCGCGAGAGCCGCTTGAAGGGTAGACGCCAGAAACCATTTCCGTGGAATATTCTGAGTAAAATTTACGAACACGTTATATATACACAATATATGTATATCGTATCACTTTCTCTTTAAATTCGAGACGCGAAAAATGAGAGAGCGTGAATATAATTTTTGTAATTATGATATATCGAAAAGATTTTTATGAACAAATTAAACAGCGACAGGGTTTTCGTAGAGCGAGAGTGAAAGAGTCAGTGGCCCAAAATGATCTATAGATTTTCCATCATCTGGAAAAGAGAAAATGCATCGAATTTCCTGGATTTATTTTTACGCGTAGAAATAAGGACTGTAGAAGGGTGATTTTTATTTCGCGTATCGTTAAAAATCTGACATGATATTGCGGCTAATCAACAGCTTCATTGCTACGGTGAATGAGCGGGACGCACGGTGGGGCTCGATGCGACTTAGCTCGAACCGGTCAGCGAAACGCGACGCATGCGATGCGAAAACGCCAGGCCGCCGCCGCCGTTCGTGGGCTGTACCACCTGCGGCAAAACTCTACAGGGGATACTCCTCGAGGTAAGGGACGATATATTCTCAAGAGACTCGAGAAAGAGGTACAGCGATCTTAGTTGTCCGATCTAAATAGCGCTTTCCTCAACGATGTTATTATATGTGTTTATAATTAACATATTCAGGAAATTCTATCTGCTTTTCTTTTTAAATAAAACAGATTTTAGTATATATATTCTAATCATTCCAAATGTATATGTACATATTTTTTCAAGTATATATAGTATATATATACACACACATATACATCGTGATATACAGGGTGTAACAGAGCGCCCGTATCAACAGTTTTTTGAGGAAACAACGCATTTTCGTGAAAAATGTTTCATGCAAAAGTTGTAGAGCTCTAAGTGGCGCATTATATAATAATATTAATATGACCTTGAATAGCATAAAAAGGTCACATAAAAACCACTTTAAATTTTTTAAATGGAACCCCCTATTTTTCATTACATATTCTTATAGCTTACCTCAAGAGCTTTCCAAAACACTATAATAAAGTATTTTTTCATTAAGTACTTTTTGAGTTATTTTATATTTTAATCTGACGTATTTTGATATAAAAAATAAAATATTTCGTAAAATATTTAGTTTTCGATAATCTTACCGTAATATTTTTATGTAAGAATAATGAGACAAATCAATTAGTATAAAAAAATAATTGTTTTTAAGAAAATTATTTACAATGTATTTTTTTAAACAATTATTTGTTGTTTTTTTTGCATCTATTTACTATATACCTACATATATATATTATATATATGTATATATATAATATTCTTATTTAATTAATAATCTGTGATAATTTAATTAATAACATATATGTATTAGATGTAGTACATTTTATACACATAAACATATATTTTTTGAATGAGATTAAATAAAAGAAATCAATCGTCGAAATCAACAACCGCGAGAAATTTGATCAACCGCGAGAATGTACAGAATTAAATTAATTCTTTCGTCATCGTGTCCCGGATTCGACAAAGTTTCCTGCTTCACGCTCGGCTCGCGAATCGCAGATACAGTTTTCGCGATGCGCCTTCTGCGACGCAGACGGCTGCGCTGCGTTACAGGAAGGAGAAAGGATCCCGACACACACCCCAGACGTAAAATCCAAAATTTTCTACGTCCGTGCGGCCGTGCGGAGGGTGCTGCTGGATAATTTCTGCTAGCGGCATTATGCACGAAGGGGTAATACCTTATACGACCATTGTACCCCCTGCGAACATCTGGCTGTCCGGGTTAGTGATGGATGGGACAAGTTACCGAACCTGATTCCCGTAGCTGGACCAATCTCACGTACACTCGAAAAATGCTCTCATACGTTTGCGCATGTCTGTGCGTGCGTGCGTGTATATGTGCGCTCTCTCGTGTCTTATAAAATTTTAATTTATAAGATTAAACGAGCTTATGAGATATCGCACACCTGCACTGTCGCACAGCGTGAAATTTGACTAGTCTAGAGGAACAGAAAAGATATTTTATCCGCTCGTACACGCAAACATATAAGTAATTAATATTTTATTTTATATAATTAACGTCATGATATTTTATATTTAATTTAAAATTGTTTATTATAGCTTCTATCATAAAATCTCTTGAAAAAGATACAAATCGTTGATATAAGTATAATATAAATAAATATATTCTCTTTATATATTTTATCAAATATGTATAAATAAAAGATTTGAGCAATTCTCGCTCTGACGCGCTTTTATCTACTCGGTTTCGATTTCTTTATACGCGTGCGAAAACTTAAAATGCGAAGCATTCAAGTATATTGTTTTTTCTCCTGAATATTTCGAGGATAGAGAGATTCTAAAGAGACAGAATCCCGATTTGTGATTTGATATCGAGGCACCGTGGATGAAGACGCAAGCGCGCGAGATGCGACGAGACGACGATATAAATCGCTCTCATCGCTCTCAAATCGGACCCAAACCCAAGCGACTCGTAAGCGTGACGATCCCCCTTCCACTTTCGACACCCGTTACGAGCCGAGGTATTAGATCGTGCGTTAGACACGCGATTGGCTCCCGTCGGACGCAAAGAGGTTGGGCCAGGTGGACCATCAGGGGGTACATGATGCTATTGGCAGCACGAAAAGCCGCGGAGGAAGGGGACAAACGAGTTAGCGAATCCACAGCTTCACTATAAACGAATTATTACGCCTATTTATCAGTTCCCTTGTTTACAAACTTGTTTCGTATAGAACACTGTTAATTAATTATTAATTAAGTTTTGATCTGATTCTGAGGGAAATATATTGATGAGGTCATTACGACATCGCGGTTTAATCGATTCAAATGTCAAGATTTCAAGCGATTTTTGTCAGGAGAAAAAACTGTTTATACTTTTATCAGAATCACTAACGAAAAATTCACTCCGAATCAATTATTGAATTCATCAGTGGAAGGCGGTTCACTAGATGTAGGATCTTCTACATGTCAACTTTATTTATTTAATTATTTTAATATTAATTACATGAAAAAAGGAGAGAAAATCTCTTGTTTAACTATTCTGTACTTTAATTATTTTACATCACTAAAAATTCCACTTTTTTATATTATGAAAAACAGTTGATTTTTATATATTATTGTTTCAAGATTTTCTTCATATAAATATGTTTTCTGGAAATCTTTCGAGAGAGTCTACTCTCGTCCGGACTAATCTGTATTTGAATGAAATAATCTTAAAACAGAAGAAGAGGAGAAAGAGAGAAGATGTGCAAAAACAACCGGACAAAATGTGCTCTTATTCTTATATAAATTGACATCTCGCGCTATGCGTATGTACGTCACGCGTCGGAAGATGCAATTTTCCCGAGGAAAATCTTGAGGGCGCGAAATGCGTGCGATCAGGTGGAGAAGATGCGTCTCTTGGGACGCAGGACGCGGAATGCGCGACGTAGGACATAGGTCGCCGCAGGAGAGGGGAGTCCTCGTGGAGAGAATAGCGTGTATCCTTCCTTCGCAGCAACAGCAACAGCAGCAGCAGCGGCGGCGAAGCGACCGAACTGGTCCTGAAACGCGGCGCGGGGGGCTCGAGAGGGCCTCCGAGGCCGTGGCGTGGCGGGCCCCGTTTCTGGGCCCGCTGTCTGCAGCCCTCAGTCGCTCGCTGATGCTTGGACGAATAGGTGTGTCGAGTTATCCTAGGACAGGGTTCGCCGCGATTCCGCTCGTCGCTTTTTGCTTTTGTTTTTTTTTTTCGGGAGGAAGACAATAATACGCGTTCGCTAATCGAGTATGCTGTATATTCTCGTCCCAGTGATTAGCGGAGAGAATGGTCGAGATAGTTCAAGAATGATCACCATGAATAATCATCAAGGATACTCGAACTGTCACTCGTAGTGATTGAAAAGATACGGAGGGAGAAAAATCCGAGATAAGAGTTTCCTCTCTCCGCATTTACGGATCGTGAGGCAGCAGGATCGATATGATAATTCCATTATAGCTACTCAGTCCTTGCACCTTCGAATCCTGATTCTTGCGTTTTAATTCCTGATCAATGATTACTTTGAATAATCAACTAACAATCTGAATATTATAACATTGACAATGATATACGGATGTTTATCACCAAAAAGTGTCGATTAATCAGTGGAACTCTATCTGAATTTTTATTACTTATGTCACATATCCTTGAGATAATCAAGTTATCGACGTTGAAGACAATTCGATAAATAAGTAATGAAGAGAGATACCCTCTCCTTCTTTTCTCGAAAAGATACAAAGTTAGCCAGTCGTATTTGTCGCAAAAGAATACGCTTTACAAAAGAATATCTCGCTCATGCATATAAAACAGAGGTGCACATTAAAAAAAAAGAAAAGAACGCTTCATATCTCGAATAATATGTTGAAAATCGATATGACGTACGCTCTTGGCAAGACATCTTGGTGAAGAATATGGCTCGGCGCCTATGGTAACCGCGATGAGGCGTGGTTCGTACATATTCGCGATCGTTACAGATCATAATCCATCGAAGATCGCACGGAAGACGATCCGGTGAATCGTCACCGTCGCCTCGCGATCCATCACGGTTTCGCGATCCACCACGTACATAGTGCGTTCGGATTCGTGCGTGCTGAGAGTTGGATTACGCCGCGAGGGTTTTACTCGACGAAGTGATCGAGGAAGTGGGAGTCGGCTGTGATCGCTGCGCCGGTCGGAATCGATCGAGCGGAAAGGCAAAAAATCATTCCGGCAAACGAGGATCCCGGAGGCCTCGGCGTCGTTACAAGGATCAAGGATCAATGATCTCCGTGCAATAATTTTTCGAATTCTTGCGGAAGATACAGTTAGGTCTTTTAACATTTGCCATCTCTCTCTCTCTCTCTCTCTCTCTCTCTCTCTCTCTGTCCCTCTCTTTCTCTTTCTCTCTCTTCTCTCTGTCTTTTTATAGATATCGCGCAAAATTGATTGTAAACTGAGTATGCGGTGAAATAAGATTTTATGGATGCAATTGCATAAAAATCATCGCACCGCTTTCAAAGGAATTGAGATTCTCGTGATAACTCATGATTTTAATCGCCGCAACGAAAAGAGTTACGTTTCACCGAAACGCGCCAGGTAAGAACTATTTTCTAGGAATTTTCATCGTATGAATCTATCTTTTTACAATGAAAATAAAGCAACGGGGTGTGCAAAAAGCACGATCACCTATAGTAGAGAGAAGAGAGGAGAGACCGATAAAAAAAAAGGATTTGCCAATTTCCTGCGAGTTTAGAACGTGAGAGAAAGGCCACTTCGCAAGCATCTCGTATGCTCCGATCGATAAACAGACCTTTCCTCGGCCGCGAGCGAGCATAAGATCGTGTCATGCGAACGTATCAAATTTTTGGACGTCCAAGCTCCATGTTTTTCTCGTACAATCCCAAAAAGAGACTGAAAGCATCATCCGATCCATCATCCACCCGGCCAAGTGGAAGAGTCATCTCGACGCGAGGAATAGTTTCATATGAATTCAGGCGTATTAAAGGGAATTTAAAGAGTCTGCTCAGAGAGAATTCAGGAGCGATAGATTCAGATGAACGCGCGAGCCGCAGAGAATCCGACCTTTACGAGCGGCAAGTGAAAGAATAATAAAACATACGACGTCGTGCCTCCGGAAGTACGCGCGAATGGGTCTCGCGCCGCCTTTGCCGAGGAGAAGCAAACCTCCCTAGAGACTTCGACGCGTGCACAGGAACATCGCTGGTAAGTCAATGCATTGCGATTTGTACCAAAATCTATTCGACCTCTCGATCAATTCTTGAGAATCTTGGAGAAATCATCAGATCAGGACGATTATCGAAACGATGGAAAAACATTTATCGTACGTAGATGTGTAGATTAATTTTTCCCGTATAAGTCGCAAAGATGATAATAAGAAACATCAGAAGAGAAAGAGGTATTTTAAACACTCGATATTTTTAAATTAAATGCGTTTTGAAATGACGTTTTAATTTAAGAATCCGTTTAACGAAGCATTATGATGATTTTGCGTTTATTTTCTCTCTTAAAGTCTTATCTCTCTGGATAATTTCCAGATGGAGTAAAAAATTCTTAAACCATTGTTGCTGATCAATCACGATAGCGGATCATCAGCACGATTTTATCTTACTATCTTCTGATAAAAACTCGTTTAATTATCATCACATATGTTATTAATCTTTTTACAACAATGGAAAGAATAGAGACATTTTTCTCGCCGGCCGGCTGTAAATTACGAAAACAAAGATTTTGTAATGTCTATTTACAACAATTTGATATAAACTCGATAAATATTATAATATATGCATTAAAAGTACAAAACAACAAGCTGAAAATACATACGAAAATAATGAATAAGGACAGCAAAAATACAGAATTTAAATTGCTTGACAATTTAGGGGTCCAATAATCTTTCTCTAGCAAAAAACTCTGGTCGTATACATACACAGGATCGATTTCAGATATCTCTGATTCATCGCACAGCCCATGATATGTGAAGTACAATCATTACAAGGACGTCGATAAATTTTGATTCTTTTCTAGAATACGAATCTGTCGACGAACGCGCTTTTAATTCTGCAGGATAATTTGGTAGTACAACATTATTGCCGGAGATACAGTTCCATCTTCATGGATATTAATGCATCTTCCTAATTTCCGTCGCGAATAGATATATGCGAATTGAGAATTGAAACGCTTTATTTGATCATATGGCGAGTATTTAAAAAATTTTAGAGACGATTTGTAATTCACGACTAAAACAAAATCACATTTGGAATTTTATGTGCTGCGTATATTTTATATACATACATATATATTGTATTTTGTTCTCAAATGTGTTCTCTCTCTCTCTCTCTCTCTCTCTCTCTCTCTCTCTATTTCATGACACAAACAATAATAAATCAATATATTATATAAAATTATATAGTAATAAATAAATTATATAATAAATGATTATATATATAAAATAAAATAAAATATTACAGAATCTTGTCCCGCGAATTGTAAACTTATTTGTCATAAAACAGACTTGCGTTTTGATGTTGACATCAACGAGTGGGCGGAAAGCAGAGTGAAAGAAAAATCTCGCGCCGGGCTACATAATGCGCAATATATTTATAACAGGGCAAAAAGAGACATTCCATTTGCTCATATGTAATAAGAATATATTCTGCACTACTTCGATCGAATTTATATTAATCATATTCTCGCGAGGAATTTTCTCCGCCACTCTCGTGAGCTCGTTATCGCGGCTATAACATGACGGGCAACGCCAAACTCGCCCGGTTATGGAGTTAACTGCGGCAATAACTTTCTGCGGCGACTTCGTCGCTTCTCTCTGCCGACGACCTAACGAGTCGCGCGTCGCAGGCAACAACCTACGCGAGGTCTACACACGGTTTCACAACTCTTTCTCCACCTACTTGCGCTCCTCCTCCTCGCCGATTGTAGTGGCGCGTCTCGATTGGAGTAGCTCGGCGCGAAGGCACGCGGCGAGGGCCCCGCGGATCCCCCCGTCACGGGGGGGACTCGACCGAGGGTCCGCGGAGCCGTGCCAGGAGCCGAGCCGCTTCGATGGGCCCAACTAATCTCAAATATCGCGATTTAGAGCATAGCTTTAACTGCTTAACTGCGCAGTAACTTCGCGCGCTTTCTACGCACTGATAACGTATTCCCAAGTCGCTATCACGTTCCGCTTTCCGAGAGCACTAACCCGTTTTAGCGGTCTGACTTCCATATCGAGTCGCGCGAATCAAAGAAAATGCCCGAATTTTTATATAGATAAAATAATATATGTACGTATATATATATCATTATATTTTTTAAACTTTTTTATCTTTCTTTTAAAGAAACTACATAGCAATTATATACGATAATCGTGAAATTAATATGTAGAATCACAGACGCTATGACTATATTTACACACGCAATCGGAACTTATACCTTCCTAATATTTTAATTTTGTCACGAGTTATGGATCGTGTCTAGAGCAGGTTTGAGATTGATTCTCTCGAAAAATTTCACGCCGCGATACGTCGTCGATGAGATGCATTTCGTCGTTATAGGAGGTCCCCGAAAATTCCCGATGATTCGAAGAGCTCACGAACAACGCGAACGATGCCCTGCCCCAACGATACGTCACGATGATCGATCTGTTATACCAAGTGCACAGTTATGCGCGCATGCGGCGATAGCGTTCCTGTCGTGTCTTTGTCACAAGCGGTTATATATCTCTTTCTGGTCGTAAAATCTACCGATTTATATTGCGCAACCTATGCTCGTGTAATTCCTCATGCATTCATAAATTAATTAACTCTTAACTGGAGATATGTATACCTACACGTGATGTTTATGAATTATTCTTCGGGAAGTACAGCAGATACATAGTAGATTGCAGATATTATATATATTATTCCTTTCTTGTTATAAAATATCGAGATTATTTTTTTATTTTCTGAAATAAAATGTGTCGTACTTAATTTATTAATAAATTTAATTTTGTTTATTAACATAATTATTCACACACATTATCATTAATCATTAATTTTATTTAATTTATTAACATATTTTTTCTGATAACCACTTGATTAAAATGAATTTATCAATTCGTGAAACCTCACAACATTATATATTCGTGCTAGGATTTATATAATGCCGAAAGGATTTTATATTCTATCGCGTATCTCGCATCATTTCTATCGTGTCGTCCTGAAATAATGACTAGACTCGCGTCGAGCTCGCGTGAGCGGATTGATACAAGTTCATTGCGCCATTACGCGTGAAATCGTGCATTAAGGCGCAGGTACGCGCCATGCATTCCAGTGGTTCGATATGCACGCGATCGAGTAAGCTTTTACGGTTCCATTCCTTCGCCATTTATCCCGTTATCGTGGAAATAAAACACAATATTACAATTTTTTTTATTAATTTAAGATATTGAATTAAGAGCGCGATCTTATATTCCATTTCCAAGTATATAAAAGGGTGTGTACAGCGCTTACGGTAATAATTACATCGAAGGCGAGGATTATCGCGTTGTGAAAAAAGAAGAATCCAAGGCGGAGTGGAAAACGTGTTGGGTTTTGCGGCGAGATCAGCGAAATACCATAGTAGCTGCCGCCGTCACGATTGCTGCAATCTCCCCCCCCCCCCCCCCGAATTAATTCGATTAATCGCATTAAGCGACAACCATCGATAATTGCTCTTGCTCAATCGCGGATCGCTGGCAATCGTCCATCGCACGGCGCAATATAAAGCAACCCCGTGCCGTTCGCGGTAACCGAACGCCACTATCTCCATCGATAAGCACCTGTCGGGGCCTGTTGTATATTGGTCTCACGTGAACGATATACCAGCGCGCGTGTTGCGTTTCCATTCACGGAACCGCGATCGCGGAATAATAGCCGAGCGTTCACGGAGGTAATCGAACGTTTTCGAATCGCGTGCGCCATCAGGCGCGATGAAACACGCCTCAGCACTTGTCCCACATGACCGACACACGTCGAAGCGTGCAATTAGGTGATAAGGAGGATCTTGCCGTCGAAATCTATCGGAGAAGATGTCTCACATCCGACCGCATTCCCCGAATCACGCCTGCGATATTTGCGCTCTCTCTAGCCTGTATCCGTTGCCAATTCGAACGTGTCGACGTCGTTCGTTAAGCGGTGGGAAGAATCGTGACCGTTTCTCGAAATTCCATCGATAAATGCGGCCTTATGCAATTACGATCCGTTATACACTGGTTTAGGTGCGGACGAGGAAACTGTGTCCCGGCACGCCTGGAATAAACGATAAGATTGCAATTATTCTAGATAAATTCGAGTCCCGCCATAGAAATTCCAAGGAGGAGATCTTGTTTAAAAATTCTCAGGATGTATATAAAAGAGAGAATATACAATATACAATATAAGAAAGCTATATACATATATATATATACCTCTATACACCGAGATAGATAAATAGATAGAGAGATGGCTATATATGCTCGCCATACAGATAATCCGACGACCGCAACATTGTGCGAACGCGAGTCCCTTTGAACGAGGCAGCATATCGTGTAAGGTAGCGCGAGAGACGATTCGATCAACCTTAGAAGAATGCTCGATAGTAGATTGGCATGGCGAGATAGAAACTCGACGAAGGTCGAAGAAAAGGGAGAGAAAAGGGAAAAGGAGGAAGAAGACGAGGAAGACTAAAGAGAAGAAGAAGAAGAAGCAGAAGAAGAAGAAGAAGAAGAAGAAGAAGAAGTAGAAGAAGCGCGGCGAGGAGGAAGCGGGAGAGGAGAAGGTGGAAAGCCCTCGGGAGGTGAACGTACGATTATGTGATCACTGGAGGATGCACACTCTCCTCCTCCTCTCTTTACCCGTCTCACAAAACTAGTTTACACCGACTGGAACTGGAAGATGCGCGGGGGAAAAAAGCCCCCCGCGCGCACGTCGACAGCCGATCTGATTGGATTTATCAGTTTTTTTTTTCCAGCGTCGATAGATTAAATCGGATGCCCTCTCCGAAGCCTGGCTGGAATATGATGTGTGGCAAGGATTAGTGAAATAAAACGGTTCCCTGTAATCTGCGACGTAATCGAGAGAGGAAAGTTAATTATATACGGGCTTCTTAACCAGGCGTGATGAGACGCCGGCAGTTCGAACGCAACGTCGCGGGGTACAAAAGGCGGTTTCATCGCGGATCTAAAAATAATTTCGTTCCTTGATGGAGCGGCCTGAATCTCGGCGGCGGCCACGAAGGATGAGAAACACGTCCAGGCGTGGTATTATCATTAGAATACGTCATGTCGCAGTGTTTTCTCGAGAAAAAGGAGGGAGAGAACGAGAGAGAGAGAGAGAGAGAGA
The DNA here is from genome assembly GCA_009859135.1 of Formica selysi. Taxonomy (NCBI): domain Eukaryota; kingdom Metazoa; phylum Arthropoda; class Insecta; order Hymenoptera; family Formicidae; genus Formica; species Formica selysi. The sequence continues at coordinate 2,536,800 of CM020805.1, forward strand.
GAGAGAGAGAGAGAGAGAGAGAGAGAGAGAGAGAGAGAAAGAGAGAGAGAGAGAGAAAGAGAGAGAGAGAGAGAAAGAAAGAGTGAGGAAGCGGTTGTGGGAAGGAATAAGGGGGAAGGAGGTACCCCCTGGGGAGCCCGAGGAGCCACCCAAGAAGCGGGCTCCGCGATCGTTCGCGTAGGACATAGCCGCAAATACCATGTCGCGGTATATATACAAGACGATTCTCAGAGAATATGTATATCGCTCCGTATATACCGGGTGTCCCATATAGATAGGATGCAAACCGGTACTACCGTATTCCTTGTTAAAAAAATAAGCATTTTTTTCCATTCGCAAAATTTCTGGCATGCATCGTTTCCAAGATATTTTATTTTTGTGTACAATATCGTAGTACATCAATATTTGTTACATCTCTTCAAAGCTATGAACACATGCTGAAATATTTAGAATTATCAAAATTTTTACCCGAAGAATCATTTATACGAAAAAACAGCAAATACATTGTATTGGTATGTTAAAAAATGAGATATATCTCGAAAACAAAATTCGAGTTTGAAAGTTCTGTCAAACGAAAAAGATACTTATATTTTGACTAGAAATACGATAGCACTTGTGTCTGTACCCTATCTATCCTACCTATATGTATAGACCCCCCCCCCCCCCTGTACACAAGATAATTTTCAAAGAATATCTCATTCTATATATGTGTATATCTATGCGATTTCATTGCAAATCGATTCGACGTACGTTAAACGATATATGTATATTGTCACCCTTTCGGTAAAACACAGATTTTGAAATTCTCGTCGGGCGAATTATGTAAGAAATCGTGCGTTACTTCAGATAGTGCACGAGAGTGTATCCAAATAAATTTTACGCGGCATTACGCGCATTCCAAGATCGCCAGGATTGGCTCTCGGTGAACGTGTGACATTAGCGCGTTTAACACCGTGTCACCGAGTGCTCCGTAAGATCTCCGCTCCGTAAGCTGACGTTAATATTGTTATTGGACCGGTCCGCCGCGGAATACTGCTCTGCGCGTCGCAAAAAGTCCAATAAATTTTGCAGAACCGGCCGATCGACGAAAAACATGGCGATATATTTTAATTTTCACTTCACTCGCAGCTTGTTTTATTGCTGCTAATATAAATTATAGCGATTACGCTTTTATCACGCGCGATCGGTTGCTAATAAACTGCGGGGTACTCGCCGCCATGCTGGATATTATTTATATTTGCGTGTATCTCGTACTATAGTAACTGATACTTTTGCAGATTTTTTACGGAATGGAGAAGATCGCGCAATTATTCGATTTGAAGAAAGTGCTCGAGAAGACCGAAATAAAAATTCTCTTAAATGGAATCAGTGTATTATCACTGATAAACAGCGAAATCTCACTGATGGTCTCAGTTATCAGCACTGCAAATCAATGAAATTTCGCTGAAAAAAATCAATTAATGATAGTGACTATATTTCAATCAGTGATAGACAAGAAAAGAGGAGATTTTCCACCATTGCCTCCTTGCGTTAATTAACAACCAATATATAATATGATAACGAAAGTCGATCGCAGGGATCGATGGATTCGCATTTTCGGTCTCGCTTAAGGCGAGACTCGAATCCTGTTTATCGCTTCTCCTCTCGCCTCGTGTTTCTTCGGGGGTCGGCCTTGTACGACCGCGTCACGACAGGTGCAAGCTCGACCTTTTTCTCTCTTACGCCTTTTTTTCCGCATCCACCGGTTTCGTGTTGCCCTACAGGCGCAACGAACAGCTGAGCGCCGGCCCAGCATCGGACCAGCCTTGGCCGAGTACCGACTGGTCGGGTCGAATCCGTTATAAAAATGGACCCGCGAGATGCGAGTGGTCCAAGCGGTATCACGGATCACGCGAGATCGAAAAAGGTTATCTATCGATTGAATCGCGCATCGTTATCGCGAGTTTATACGTTATCTTACATTACGGAAGATCGACTTGCGAAGATGGATTTTCAATTTCTCAATTAACATATAATTATTATTTATAGTTGACATGAAGATTTATCTGGAAGCATTCATCTATTTCTGGCATATCTCGCCCTTCCTAAACTGATAGACACATAACGAAAAGATTGATCAGCATAAAAATCACTTACGCTGGAACAGCATGATCAATTGATCATTTTCCTTGATATGTTGAAGTTACGCTGCTCGAGCAGATGAATGCATTCGCGAATGTTTTCTGCTTCGACCATCGGTCCGATATCGCGGGAAGCTGCCTTATATACAAGAAATGCCGCGTTGAAAAAGTCGCACGCCGATCACGAAACTCTCGACTGATAACGAGTTATCTGCTTTTTTAAATAACGAACCGGTCCGCGCCGACCACGAAGAAAACCAGTCGATGGACGCTAATAACGCAGGCCCAACAACACGCAGAATTACGGCCGGCAAGTTACTCGCTCACAAAGTTAGTTGCAGTAGCGCGACTGATAAAAATGCAAGCGATGCAACTGACTCTCTCTCCGGCAATCACGCGATATCTTCCGCTCCTCCAACCGCGTCGCGTTATTATATATTAACAACGATGTATTGCGATCGAAGAAAAGTCTGATTTTTGGGCCGAATAATTCAGAATGTAACGAGAAATTCAACAATTAATATTATTAAAAGATTATTAACAATATAACTTAAAATATTTAAATATATTGTAATATACATATATACATGTCGTAACCTGACCAATGCAATGTCTTAATATTAAACAATAGAAAGATGAACAGAAAAGATGAACAGGAAAGAAAAGATCAAGAAAGTCACGAAAGTAGAATATTAAATATTAAAATAAAGAATACAGCACAATCGGATTGAGAAATTAAATTAACAAAAGAATATTAACAATACGAAGCAAGAGATGACAAATGAAAAAGGGACCACTGCCAAGTTCTTGGAAGCTGAGTAAACAGCTGACGAAACGGACTAAAAAAGCGGAGCACGATACGTGTGCTGCGATCAGAATTGCCACACTCAATTCCCAACCCAATTAATTATTATTTAAGCCGAGCACGAGATGCACCGATGTTCACTCGCTATTGCTCATTGTTATCGCGCTCATTATTATCATTAAGTTATCGTACATATCGCACTCGATCACTGTAATCGCGAACCGTAACAAGTGTACAAAGTGACAACAAATATATTCTTTTTCTACGAAAAGTCCGGGAGTGTTTTACTTAGAGCATGGATTCTAATCCTTTGGGCGTATAAATCCCGACAAACCTCTTTCTTAGCGGCTAGGACACATATATAAAATTGTAATATTATACAGGGTGTCCGGTAAAGATTGTGCCAATGCTCGTGAGCGGCTAGAGCACAGTAAACTGAACAGAAAAGTCCTGTAACATTTTTTTATATAACGCTTAATAAAGGAGTTATTATTGAGTAAAATCTTGTCAATTAGCGCCGATTTTTAGCCGGACGTACGTCGGTGAGCCGCCCGCCTGATAGTATGCGGCGGCGCACACTTCACAGCGCGGGGCTCACTGACGTGCGCCCGGCTAAAGGTTGGCGCTGATTGGCCAGATTTTACTCAATAATAATTCCTTTATTACGCGTTATATAAAAAAATGTTACAGGACTTTTCTGTTCAGATTACTGTGCTCTACCCGCTCACGAGCGTTGGCACAATCTTTACCGGACACCCTGTATAAATAATAATATAAAAATTTTAATAATATTAATAATTAAATATTTTAATTACAAAAATATTATAAAATAATTCAAAAAAGGATTATAAATTTTAAATATGGATGTTGAAAGGATTGAAACTTTATATTTTAAAAATATTTAACTTTATATATAAAACATAATATAATAAATTAAAGAAAATAATTATTAAAAATTTTATGATAAAAGATGTAGTAATTAGAAAAGAGACAAGAATTATAAATTTTAAATATGAGAGAACTGCCTTGTAAATATAACATCGGCCAGAGAAGCTATACATATTACACGCTTAGTTATTTGAATTTCCATTAATCATGATAGTTTTTAGGCACTACAATTAATAGATAATGCGAAGAAAGAATCTTCTCTCTTAGCATTTTATTAAATTTCTAAATTTTACAAAAATTAATATTATAAATATATGTATAATTAATGTTCATGAATTTCTATTAAATATAAATATCCTTAAAACACAATTATATGAGAAACGCATCTACCTATTCAATGATTTCTTGAATAGATTTCTAATCATGTAATAATAGATGATCAATTTACATCATTTCTCTCGTATCATATATCTCGAATCAATCAACAACTTGACCTGTATTCATCTAATATGTCTTAACAGAATTTTCAAATTAAATGGAGCTATTTTCTCCTGACCGTTTTGACTTGCTTTAATCTAGCGTATGTCCAACAATCAATCGATGTTCCTCTCTGATGAGCGGTCGTAATTGAATTATCGAGACGATCGTACAGGATAAGCGATCAAAGGCGCATTTGCCTGATAATTTCTTGGGCAAACAACGAGCCACTCGTAAAAGTCAGAACAGCCTCTCGTTTTATGCGTTACAGCTTCATAAGAGACTCGTCGAAGAGTCGCGAATGTCGTGTATATAGTATTTACTTCTTCCTTTACATCAGTAGTGTATCCCAAACGCGCGTATAAATAAACATAAATTGTTTTTCAACTATGAGTGTTGTTTTTCAACTATTTTCACCTTACCTGACATAACCGATAATACGTAAATATTATAAAATCGTAGATACAATCTTGGAAAAAAATTGTTTTTCGAAAAGAGCAGAGTTTTGCCTTGAAATATAAAAATAACGATTTTTCTCAAATTAATATATTATGTTTTTATTAGAAAGTTCAAAAATAGATACAAAAAATCTTTTTTTTTAAGATAAAGTTTTATCGAGTTAATTTTGTTTTAACTCGCGATGAAGGCAACATGCATCGGAGATCGAGGAATGTAGCACTCTGAAAAATCAGAATGACGTCGGTGAGGCTAATGCTAAGGCCATTCGCATTCCGCGATATCACGGCGAGCGGAGTACCGACATTTTGACATATAAGCACAGCGCGGTGCTGCTAATTGCCTCGATTAATAACCGTAACATTGTCATCAGGGGCGCAAGTTTTCATCGGCGGGCGAGATATTCTCTCTTGCTCTCCCGAAAAACCGTTATGAGATTTTATTCCGATTCATTATCATATTTACCATAAAATTCAATTTCGAAATCCTCGGTACACGTGGCGAAAGCTTCCCATGAAAGATTCAGAGAGCGTATGCGTATTTCGGATCAATACTGCGAGCGGGTTTCGCGATTCTTTTTCCCGCCCTTGTCATCTCGGAGAAGAAAAGGCAAAAATGCTCGCATGCCTATCTACGTTATATTTTATTCGCGCTATGAGTCTCCTATGAAATATAATTTGATCCGAGTTAATATCGTCGACGGTTAAGAAAATATCCGTCGTGCCGCGTCACAGGGTTCAGACTGCCCCCTGCGATGTGTAGGAAGTTGCTAGGCGTAGCCGGGTCTCGGTTAAAAGCCGAGGTTAATCGCAAAGAAACTCCGTGCAGCGAAACGCGCACGGCGATCCATAAGTTCAATCGCTCCTTTTCAGTCTTCGGTTTTATATAAGATTCTGTAAAAAAAGTATTACAGAATATGTGAGCGAGATAAATGTAATATCATTATCGATTTTCCACTTATTGTTCATGTAATTTTACATATTTTTTTTACAGTTTAGCTATCCGGCGTCTCGCGCGATGTAAATGACAATGTAGATTATTTATACACGATGTGACAACGATTTAACGGGCGATTTACCACAAGCATGCGCACACATGTATCTCGTGCGATAGCCATCATTAAATTATCTTGAATCGCTTTGCTTCAGTGATTTTCATCATTAAGCAAAACGAAAAACGAGAAAGATTCTCCGATATAAGATCGGTAAAGATCGAGAGAAGGACCAATTAGAGCTGGAGCGCGTAAATTATTAGAACAATCGCTCACAAACGACAATCGTCAGCTGTTTCGGATTCTTTTCAATGACACGCATATACATATATATACATAAACCTAATGATACCATTTTTCTATTTATAACAATCTGGCAATAATTTTTGACTAATCCCTTTTGCTTTTTGCATTTTCTCTTTACGCGAACGATACACGACGTAAAATCTTGAAAAATGTATTATTACACGCAATCTTTCTCTTTGAGAAAATTGTTTAATGAAGGAGGAAGAGAAGGCTAATCAATATCCCGTATAAGAAGTTTGATTGAACGCACAGTTAACCGATTGCGATAACAACCGTTGTCATTGGACTCATTTGGTGTTTGCGAATAGATCGTGTCACCGCAATTTTTAATTGCTAATTGCTCTCGCACTCGAATACACACGCAGTCTCGTTCCACTCGAATAACGAGATATCTAAGAAACGCGATATCATTTCTCAGCTTCAGACGCGTAAAGTAAATGTACGGAACCAACGGAAAATCTTAATTCTTTAGTTCTCTTTCTAAAAGTACATTGCACAAAAAGATTCCATTCTAATATTACGCTAAAAGCAATCGCCTTATTGCGTAATAATAAATTTTCCTTAATACGACGCTGGAATTTCTAACATTCATCGCGCGCATTCAGGAGAGTTGAAGTGAGTTTTTGTATCTTTATAGGATAAGTTTCTTGCGTGACAATCGTCGACAAGGGCTAAAAATCCGAGAAGATCGTGATTTTAATACGCTTGTATACTAACACGTACATGACAGACAACGACTTGCTTCGTCTCCCTCATTCGAAAGAATTCCTCGCTTCCCGTCTCTCCGTAATTTATTGCCGTAATGAAACTCGGCCTGAAAAAAAAGGAAGATAAGGCGGCTACCGGTCATCTGCATGACGAGTAAATAGGTTCGCATTACTCGCGCCAACGCGGCACTTTATATCGGATGATGGCCAGATAAGTTGCCAAGTAGTGCAGTCGCGCTAACATTATTCGCGAAAAGATGTAACGCTTCGTACATGGAATTGCAACGAGTTTGAAACTCGGAATCTTGACACACCGTCGAGAATAATTCTAAACCGTCTATCACGATTAAATATTCGACTGTATCGGAGAGATAGAGAGCGAACTTTTTTGAAGAAAGAATAAAAAAAAAACATTATTCCCCAAAAAGTGTGTCCCATATAAAACACCGGTATTCCTTGTCAAAAAATAAGCATCTTTTTTCTTCAGAAAATTTTTGGAAAATGTTTTACTTTATTAATACAGAGTGCATTTGCTGATTCTTCGTGTAAAAATTTTGGTAATTTTGTTATAATCAAGTCTAATCTACATTTTTTAAATAAAACGCTTGAAGAAATTTTATTCGAATTGACATAAAATATATATATATATATAAATTCCCTTATGGCAGCAGTTTTCCGCCTTTGATATAAACAAAGTAGATGTTATTTGTATAGTTGGCTTGATTAGATCTTTGCCGTAAGGAAATGACATGATTGAAAAATAAGATATCTCGAAAACAATGCGTTTTCGGAAAATTTATCTAAAGAAAAAGATGCTTATTTTTGATAAAACTGATCTATATGGGTCACTGTGTATAAAATGACGCTTTTTACATAGAGCCGTTTATTCTCTGGTTGTAGAGGAAGAAGGAACAGCGGGAGAGGTTTTATAACAGTGTAATCAGGCAGATACGAGACACACAGGCTACGGAGGAGAGAGACTAGTAATTAGGTGGTAATTAATTGCATAATTAACGACGCCGGTACTTGGCTATGGTGTTCGTTTACCGTAGTGTATCGGGTGTCGCGTCGAGTCTCCATTTCCAGCATCGTGAGCGTTGCATACATGGACGTAAAAGAGCTCGAGGAGCGATCTTTAATACCGGAATGTCGCGCGAGGTGCATTCCAGTCTCTTACGATAATTATTATAAACATTCTGCCAGAAAACGATATCTGATCGGCACGTAAAATGTTCTCGGATCGATCGAGTAAAAGACGCAAGCGGTTTAATCGATTTTTTCATTTAGACGTTTCGATGAGATATAATTTCTTTTGCAATATTTTCAAAGAACGATTTTCTTAACTATTTTAAATAGAGTTCTTTCCGGTTGCGTAAAAAACGAAGAGGGGACTGTGTATTGAAGCGAGAGAAAGAGAGAGAAAAGAAATTTACGTCAAATCCCGTTCATCTTTCATTCGATCAATGCATTGAACGGTCCGATTACCTCTACGTCAAACTCTTTCCGCGGGTTCTTTCTATTAAGTGGGAGACTCGAGGTTGTATCGAGCGGTCAATGCCAGGAATCAATCTAACGTGATTTCACCAGATTATACGTCTCGCGTCTTTCCTTCAGGAAAGGGGGGGAGTTGTTGAACAACGAACTCCATCTTGTCAGGCGTGCCTGCGCGAAAGGCACCCTAGGGCTCCCCCACAATCATCCTTCGATCCTATAACTATTCTCTCTGATAATGCAATGGTACCGCCATCCGAGTGTCATAGGGCAACGAGCGTTTCACGGCTGCGAGATTCCATCTTGTCGATTTCCATTCTCCTACTTTATATACTTCCGATCTCGATTCTCAATTTAATACTTACTATATGATACTTTAAGCAGTCAGATTACTCTGTTCTGAAACTATTTAATCTGCATTTTTGTCGAAAGCTTCTCTTTTAAGCTTCTAAAAAATCGAAACTATCGATTTACTATCTATTTAAGATACGAAGTAGGAGCTTATTTGCTATATAAGTTAAACCTATCTTTTAGAATCCATAAACGTGAGAAAATTGAAGTTGAAAATAGAAGAAAATTGCTATAAAAAAGAACGTTTATCACAATTTTATTTACAACTTAACGCTAATACGTCGCCAATGCATGCTGAGACCGCGGTCAATAATTATGACAAACTCCGTCCCGCTTGTCTGTCACAGCCCGCGCGTATATAGATCCTCCACGGTTAACCGGATTAAGGTACACGCCAAGACGACTCGCTTGGTCCACTCGTGACCTCTCAGTCTAATCGCGTCGTGTCGTTGATTTTGATATGTGGCTCGTATACGTATGTTTATGGCAATCTATAGCCTCTCCTCGCGATAATAACTTCCTACGAATATCTGAAATTTGTGGTCAAAACTCGCTGAAAAAAGACCTGCGAAAATTTCAATTTTTTGATCTCTTTCTTCATAAATAAATGTATCTTTTTGTCAAAGACGACAGAATCTTTTCCAGTCAAAATTTTGTTCCTATTTTAAACCTTCATCTTTTCACGTTTATGGATTTTAGAGGATTTCGAGATATTTGTAAATTTAGACAAAACTATTGATTAGTGTCAAATTGCTTAAGATATCAAAGATATTATATTGAAAATTGCGATCGAAAGTATAGGAAAGAAATTTCATCAAGAACGATGCAACGCGATTCAAGTGATTGATCTTCTAGCCGCGACATTTCGTACTCGTTGTTAGAAGAGATTATCGCGATAAAATACTTCAGTGTTGAACTTAAAGGAGGATATCCAGGAGAGGAGTTACATTGTATCACTTATAAGAGCCGTGAGCGCACCTTAATGGTGCGCGCGGCGGTACACACGTGTGGATTCTGGTATGCGCTATACGCGTTATAATTCACCTGGAGCAGTCATAATTCACAACGCGGCTTCCACACGGTAGATGTAGTCAAGCATGGGCGGAGCCCTCTTCCCATTTATCGCCCTTCGATACGTGCGATGCACCTGAACCGAGGAATATTCGCGATAAAGTTACGCGTTTCATTTAACTTAATTATCGTTTGCGTATCCTCATCGTTCTATTAGACAAGAATACAAAAGGATGTTTCAGGAACAAGTTCGTATAGATTATTCCGATCGCAATATTTGCGTGCACGCATTTCATTCATACGTACAATAATGTACGTTCTCCTGGTGCTGGTTCAAGTATCACCCTCTTGGAAACACATATATCGCGTAAGAGAAAGAACACACGAATATACTTATGATGGGTAGTTAAGATAAGGCGATAGAAGATAGTAACTGAGATAACGAATATACGATATCCTCGCGGTTTATCCAAGAGAGAGAAAGGGGGAGAGAAAGAGAGAGAGAGAGAGAGAGAGAGAGAGAGAGAGAGAGAGAGAGAGAGAGAGAGAGAGAGAGAGAGAGAGAGAGAGAGAGAGAAACAAGCACGTTTTTCTTCTCCAGTGGATAGCTGGTCGCGGATGTTTATGTACACTTATGTAGCGCTCTCCTGCGTTTGTAACGCATCCAGAAGCCGCGTATCGCCATTGCCAAGCTTAAGATCCATTAGAGAGAGTTTCGATATTCCTTACATGCGAGCGTTATCGAAACGCGGTTGCTTTTATACAGGGTGTCCCCAATTTAAATGTCAAAACTTTAGGAGCGTGTAGGGGACCGATAAACTAAGACAAAAAGTCCTTTAGAGATTTGCTCGTTTTTGCTTCGTTTTGAAGAAAATCGCAAAAAATGAAACAAATAATTTTCACCAAAAAACTTAAAACAACACTAAAATTATTAGATTTATCAAAAAGTATTACAAAATAAAAATTGTAGAACATGGAATTAAGAAAAGAGAATGAGTTAAAATCCTCCTGAGGTAAAATTAGAGGATTGTAGATAAATATGCGACAACGCGAAATTTTGTTTCTAATCTAATTTTACCTCAGGAGGATTTTAACTCATTCTCTTTTCTTAATTCCATGTTCTACAATTTTTATTTTGTAATACTTTTTGATAAATCTAATAATTTTAGTGTTGTTTTAAGTTTTTTGGTGAAAATTATTTGTTTCATTTTTTGCGATTTTCTTCAAAACGAAGCAAAAACGAGCAAATCTCTAAAGGACTTTTTGTCTTAGTTTATCGGTCCCCTACACGCTCCTAAAGTTTTGACATTTAAATTGGGGACACCCTGTATAATAATAATAATAACTTTATTGAATGCACGGAAAGCATAGCATATAACAAGAAGATAAATAAAAGAAAAGCTGCGTATCAATAAGCGAGATCCTTCGATCGATTTTCATTGTCGTATCGTTAATTAACGCAAGGACGTAGAAACGATCGTGGAAAATCTCTGTTTTTCTTGTCTCGTTCGAGTTCTATCAATGTTAGTTTAAGGATCGTACAACAAAAATGCTTATCGTTATCAGAATGAAACATATAAAAAGATATTAATTTCATACTAATACTTCTCTTTTAACGTATTAGTTCTAGAAAAAAATGCTTGGAATAAAAATTCATAAAATTTTGAAGAGGGTTTAAATGGCGATGTTTTGTCTTTTATAGAAATAGCAACAATGAGCATATTTGTAAATACCTACATCGCGTTATCAAAGATTCTGAAATTGCATTCGTTAACAAAATTCGTCGAATCGTAGCGTTTATTCTAAAGAATACGTATAATAACAAAAAAAGTTCCATTCTCTTTTAAATAGAATCAGTGAAAATGTCAAAGCACAAAATTATGATACAAAATTTCAGTGAGTATTTCACTGACACTTTGCTGCTTTATCTTATGTTTTACTAATTATGACAAATTTCATTAAAAAAATCAATAATAATGTTACATATTATACTTGCACGATGTAATTTTTAAAGTTTTTTCTATTTATTTTATATACCATTTTTTGGGGAGAATTATACATATATTTGAAACGAAACATGAAACATTAATTTTCAAAAATACAAAATTATATATATTATACTTTTTTACTCTCAAGATGTGATAAAAAATGAACAAGACTCTTGTTAAAAAAAAAATCAGATATTTCTTTAACAAAAGATATTGCTATTTTATCTCATGTACTATAATGCTATAACATATATATACGACACATTTTAAAATATCTGCTGATTCTTTCAGCGAGATTTGCAGTGCTATACTCGTAACTGAGACCATCAAGTGATTATTCATCACTTTGTAATGATAATATACTGATTCCATTTACGAGAGAACGATCTCTCGATGTAGTCGGCGAATCCTGAAAAGTGCAATGCCGATCGTCGCAGATGCGCAGGATTCTAGTGAGAATCCTCGAGGGAACCTGATCGGAATAGCCGTCAGCCGTCACGATACCACTCCGGGATATTACGTTCGGATGTTGGATGGAATACGCGTTTTCTCGCCTCGAGAGTATTTCGTCCGTACAGCGTGGCGCGCATTACGATCATCGAGAGAACGCGGAGGAGAATTTATATACGATATTATATTAGATCGTCGTGTGAATTTTATATCAACGACTTCTAATTAATTTCTGAAAAAAACGCGATATATGTAATTTTGCGCGGATCTGCAGTTATATTTTTTCTTGCTTTTCAAAAGAGAAAACGCGCTATTCGAATTGAAAATCTGCATCTATTTTCAACCGCATTTTTTTCTCGTTTATAGATTCTAAAATAAAGCTAAAATAAATTAAAACATTCTCTATCAAGATTTTTTACAATTTTAAAGAATCTTAATAGAAGATGTTAATTTATATAGGAATTGAGTTTCTCTATTTTCTGTACCTTAAATAATAGGCACATACAGTAAACGAACAATTTTCAGTTGGAGGTTTAAAAGAGGAGCTTCTGAGAAAACTGTAGATATGAAATATTGTTTTAAAAGAGGGTGATCTAATTAAAAAATAATGAAGTAAAAATTGGAAAATTAAAAATAGCAGAAAAATTTCGACTCGGAGAAAGAAAGCTCTATTTTTTTCATAAATTTTCTTGATTGAATGGCGGAGAATGTTTTCTTCAGGCGGAAAGGAAAATAAAAAATCGAAAAATTTTGTAACGCCGAATTCATAATGATTTTTCTTTGCATAATGATCTTTCTCGGTTGATATTCAGCCGATATGATCTTACACGAGATATAAGAGGCACGTATCGTCTAAGCGCGACCGATCCGGTAAGCAGTTGACCGGTAGGTCGAACCTGTTCGTGCACGAGCAGAGCAAAATATTGCATTATTATTTATTAATTCAGAGCATACTAGATGCGTATCTCTCTCTCGTACTCCGCGCTACTCTCGGGATCACGACTCTCTTATCTCGAGAGGCGCGCAGTGGCTCTCGACTCGCTCAATCCTACTTTCTTTGCACAATGAAATGTTGGATGAAAAGGCGATGAAACCCACGCTTTAGACGACATATAATTTGTGACAAAATTCTATTTAAAGTTTCACATGTGTTGTATCGCGCAAGACAGGAAACATTTAAGGTAAAATATACACACACAATATATAATAGTAATATTACATATATAAAATACGTATCAGAGTACATACACATCACGTGAGAGAATATACGGTACATAAAATTATAAATGGAATTCTGTGTCGCGAATTATATAGATCGTCTAAAGTGGACTCAAGTTGTGATTTTGGAAAGACAAGAATCCGGAGTTTAAAAATTAATTTTGACCAGGATGTATATAAATCAGAGTGAAGTTTCGATATATGTACGAAAAATGCAGCATTCGAAATTTAAAGTGATAATGTCCCGTTGAACATAAACTTGTATACTTTCTCATAGCCCGAGTCGAAATTTTTTCCTCCTATTCTCAATCTTAATTTTTTCACATTTTTTAAATTCTACAAAATTTCGATAGGTTTAATTCATATAGGACTTGAGCTTTGTACCTTAATACAGTTACTTAAAGGTTTAAAAGAGGAGCTTTCGAACAAAACTATAAATTAAAAATATAATAATCTGACTGTATTTAAAGCATCAAGATAGATATTAGTCTGAAAATTGAGATTGAAAATAAGAAGACAAATTTCGACTCGGTTATCTTCGGATTAAGAAATAGAACTTCGCGATCGAATCAAGATACATTCGTCTATAAAGACAAATAATCAAAAGAAAAGATCTACTAATAGATGGTGGGCTATTATCGACAATTGTGCGCCGAATTTTTGCTTGCCGATCGCGAATCGACCTTTATTACAGAAATCTTATTCGTTTATCGCAGGGCAAGAGAAATAATTGCGCGCGAGGTAAGTCGAATTCTAGCTCGAAACGGAGATCCAAGGCGAGATACCGCGGCGCTGGATAGTGTCCACCTCGACGTACCTTTTCTCTGCGCGCCGCAATCTCGTGGCATCGGTCTGACCTCTCGGTAACCGGCGGCTACCGTTCTGTGATTACCATGATAATTCGTCCGACTCGCTCTGCCCCTCTGGCACGCCGGAGATAATACACGATACATGGTGCGGCTTGACGCTCAACGATCGCAACTGCGTGGTATGAGCATACATACCATTGTCTCTAACCACCGGCGATCTCGCGGCATCGCCGCGAATGCGTAAAAAAAGGACCGAGCTGAGCGAACGGGGCAAATGGAATGGAATCTGTCCAAACGTTTGCACGCGATCCTGACGGTTTAACCCGCGCCACCCCTTTTTCCCCCGTTTGGTACGATGAACCAGTTTCAGAATGTAGACTTGCAAATCGCGATTTGTGTAATCGTGCCTCAGGTAGGTTGGTCGAATCGGTCGAAATTTATATACCTCCCGTATATACCGCACTGGCTCCATTACACTTACATTTATGTTTTTGAAGATATGCTTTATATAATGAAATTCCTTTATCAATCTATAATAATTCGTGACAAATTTCTGTATATATTTTATGTATCTTATATTTATAATCATATACATATAATTTTATAAGAGCGGATACATATATTTGAAAATATCTAAACTTTTTTTTTTTTAAATTTGAAAAATTAAAAAAGATAGATAAGATTAAGTCATAAAATTATTTTTGGATATATAAGAAAATCCCAAGTGGCCAAAAAAATGTTGAACATAAAGAATGGCGTTAAAATCTTTGAAACACTTTCCTATCAAATCATATTTTTCTTTATATATTTTTCCTGAAAACTATTATATAATCTGATTGTTATCATTTTTTTTAAATCTATATATTCAACAATTAAGAAATCATCGCTCATAATCGTAAATTATAAATCGCATAAATCGTAAATTATTATAAATCACGAACGATTTAAATTGCCAAAAAAGTTGATTTTATATTCAAACCATTAACAATTAAAATTCAGAAAGAGCTTACTCATTATCAGTAAAAAGCATCGATCAATATACAGCTGAACACATGAGAAAAAAACATTATTTGGACATGTTAACTCAGTGTTGAGAAAAAGGGATATAAAGATGTATGTATTATAATTATATGGGTAGATATGCATATAATTTCGCGAGTAAAAATACGCAGCACATAAAATTATATCAGATTTCTAGATCAATATCTAAAGTAGGCTTGCAGCTTTTTCGATGCGATTGTATAGAAAAAAAACGACAAGAATCGCATTATGTTTTTTAACATTTAAAGGAAATAAAATTCGTTAAAATATTTAATTTATAGAATATTCTCACACACACACACAAATATTTTTAAAGTCTTTATCATAGAAGGATAAATGGCAACAATTTTGATGCCTTGAATCGAAGCAAACATAAAATTTTATGCATTCCAATAATTTGTTAGTTGATATTATTGTTTGGGAAAAAATCAATTGGTCTAATCATGAGTGTGACTCGTCCATTTAGGAATCATTAGCAATCAAGTTTGAATTTTCGAGAAATTTTTTTTGCAAAAATGTGTGCAATTTGCATCTCAATCGCAACGCTATTCGGAGTGTTTCAATTGAACAAAGGGACAGTCGCTGAATAAAAAAAATTCAACCCTTAGAAAAAAAAATTTCGTAAAACGCGTATTTTACAGAATGTTTTCTGTAAAAATTATCACTGATTTACATACTGCTTGTCGAATGTTGTTTTGTTTCTCACGTGAAAATTTTCATATATACATTTATTGATTGGAATTATGTGTAGAAGATAAAAAATGCGATTGCGTTGTACATATGAGAAACACAACACTCCAGAAATACGTCGTTTTTTAACGCGAGCATTGCCAAACACACATTTATTAGAAGCCTCTTTTTATTCAGAATTGGAGCTAATCCCAGGCTAGTGTTTTTTCACTCGGTTGCGCCCTGTACGAAATAAAAACTCGAAATCCCTCCTTTTCGGCAAACAACGATACTTTCGATTAGAGAGGAAGATTATGCGGGGAAAAAGGGGGTTAATCTCCGGCCCTCGTCTCTTTCTTCCCTTTACGCGGCGTAACCATGCCTCCTCCGGTTCTCAACCCCCGAGCCGCGCTGCGTGGATTTACAAAGGGCGAAGGGTCCACCCTTAGGTCCGGAAAGACGAAGCTGACTGGTCGGCCGATCGGCAAAGCGTCACGATAGGTCGTAGGGTGTGGTCCGCCACTTTTCTGCTATCGAGGCTCGGTAAAAGAAGAAGGGTCGTAGCTCGATCGATTTTCCGCTCTCTCCCTCCATCATCGGGAGAGGTTGAAAAAAAAAGAGACGGACAGTACGTACGCACGCACGCACGCACGAACGCACGCGGCGGTGCCGTGCGTGGCGCAAAAATATTGTGCGTGCGTCGCGGCGTCGAAAAAGTTCCGGCCTCGGATCCAGTGGTGTGCGTGTCTCTCCGCGCGAAGAGAGAAACCGTCTCGCGTGTGTCTCTTGTCGCGCGTTCAGGTTTATATTATACCTACATATATCTCCGCAAGACTTTCTTCTCATCCCCCCCTTACTTCCGCGGTCTCCTTCATCTCGCGGGAGCGACGTCGAGCATCGAGGGTCGAGCACGACGACGAAATGAGAGTTCGGCGATGCGCGCTTCGCACCTGCGTACAAGACGCGAAAGCACGTCGATGCATCGCACGTGCACGCGCCACGGCGCAGTCAGGAGAGCAGAGGAGCGGAGAGGAGAGGAGAGGAGAGGAGAGGAGAGGAGAGGAGAGGAGAGGAGAAGAGAGGAGAGGAGAGGAGAGGAGAGGGGAGGAGAGGAGAGGAGAGGAGTGGAGAGGAGAGGAGAGGAGAGGAGAGGAGAGGAGAGGAGAGGAGAGGAGAGGAAAGGAGAGGAGAGGAGAGGAGAGGAGAGGAGAGGAGAGGAGAGGAGAGCGAGTGAGTATAGAGACGCGACGAACGCATCAAAGGTCTCGCTTTTTAACGCGAGAACGTTGATCCGCGATACTCTCATACTTATACGCTTTGACGCCGGTTCATTCACTGCACCGTAGATGCCGCCGAATCCACGCGCGATTTTTTACTCGTTCATACGTCAAAGAGCGTAAACCGGATGAACCCGGCTTTCTTTATGCAGGATTGTCACTTATTTTGATCGGAACGATACCGCTGATGCCAATTTTGTGACGCCAGTTTGTATTCCCTCGGGAACGATTCCGCCGGATCAATTCCGGTTTCTAAAGTACTCGTCTCGCGTGTCGTATGAATTGAATTGTAAATGCGCGAAAGAGTCGCACGGTAGCCCACATGGACATTATGCGCGCGCGACCCTTCCTTCGCACGAGACGCCCACGCGAATCACTGCGCCGACCATTATATCCGTCGGGAATGCGGACCGACACACGCCGCTCCGAGCTCCGACATCAATTTGCCCGTTCCATTTACACACTAATTTCGGAATTTGATCGTACACGTGGGATAGGTGATCTCAGAAATTAATTGCTTGACACGTCCGCTCGTGATACTCCTAATCAAGTCATCCGCTCAACTGGAGTATCTCAAATATATTTTCCAAGATATTTATTGGATTCAAGAATAATTTGCCACAGATTTAGGCCGCACAAAATGGCGGAAAACATCGGAGCTCCCTCTTTAATTATGCCCATTAGAATATTGAGATTAATTATACCAAATGATTCACTTAATTAAAGCATTTTAAGTATTTTTCAAGATAATTTTTTTTTTTTGAAAAATGGTAGATTGTACGAATTTATTAGTATAAAACTAAAGTGCATAAAATGTAAGTTTCATCGCTTTTTAAAAATTATTTTACAAACTCACTTAAGTGTGCGATAAACCCGCATTACTTTATTTCCTTAACCCTTGTCAATACTTCAGGTATTCAATTTAAGCTAGAAATTGTTATAGATCTTGGCGAAAGTCCGCTTAAATGCTTTTAGGACCCTATTCTTTGCATAATTTTGTGTGCATTAACATGTTTGGAATAAAATTCAAATTTAAAACTTTTACATGCAAGGATTTTAAATTTCACATATGTAGGCTTGTTCAATAGTAGGGGCTGCCTAGCTTTTGTTTTAACTTTTTTGTCTCTTTCTTGCGATAATTTAAATATATATGGAGTTAATTCGAATGTGAAATACTGAGCTGAATAAACAATTATTTAGTATATCATAATAAACGTATTTATAATACAAATAACGAATCATAAATTTTAAAATAAATATATAATTAATATATTTAGTAAAATCATATGAATAAGTAGAAAAAAGTTTTGAAAAAATGCATGAAAATAATTTTTTTAATTGATACGCAGAAGATTCAACGCCTAAGCGATACCCGGATATATTCTTCCATTCAATCTTTTACGTATTGTTTGCCAATGAGATTGTAATGACACGAAAAACTAGAACTGAATACTTCGTTTCGTTTATTACGCAAATAACGATCGCGAATATCTCGCGTGCATCTTCAGTCACCTTTTATCTCGTTCTCTCGACAACGTTTCCGGCACACCCGTTATTTCGTGGCGTGCATAAAATCACTGAGGATGACTAGATGCACTTCTGGTACTTAACGTAATGAATGAGGCGAACATCAGAGTCTCGAGGCCGACGGACGTTTGTTAAACGCTTCCGACACATTTTAATACATGGTAAATCGGCAAAAACATTCCGCTTCGCAGAAGTGAAAAAGGGGATCATGTTAAAAAGAATGGCGCGATTTTTCACTCTGAAGATTTCTCAAAAAAATTTGTTTAACAAATATATCTACTCCAAATTTTATACATGCTTGTAAAGTTATATGATTTGTATTCACAAAATATTAAATGTATATCTAATTATATATATATATATATATATATATATATATATATATATATATATATATATAATTAGATATACATTTTATAAAAAAATTAATAGTATATAATATAAATGGTATAAAATAATTTTACAAATGTTTATAAAATCTGAAGTAATAATTATATAATTATATTAATATAGATATAAATACAGATATAAATAGGTTGTCTCAATAGGACCGGATGTTTTTTTTTAAAGAGATTTTCCAATGAATTTGGGGATGATTTTTTCTCAGCGAAAATATGGAGGCATCAATAATTTCCGAGTTAAAAATAATTGAAAAAGAACAGCGTTTCGCAAACTAAACTTTGTGGAATTAAAAGTTTAATAAAAATTATATTCCTTATTTAATTTCAGGAGGAGATTACTTTAATAAAATTTTAATTTAAGATTTAGTTACAAAGATATGTGATAGCAAAAAATGAAAATTTACAAAAAATGATGACCTCTCTCGACATTTTTGTCGAGGGAAAATAGTCTCTAGTATAATACTATTTTTAATATTAATGAAATTTTATATGTATGTATATATAGTATCTGGGATATAACGGGTAAAATTGAAAAAAAATTAAACGGTTTTGAAAAAAACCTGTCAATTGTATTAACATACAGTACTAAAATTATATAAAGCAATTTGATAATCGAATTTTGTCCTTTACCATTTTTACACTTTTTTTCAAATATAAAATTTGATTATTACAAATTGCTTCATCTAATTTTGTATCCATTTGTTCTTAAATAATAACCGAATAGTTTCAATACTTCTTTTGTCATCCTGTATATATAATTTCTATTAATTAAAACTGTATGGGAAAAAAATGACGCGCATAACAAAATGCTCGAAAATATTTAGCGATTAACGAAAATGAGTAAATAATTACTTTTGGAATATTTTTCAGATGCCACGTCTTGCGCGGCGGATGTAAGAACGGGAAATGTTGGGGATGATTTGGGCCTTAGTGGTCCTGTGGTGGCTGCGTTTGAATCCTACTGGCCTGCTAAGTCCCAAGTTATTTCCGGCGTAATCAGGATGATACACCTCTCCCGCCGATCGAAACGGAACGTCGACGGAATATTCGATTAACTCTTAAGGCGAGACATCCATCTCTCCGAGATGAACGACGGTAACTTATAAGCCTTTTAATTACGCAATAAATATACGTCCACCTCTATAGGCTATTAAAGTCGCTCTCGTGTCACGTGTCGCATCTTGGGAATGAGAGTGTCATAACTGAGAAAGATATCCATTTTGGATTTTTACAATTATAACGAATGATTTGTCTTTGAAGAGTGCCGCATTCTCTCTTCTCATCCATACAACGTTAATTTACAAAGCTCATACGACGAATTGTAACAAAATATAAAATATAAAATAAAATGTCATATGTAATACATGAAAATAATATAAAATATACATAAATATATAAGAGAAGAAAAAAACATATATATATATATATATATATATATATATATATATATATATATATATATATATGTCTTTATATATATATCCGACAAATAATTGTTAGATGTTAACTTTATGATTCCTAAATAATATTTTAAAATTAATCTCTCATGTCTCTTAATAGTTAGGTTCAAACATCATCCCTAGTATGTACGTTTAGTCATGCATATGTGTATAATATATATATATATATATATATATATATATATATAATCGATCACTTACAGCGCGATCACAGGCGATCAAAGGTAAAATACTGACCTATATAATAAATCTGATCGTAATTAATAATTCATGCAATAATTATTAACCGTCAATCCACGCGTTTCCTAATCGTCCTGCTCAGATTTGTCGATCTTTTGCGTTCTACGATTTCTCCGAAGTAAAACCGATTTTTTTGGGGAACAAATGTGCAAGGCTCATTTTAAATCAATTTGAGTTAACAGCCATATAGATCGCGAATTTATTAACACGGATTATATTAAAGTTGGCGAAATCGTGATTATATGTAAGTACGGTTGTAACTGTCTAACATAAGAAACGAGGAAGTTCGAGATAAACTTAATTATTATTTATCGCTGTACCAATCAGGGAGCACCGATAATTAATTGTATCGCTCGCTTTTTAAATGCAATTTAAAATTTAATGGCTTTCATATTTAACTGTTAATTAAAAGCTACATTGCAATGTTTTTTTTTATCATGCGTTATAAAATCTATTGGGAAATTAAATACATTCAGCACACAGATATAAAAAATTAATACCGATTTAAAAATTGATAGCAAAATATGAGGTGCTGACTAATTTGTTGAGGCAGCTTTGGGGTTTCTATGCGGCATGTGCCTCGATACGCAATGAACGCAATGCCCTTGGAAATCCCAAAGGAGTCCAACGCATCGCATCAGCCTGGAGAAGGGATTTACGAGGAAGATGATATTGTTGGACTCACCGGTTTTGTAATATCCAGCAGTTCGGTTCTGCGAAATCTCGAATGATATCCGCGCAAAGGGGTATCATTGGGTGCGTCTTGATTCTGCTCTTCGAAATCCAGCAATCTATTCATTTTTCTATAATGTAAAACGAGCCTATGTTATTAATGTCGTTGTAACTGCATTATTCAACTTTTAGCTAAAATCAGAGAAAAAATATAAAAAATATTGGACAAAAAAATATTATTGCTTGTTATAGCACAATGAATACTAAACTCCCAGAGAGATATATTAACTGACGTATTAATTTATATTAATACGATTCGCAGATTCGAGCCGGAAGATGTAAACTTAAATCCATAACAACATACACTCATTTATATTCCAAGTCATCTATTATCCGCTAATCGAATATGAATTATTTATTATGCGTTTAATACAATTCGCACAAAAAATTATTAATTTATAAATTCTTACAAAATTATTAATTTCAGATATTTTTTTTTTATTATAGTTGAAGAACTCAGGTTTTTAAGAAATAATATTTTACATTTAACAAACAGATTTAATCTTACGCAGGGATAAATGAGTAGCTTAAAAATTCTAAAATTCTAGATTTTAAAACAGAATTCTAAAACACTTTACGATATTTTATTTTTACATGTGTCACGTTGTTTCATTGTTTTTACAGAGACATTATATACCTTTTATGACTTTGATCGAACGACGCACACCACATTGATTCCGTTTATCTACTGAAGCATCTCAGCCAAAACTGATATATTGTTGAATGCCAACTGGGCCACACAAGTGCTAGTTGAAAAACTGTCAATATATCATTTAAAATCACTGGTTAGAATGTACCAACCGTTACAGCGTATCAAGTATAACATTATAAGGTTGGTTTGCGGAACCAATGAGATCGTTTTTTATATTCAACAAAAATAAAAATTCAAAGGATATAATCTCAGTATACATATATCTGAAAATTGATATTTATCTCATACATAACGATTTTTGTAATTGTTCAGCTTTGTAAAGGGAAAAATAGTGAAATAAAGAATGAAATGAGACGAAACAGGTGGAAAGTAGTTTAGCAGAATCTATAGAAAATCATAAACTATATAGAGCAAATCATTTTCTTTTTCAGTTAGTATGAATAAAAAACAGAAATGTGATATGTAGTATATATCAATACGATCGACATGTTACCAGAGAAATAAATGATTTATTAATATATCTTTCTTTTATTTATAAATATTTCGATAATAGTATGCACATATACACAATAGCATACACTTGACATTCGTCTAATAGTCAACATCTCTCGGTGAAAAAAAACGAAATATTTTTTGATATCCAGCACATCTCGGCATTCTTTTGAATGTCTGCGTATATGTTTGATGTCATTTTCTTAATCGTATAGTCGAAATTCTTCTGCAGCTAATTCCAAGAATTATCTTCCGCGAAAGTCTTTTTGTCGACTGCATCACCTGTTGTCGCTTGATCTTTGCGTTTCTTGCGTCTTTTACCTTTTATACATAAAATGAATCGGAATATTAATTCATGTAAAGATAAAAAAAAATAAAAAGTGTGTAATACCTACCAGTAGCAACTTTCCATTCGTCTTCGTGTGTATTCGCTCCGTTAGTAGTCGATTTTCCATTATCTTTCATGGCGGCGTTCCTACAAAATGATACATTTTTGAATATCGTGAGAATGTGAATTTCATTTTAGCGCGCTCATAGTAAATGTAAATACAATGTGTAATAACGCATTTCACACACGATGAATCAATTTGTAGATATCACAATCGCATGCGCGACAAACTTGAATTTCATTCACGGGATTATCCATAGTTTTTTTATTCCGATTGATTCTATATTTAAAGAGTACACACGTGTATACGCATATGTAGACGAGATGCTGTATATTCAAAAATTGCGGGATTCGCAGCGATAATTCCGCGAATTCAAACACGTGTGCACCGAATAAATTTCTCTTGAGAATAATGTAGATACGATAATGTTAATAATATACAACCGATCGGAGCTTCTCTCTTTCCTAATTACGTGCTCTCGATATCAAAGATATCCGTTCTTCGTTAAATGGAAATTTATTTCGCTCGAGAGAATGATCGAGTTGAAATCTCGAGTTGAAATGTATTTTATTTCTCAACTGCGTAACTAATGAATAATATATACTTCAAACGGTCTTTTTTTCTGGAAAATACTAGGTTTAAAAAAGTTTTGTATTTTTATTAATTCTTTAACAAATTCTTTTTTAATAATTTTAATATTAAAATTGATAAAATTATAGTTAAAAATCATTTTTAATTTTATTATTTTAATTTTATCATAATTATTTTTCGGATATGATTTTATTGTTATTTAATTTTATTAAGATTATAAATTTTAGGTTTATATCGGGTGAATTTTTACGCGTCGATTTAAGTCAGTGTAATATAAATTTTGCGTCTTTAAAATGACTATATATTCCGCTGTTCCTAGAAATATCATTTGTCTCAGGTGATCATACTCAGTTTCTTATCATCCAATGTTCGTATCACATGAAAACACATGCGACACAGCAGGGAGAATTTACGAGCGCGGTAATTACGAGCACACGGGTGATTCATTAATATCATATTATCCGAGCAACGTTGTAACTACAATGCGATAGAAGATTGCAGTCGGTTACAAAAAATATACGCGCCGTGTTCACTAGACAAAGACCGCGACTAACGACAGCTGATTGGAGTCTGGGTATATTGATTATTGCAGCCATAGTTACCTCGTTAAAGATTTTCTCTCAAAACGCTGCTTTAAACGCACGATTAACTACTTACTACTGTTTGAGACTTATGCACGCTTAGCGTCATCACATAAGAGTATTTTTTTTTTTTCAGAAAGATCCTACGGATAATACGATTTTAGTATAACTAATGATATCTTTTCAAAATTTTAAATTAATTTCCAATTTTGTATTTAGAAATTTTAGAGAGAATAAAAATAATTGCAATTCATGCCCAATTAAAATTCTTTATATTAATAATAATTATATATGTTTATCCTTTAATATATAAAATAAATGAATTTGAATAAATAAATTAAATGAAACAAAAAAAGTGTAAATGATACAGTTTTAAACAACTCAGACTTTGCACATCGTTTAATGCAATTTCCATAAAAGATATCAGTTACTTGCAGGACGGCGAGCACATCGCACAAACCGGATCAGGGGGAAAGAGGAGGAAGAGGCGAAGGAGGTACGGAGCAGGATGAAGGGAAGCAGAAGAGGAAAGGGAAAAGGAGAAGAGCAAGAAGACGAGATAGGCCTGTAGCAAGCGTCGCGTGCATTAATTCAGAACAAGGTCTACAGCCCTATGCAAATTTCTCGTGTACAGGAAATCCTAGGAGAGGCTGCCTAGGGTCTTATCCCTTTCTCTCTTTTCGTCTTGAGAAGATCATACCGGAGCTATAACGCGTTATTCATCCGTGCGTTTAATATATCTCGCACTGAGCGTGATAGCTCGCGGCAGAAAATAAATTACGACGGACTATCCATTTTTGTTCCAATGCGTGCGATTTTCGAGATTGCACATTTTACAAACGTACACATTTATTCACTGCAGAGATTTTATACTATTCATACGTATAAATTAGTATTTCTAAACATTAGATAATTAACCGCGATTTGCAACCGAGTAATAGAGAGTTTAAAAGTAGGAAGAGAGTCACATTTGACAATGTTAATTTGTTCAATAAAACTGCCCCGATATATTCATGGAAGCAACCGATAATTTGAATTCATTGTGTGCCAAACGTTTTGTATTAAAATCTATGATATAATATATCGTTATAACTCACTCAGGCGATGACAATTTGCGTTTACGGTTCTCGAGAGAAACGTCGGTCTGTAAGGAGACTTGATGGTTTGAATATTTCTGTACTTTGCAGGTAGTCTGTCTGGCTAAAGCCTGCATCACGATGCCGGCCTGATCGCGACGGTATAAACCTATGTATGCGGACGTATCCGATAACCATGAAACATAACCACCGCCTGCAAACAAAAATTGTTATAGCACTAGAAATTAATAGCACTAGAAGTACACATGTCGTTTATGACGCACGTACTTTGTGTCAATTGGTTTTTACTTGTATCGATACAATACTCACCAAATGGACTAAAAAGTTGACTTATATCCGTATGTTTCCATTCCTTAGGGAATGTTATGTGAAACACGTGATCTCTGCTAGGATTAGCTAGGAGAAAAAAAAAAAAGATTTATATTACTTATCAGTAAGTGATTTCTCGCTATTCACTCCAATGGAATAAAGATAATATCCCTCTCTTCTCTCCTTGATTTTATTGATTTAAATAATATTTTTGATTTGAATAATATGAGAGCATACATATAACATATAATTATATTCTAATATAATTTTTTTAAATAAGATATACTTACGATCTTTTCCTACTAAATTCACATATGGAAAGTCTTTCAGTCTTGCAATTGGAAGTCTGCAAAAAGAGAAGAAGCCAAGAAAATAATTAAATTATAAGTAAATACAATTGTACAATAAAAACAATTGTATGAGATTTTTAAGAATAAAAAGTAAAATATTATTCAGAGTTCTTTCTCTACTGATGTAATACTTACTTATTGAGAAAAGGATTAAGCAAAGGAGAATTTGCTAGTACCATGGCATTTTCAGACTTCTGCAATGTGCCTAAAAAGATAGTCCAACATATATTTATTAACGAAAGTCAAGAAACACAAAGCAATTATTCATAAATGAACACATTTATCTACTCATGTACACAAAATTGATTGATATAAGAAACATATACAATATATATATTTTGCAAATGAACAATAATATCGACAAGAAAAATATTAATCATTGTAATTGTGATATTTATACCTGATGTAATTACTGACCAAGATAATTGGATAATGCAATAAAGCATAATCCAGTAATGTACGCATCATATCCTGCTTCATGAGATTTTTCTGTTGATACTGAATAACTATGTCCTTCCACAGGTTCCACATCAGGAATAGAGAATGGGGACTTGCTGACGATATCTAATAATACATTTAAATTCGACGATGTTACGTGCTCTTTAAATTGTTGTGATTGACAGATGACTTTTGTATCCAATAAGCTTAAAGAAAAGAGAAAAAGATAAATTTTTCTGATAAATTTCACACACATACATAAATATCTCTAGATATTAAAAACTAGCAAATAATATTCAAAACATCTCTTTCCGATTTAATAATAATAAAAATATAAATACATGTATCTTACCTAGGAAATAAATCATGAATCAATGTCTTGAATTCTAGATAATCATTTGGCAGAGGTGTAAAAAATTGATGCACAATATGACACAGATCTAGTAACATGTTATGACCTACTATTATCTTTCCCTGAAATAAAGAGAAATTGAAATATGTTTAAACAAAATTACAATAACAAGGAAACATTATATATAGTTTGTATCTCTTCCAAGTATCTCTACTTATTTAAGAAATATAAAAAAATATTGCATGTAAAATTGTAACTTCCAAAAAAACATGGTACAACAGTAATAACTTTTGTGAATGGATATACAATATGTCTGATTTAAATGAATATATAGAATTATTTTGTAAGCGAGTAAAGATATGAAAAAATTGTACAAATAAGAGATATTAAAGAAAATGTTTTGTACAAAACTAATTTTATAATATTACCTTCTAAATGAAACAACTTTTGTATGAACAATTTTTTTATCAATTGCTTACAAATCAATTCCATATATCCAGTTAAATCAGACATGTATATATGTATATACACTTACAGATTCTACAATCTTCTTCAAAAGATTGCTAAATCCTACAGCCTGTTTCATTTCCAATTTCTCGTTCTCGCGTTTTTGATTCTCTTTTTTTTCCTCTTCCTCTTTAGTACCTGCTTTCTGTATGGAAAGACAGTGCCAAGTATTTTCAACTTTACTTTCAACTCTCACTTTGTTGGGCCACCTAATTCTAGTCTCCTGGTATACAAGTCTTCTTATAAAAGCATTACATTTGTCTATTATTATTTCTTCAGCATCCGAGGCCAGAAAACCCTCTATTCTGGAACTGAAATTTCTACAAGTTAAGTACTTACTGATATCGCAATTTTAATATCATATATTCTTTAAGTTATATTGAAAAAGATAGCTACCATATTTCCTCTATTTGAGGTTTGTCATTATCTGATATCGGAATCAAGTCTTGATTGTTCTCTTCTTTGATTTTTTGTTTTTCTTCCAAGCGTTTAGCAAGTTTCTCTTCTTCATTTGTCCTGAGATACGGTATGCCATACTTGAAAAGTTTGTTGAAGTCGAAGTCTTGATTTGCTAGAAAGGCTATCGAAGATGTCTGACACATAAACCTGCAATCCGGTGCGTGACGATTCATCGGTTTGGGAAACACATAAAAATTATAAGAACGCTGAGAATATCTGAAAGATGAAAGATGTTTCATAATTGATTTAATTCATTCTTATATATAAAGTTCTTTTAGACTATGTATTTCTTTAATTAAATTATTAATGCAGTTTAATTAAATTAATAATAATCAAAATATTAATAAATAAAATCCTACTTATCAGTTTGTGAGTCATATGTGAAGATGGACAAACCAAACTGTACAAGCAGAAAATCCATCGATCCTGCTCGGAGTTTGGCATAATATTGAGCTGGTGTATCAAAGGGACCAGCATCTGGACCTGAATTAAGGCCGGTGAATTCACCATCGATACTGAGAAAAGTAGCATTCTGTAGGATGCTATCTAATTCAGATAATACGTCCTGAAAGTCTACGGAAATTACATTGGATTAAGGAAAAAGAACGAGAAAATAACTCATGAAGAGATAAAGTTTATCAGTATTGTCGCGTACTTACTGGAACAAGTTACTTCCATTATTTACGTCGTTTATGCGCACATTAATGCACACGCAAGATTTAATATATGAAACTCTATATATAAACTCTCACACGTATGTACATAACCTGTATGTATTTCTATCTATTGAAGTATGTAAACAGACAAACGTGCATACAGCGATACAAAGGGTGCGTTCCGTTTCTCGCATGATGCGCATAGGAGCGCACGAGATCGTTCCGTTTCAATCCATGCGCAATTCATGTGCACATGGGAACGGTCTCCCACCACAACGCCGCGCCATGTTGTGCAGCGCATGAGAGCGCATGAGCTGCCTCAGCTCTCGAGGTGGTGTAGTAGTACCCTTAAGCCCATTCTACAATGGCAGTAACAAGGCTGTAGGAGTAGAAAAGTATACTGTTTTTAGTGATATAAAGACCGAGAATAACGAAATGGGCAATTCCCATTTGCTCTTAAAACTTTTAAGAGTAAATGGGAATTGCCCATTTCGTTACTCTCGGTCTTTACATCAATAAAAACAGTATACTTTCCTACTCCTACAGCCTTGTTACTGCCATTGTAGACGGGCCTTTAAAGGAGAGTATACTTAACGTTCGACGCTTGACGCTTGACGCTGCCATGTAAAGGCACCTTTAGAACATATATAAATGGAAGGGGAATAGCAGGCTGAAAAGTGTCGGAAGGAAGTGAGAAAGAAATCGTAGTTGCCTCTCTCTTGGGAGTAACTACACATACAAGCATCGTGTCTGTAGTATACATACTTTTGTGTACACACACATGGCCGTGCATGCGCACTTTTGAGCAGAGTAACTCACAAGAGAGAGGCAACCATAGACATAGTATATCTAGACCGAGTGTTGAGGAGTGGGAGCCGAGGTGCACATAGAAAAGGACATACTCTGTTTCGTGCCCCTTGCGTTCTCTCTCGCTCGCACGTAGCATGACGAAAGAGAGCGCTATGCTATGTGCGAGCGAGAGAGAACGCAAGGGGCACGAAACAGAATATGTCCTTTTCTACGTGCATCTTTACCCCCACTCCTTAAATAAAGGCAAACGCTCGGTCTAGATATACTATGTCTATGGAGGCAACTATGATTTTCTTTCTTACTTCCTTCCGACATGTTTTTCTATCGGGAAACAAAAGCATTCCCCTTCCATTTATATATGTTCTAAGGTAGTACCATAGACATAGTATATCTAGACCGAGTGTTAAGGAGTGGGAGCCGAGGTGCACGTAGAAAAGGACATACTCTGTTTCGTGCCCCTTGCGTTCTCT
Source organism: Formica selysi (assembly GCA_009859135.1). Taxonomy (NCBI): domain Eukaryota; kingdom Metazoa; phylum Arthropoda; class Insecta; order Hymenoptera; family Formicidae; genus Formica; species Formica selysi. The sequence goes on from CM020805.1 coordinate 2,566,368, forward strand.
CTCGCTCGCACGTAGCATGACGAAAGAGAGCGCTATGCTCTGTGCGAGCGAGAAAGAACGCAAGGGGCACGAAACAGAGTATGTTCTTTTCTACGTGTATCTTTACCCCCACTCCTTAAATAAAGGCAAACGCTCGGTCTAGATCAGTGCATGCCACGATCTGCACATTTCGGCCGATTTCCGAGAGTCAACGCCTATCGCGCTCCCCTTGCGTCTTGAGATCCTCGTCTAGCAACCGTAACCAAGCGCGCGACGCTCTGCCTCAGGTACGGTGCATCTATACCGCGATGCGGTTCCGTACTCCCTTACTGCCAAATATCAATGTTTTAAACGCGATCTCTTTAGGATTTTTTCAAATAATGAATTCAAGAACAAAATTTCAATACTCTATTATTAATTACATTTACGATATAATAATCCTAAAATATTATTAAATTATATTCGATAGATTAAATTTGTTAAATGTCTCGCGCGCGGAAACTCTTCCCGATATATAAATTAATAAATAATTGTAAATTTAAAGTTTTATAAAAGACGCTTTTATTAAAAGCGTCTTTATTATGATTTATTAATTTATATATCGGGAAGAGTTTCCGCGCGCGAGACATTTAACAAATTTAATCTATCGAATATAATTTAATAATATTTTAGGATTATTATATCGTAAATGTAATTAATAATTGAGTATTGAAACTTTGTTCTTGAATTAATTATTTGAAAAAATCCTAAAGAGATCGCGTTTAAAACATTGATATTTGGCAGTAAGTAGGTATGGAACCGCATCGCGGTACAGATGCACCGTACCTGAGGCAGAGCGTCGCGCGCTTGGTTACGGTTGCTAGACGAGGATCTCAAGACGCAAGGGGGGCGCGATAGGCGTTGACTCTCGGAAATCGGCCGAAATGTGCAGATCGTGGCATGCACTGGTCTAGATATACTATGTCTATGGTACTACCACTATCGAAAAGATCTAAAAGTGGATGTAGCACGGATATGAACCAAATGACCGACAGTATCGAAAAGTGGATGTAGCACGGACATGAACCATATGGAGATTTGACCGACAGTACCGAAAAGTGGATGTAGGCAAGTGTTTCCAATTCCTAAAAGTGGATGCACGGCGCTGCTCTACGGCCTAGAAAAAGCGTCCCACGAAAATCGCCGGCATTGCCTCTCTCAGGCTTCTCTCTGTTAATAGACAGATAGCCAAAGGCCCGGATGAAGGCGAGACCAGTATTTTTCACTGGTTTCAGCGCCATACCGTAGTAGTGGCCAAAGCAGTAATTACGTTCCCAAGGTAAAGTCGCGTCGTTAATACGACGGTAATAAATTTTCGAAGTCAAAAGTCGCATCGTTAATACGACGGTAATGCTTTCCATTTAATCAAAAACATTAAAAATTATTTACATTAAAATTTCTGTCTTTCTTCAATATCCACGTGTAAGTAGAAAGCAACGAGGAATATGAGTTTTATGTTTTAGAAAAGTTTGGAAAACTGCTTTTTTAATAATTAATTATTTTATTTATAATTTAATAATAAACAAATATAATATAATTATGCAATATAATTATGCAGAGAAAAACATGATTTGAAATATTTATCGTGCAAAATAAGCATATACGTATATTATTAATTAAAACGTACAAATTAGAAGTTATAAAAATGTACAACTTAACACCTAAATAAACCCATAAAAGAAAAGGAAACTCAAACGTCAGGGCCCGAGCACCTCTCTATATCTAATTCTAATTCTAATTGTAAGTCTTAGTGCTAATCTAAGTTCCGTACTTATTATACATCTAATACACGGCAGATTCATAGCCAAAATTACTAACTATATTTCTTTAAATAAAATTAAATTTATTAATAAATTTATCCTGATTCTAATATCCTAATACACATAATATAAAAACTAATATATAATATAATAACTAATAAAAAATAATCCCTAATATATAATATAAATATATAATATAAAAATATCTAATACCTTAACGCATTTCTGACATATTTAATAAATTGCAACAGTGAATCTAGAATAGGGTCGAATTCAATAACTTAATTAATTTTAATTTACTATTTAACTAGTTTAAATTTAAATTTATTACTAACTTATTACTACATAAAATTTAATTATTAATTTATATCTTTATATTTTATACTATTAACTTTATGTTAACTTTATATAAATTTATACTATAAATTTCATTTCTCTTTAAATAAAATTGAATTTATTAATAAGTTTAAAAAATTAAATAATAAATTCAATAAATTTGTAAATTTTAAATTTTTTAAAATTAAATTTTTTAAAAATTAAAAAAAAACTATTCTAGTATTAAATTATCTTCTAGTATTTAATTTATCAATTAAATCTTTAATAAATTTATCCTAATCCTAATATAATATATATAATATAAAAGCTAATATACCTAACATATAATATAATATAAGTATCCTAATATATGTATAATATAAAAATATTTAATACCTTAACGCATTTCTAAGATGTTTTATAAATTGTAGCAGTATAGGTGGATCATCTAGGATAAGGTCGAACTCGCCAACATTCTACATATATTGAGGGTCGTTATTCCATAGTTTCAACTTCCATTGTGATTCCATTGTTAATGTAATACGAAGATCTTCTAGAGTTGGCAGTTCTTTTGATACTGTGCTTTTGATGAGATATGAATTCCTATAAAGAGTGGTATGAAATTATTAAATAATATTATATAATGTTTAAATCGTAAGTTAACATTATAATATTGATAATATCATAAGATTGAAACTTACTCTTTCCAAATGTTTCCACTATACATTTTCTAGGAAGTATGCGAGGCTTTGAAGTTCATCGTTTGAAGTTTGAAAAATGTATATTTCAAATCTATTCTTCTGTAGCCATAATCTGTTAGACGCACATTCGTATTCCATGAAACCAGTCAATTTAAATAATTTATATTTTGACCTGCAAATATAATATTACAATATTTTGTAAAAACAATTAAATTTAATGTGATATAAGATTGTACAATAAACTATATATATTTACCCAACAAATTTCTACGTCTTGCCAGATGTAGACCAATCACAGTATGGAATTAGCATCTTATTAAGACATTCCTGCTAAGATCATCTTGAAATAGGGACGGACTGTGAACACCGACCATAAATTTTTCGTATGTAATATGACGATGTTACATATGTTTTATGTTCTTTAGTTTTTGACATTTTGTCTTTATCTCCTTTGATTTTCCAGATACTGTATTTATTCTCTCTCTTCCTCTATTGTTATTTCTTTTTGCAATCGCATATATCTTGACTCTTAAGTGGATCCAAAACCGACGAGCGAACTCCGACGGGTTAGCGCCCATACGGAACATGACAACCATTGGACGTCCATATAACCTCCATAACTCCATGCGACATCTATCTCCACAGTGGATATTGTATAGATTTCTAATAGAAATCCATATTATCTCCATGGTAGATGTCGTATATAAATCCATCATGGATGTCCATTAGACATCTGTTATGGATGTATGATAGATTTATACAAGTATGTTTCTAATAAAACAAAATTTAATTTTTATTTAAGTATTATTTAAAATTCTCAGCTAATGTTTTGAGAGTATACTTAAAAATGTGTAATATTATATATTCTATTTTTAATTTATATACAATTTAAATTTTTATTAAAATTTTTTACTAAACTCTAAAATATAATTAACAAAATTTTAATGCAAAATAAAGAATTTTTTTTCATACTAAATTTTTTAAACGGTCCATAATATATAATATCATCAATTTATTATTAAACAAAGAAAATTCTTAATTTATAGATTAAAATTAGAGTTAACTGTAATTATTCATATTATATTCCTCACAGCACATCAACATCCCAATGAAATTACACCTTAAATTGTAAGATGGTAACATTCTACGGAAATTAATAAACCTGCCATTAACTTGTAGTAACTTGAAAATTCGTCTAAATTTATTCCATTAACATCCCAGGAACCTTGCGCGTAATGTTTTATTAATATTCATACAACATGCCAGAAAAAAAACTTAATCTCCTAATGTTATTTTTAATAAGGAACCCTTGCAAAAAAATACTATATTGCCAAAAATCGATTAAACACTATCGGTTTTCAACAGCTTTCAATTGTTTTTCACCAATCATTGAATAGTTCAAACTCTTTTTTGCTTCCTCATAGAGGAAGCTTTGTTTTCGTGACAAAATTTTTTTTTGAGTTTTCTATGCCAATGTGTTTAGAATGTTCCAAAACGTCGAAAAATCATATTCCTAAAAAATGTCTGTATGTATGTATGTATGTATGTATGTGTGTATGTGTGTATGTGTGTATGTGTGTATGTGTGTATGTACGCAATATATTGTACAACCTCTAACTTCCGCAATTTTTGAGATATTGGGTTAAATTTTTTTTACATGGATAGAGTATCATTCAAGGATGGTTGGTATTGAATTTGGTGAGAATCGATGAAAAGGTTTATTTTTTATAAAATTTTTAATTTTTTGAGACATGTTTGTGTACATTGTAACTTTCGCAAATTTTGAGATATCGGATTAAATTTTTTTACATGAATAGAGTTTTATTAAAGGATGGTTGGTACTGAATTTGGTGAGTATCGGTGAAAGGGTTCATTTTTTATAAAATTTTGAATTTTTTGAGAAATGTCTGTACACCCTGTAACTTTCAGAAAATTTGAGATATCGGATTAAATTTTTTTACATGAATAGAGTATTATTAAAGGATGTTTGATATTGAATTTAGTGAGGATCGGTGAAAGAATTCATTTTTTATAAAATTTGGAGTTTTTTGAGAAATGTTTGTACACATCCTAACTTTCGCAAATTTTAAGATATCAAGTTAAATTTTTTAACATGAATAGAGTATCATTAAAGGATGGTTGGTATTGAATTTGGTGAGGACTGATACCCGGTTTTTATAAAAATTTTTTAAAATATAAATTTTTGAATTTAGAAAAAAATATTTTGTGATATCCGAGGTATGATTTTCCAACATTATAAACATGGGTGTACATTAGCTTTTTGGCTTGCCAATGGATTTCTAAAGTTAACATTAGGTTTAAATCGAGCCGATTTTAAAATCCCACTTGGGATGCTATCGAGCTGACTTTCTATCAATTTTCTTTCTAATTGTCAAAATTTTCTGTGACTATCTAAGTTGCTGGTTTCACATATTATATGTCAATATTATATGTTAATATTATATAGTAATTTATAATCTCTTTGAAATATTTATTTAATACCAATCGATTTAACGAAATGGAAGAATACAAAAATGGTAATTAAAAAAAATATTAATTTATTAATTGATTTTTGTATAATTTGTTGTAATATATGTTTTTATATATGAAATATATGTAATATATGTTTTTATATATAATTTTTTTTAATATTATATATTTTTTAAAATAAATGTTTTTTCTTAGAGATAATTATACAAATAATACATACATAATATATGTATGTATAATTTATGAAAGTTAGTGAAAGTGAAAGTAATGCTTATGGTTAAAAAAATTTTAGTGTTGGAAGACGGTTTGGATGAACTATTGTTAAATGCAGTATTAAATTTTGAAAAGGAGCAAGAAGATAAATTAAATTTTGAAAAGGAGCAACCAGAGGAAAGGTATATGGATGCCAGTACAAAAAGTGATATAATAATACCCAGTAATTGCAACTGTAGAAAGGATGGCGAAGATTCTGATGAAAAACTCAAGAAGAAAAATAGTGATGTGGTAGAGGCCAGTAATAAAAAATTTAGAAAGCCTAATGAAGATGATGAAGAAAAAATGAAGAAGAAAAGAAAAATTATGAATAAAAGCAACAAAATTAAATATAATTGTAAAATTAAATGTTGAAAAAAAATAAACAATTTTTTTAAAATTATTGTATAATTATTATATAATATAATTTTAGTAAAAATGAAAGTATAAAAAAAATTATTTTAAAATAGGTATTAAAAAAATTAGTGTACTCTATTAATTTAATTTATTAACAATATCGATTATTAACAAAATCGATTTACGATGTTTGATATTCAATTTTTTCGATAAGCTCTTGACATTTTTTGTAGAGCAGTCAGTTCTGCAATAGAAAACATTTTAAAAACATTGTAAATCATTTTATAAAAAAATTTAGAAAACATCATAACAGGAAAAAGAAACTAAGGATCACAGAGAACGTGATAGAGAAGAGAAACAAGGGATCAGAGCAAAGAAAAAGCGGTGATAACAAGAGATAGAAGTGGACGAGAAAAGAGCGAGCGAGAGAAGGCAATATAATTTGAACTGTTTACACGAAACTGCATTACACTTTACTGCACGAAAGAGAATAATAAGTAAGTATCATTAAAAGAGTGTTGGTATTGAATTCGGTGAGGATTGGTGAAAGGGTTAATTTTTTATCAAATTTTAAATTTTTGGGGAAATGTCTTAACGCGCTCTAACTTTCGCAATTTTTGAAATATCGGGTTAAATTTTTTTATATAAATCGAGTATTATTTAAGGATGGTTGATATTGAATTTGGTGAAGATCAGTGAAAAAATTCATTTTTTCTAAAATTTAGAATTATTTAAGAAATGTCTGTACACGTTGTAACTTTTGCAAATTTTGAAATATCGGGTTAAATTCTTTTACATGGATAGATTATTATTAAAGGATGGTTTGTATTGAATTTGGTAAGAATCGATGAAAGGGCTCATTTTTTATAAAATTTTGAATTTTTTGAGAAATGTCTGTATACCTTTTAACTTCCGCAAACTTTGAAATATCGGGTTCAATTTTTTTACATGGATAGATTATTATTAAAGAATGATTGGTATTGAATTTGGTGAGAATCAGCGAAAAAATTCATTTTTTATAAAATTTGGAATTTTCTGCAAGACATGTAAAAAATATATTTCATTAGGAGATGTTTCAAAAACAGCATCAAATGCAGATTTGAAATTTCCAAATGTGCCAAAAGTTGTAACAAACTTGACTGCAGTTGAAGAACGAATGGTGTCACCGTATATTCCATTCATGCAAATAAAAGCATTGCAACCGTATGCCATAATCCTCAATTATCATTGAAAGGAAGTATAGTTAATATTCCAGTTGAAATTAATGAAATGGTAAATGTTTTACCTAGAAGTTTTGATGAAATGTCGACTATTCAGATAAAGCTGAAAAAACACATGAAGCACAAATCTTCATTTGTTGCATGTACGAAACCATAAAACCAGCAAAAATTTGTGAAGCTTTAGAGTACTTACAAAAGACACCTTTTTATTTGTATATAAAAAATAATATAAATATTGATAACGAATTTTTTAAAAAATATAATAAAAACTTCAATGCTGAATTTGAATTTATTGTCGATAATATTAGGTGTACAACTTTGCTTCCGCCGTTTTCCTATAGATGGCTTTAGCGGTAAGTAGTGTGTGGCGTTCCTGCGGCTGAATTCAAAATCATTTTTGTTACCAACTTCATGAAATATATTTGTAACCATTTTCACACATTTCATTTATTGATTTAACACTTTACATAACAACATATTAAACATACGACAAATTATGTAACATTCATTCGTTCGTTCATTGACCATCAATCTGTACACATCTCACTCGTGAATTAAATATTTTATTAGTAAAAAGGAAAGTCTAGTGATTTAACTATAACGCTACCACAACTGGTGACCCCGACGTGATCACGGGCTTTCGAGAATTCACGTTCAAGCGTGGCGAATTTGAATCAGTGATCCGCGAATTTAGTGAGCCATCGAGTTTCGAGTTCCGCTGTGATTCTTGTGTGGTTTGTGGCTTGTGTTCTTCGAGTTGACGAGATTTTCGAGTCATCGAATTTCCAAGGACAGCGATCTACTAGACTTCTGAATTTCACAACGCAGAGTATTGACAGAGTTTGACGATGCCTTTGGATGAATCTTCGACTTCGAATCCTACAGCGTTAGCATCAGTTCCATCGGCTGGAGAACATCATCAACGTTTGACGAATCCGACACAAACTCTTGCCAGTAATGAGCCTCATCAACAAGGTCAGCCAAATGAGATCCATTCTAACGAATTTCGCCTTGTTAAATTGCCGAATTTTTGGCATAAGCAGCCTAAATTGTGGTTTGCTCAATTAGAAAGCGAATTCTTGGTTTTTCGGATCCGCTCAGATGATGTTAAGTATAGCTCGGTTATACGGCATCTTGATGAGCAAGCTTTGTTGGCTATTGCTGAGTTGATTGAAAATCCTCCTGAAAAAGATAAATATCTTCATGTTAAAAACGTTTTGATTAATCGGTTTACTGATTCGGAGGAAAAACGTCTTCGTCAATTGTTAGCTGGTGTTGAGCTGAATGACAAGAAACCGTCGGATTTGCTACGCGAAATTAAACAGTTAGCGGGAGGAGCGATTTCGGAAAATGTATTACATTCAATTTGGTTGCAAAGATTACCTTCTCAGGTTCAAGCTACTTTAGCGGTTGTGGATGATTGTCCTTTAGTTAAGCTTGCTGAACTAGCTGATAAAATTTTGGACCGAGAAACTAACCTACATGTAGCAACAATAGCTTCCTCGGCAGGAAAAGACACTTCGAATTTTGTTGATCTCGAGCGAAGAATCGCAGCTCTGGAAGTTAGACGTGTACGCAGCAGATCTAAATTTAGATACAAGGAAAGAAGAAGATTTAAATCATCTTCTAGGAGTACGTGTGAGCTCGGCGCTTCGGCTAGCTTCGGATAACAGAAGAGGACAGATGTACTGTTTTCTGTCTCTCTCCTTCCTACCGAGCCGGCAACGGTACGGGCGACGGGCGACGGGCGACGGGCGATGTTGCTCGTTTCTCGATTCTTGATGCATGACAGCGATAAATGTTTTTTTTACAGCCTATTAATGTGTTATATATTAAATGTTTTCTTTCAACCTTCTTCTTTAATATGTTTTAAATTAAATGATTTTTTACGCTTTTGATAATATATATTTATATCAGAGTTATAAGAGAGAGCATTATTAAATTAAGACAATACTCTGCTTTAATTTTTTTTTTTAATTTATGTATACTGCATATAAAAGTATTCGAGTAAAATACTCGAAGATTGAACATAATATTAAACATTTCATATTCTACATACCGAGAAAAAAAATAATTTGATAGTAAAAAATGTTATTTTATTCGAGAAAACTATTTCTTCGGTGAATTTTAATAACGTTTTTGTTTATTGTTAAATCTTTAAGTTTCTTAAGTATAATATATTTATTTAGTAAATATAATAAATATAAAATATATTTTTCTTATCAAAAACAATATCTAGATTATTAAAAAATATTATTTAAATGAAAAGAAATTATACAAAGATAAAAAATGAATATTGTTAGAACAAATCAAATAATTTTTGTTAATAATATACTGAAAGAATAAAAATATATATATTATGCCAGCACTTTTATATATTTAAATAAAAAAATATGTATTAATTAAAGCAGTATTGTTTTAATGTAATAATGTATTTTCTTATAACTCTGGTATAAATATATAGTATCAAAAGGCTGTAAATATATTTTTAAATTGGAGAAATAATATTTGCAATTGTAAATATATTTACAAAGCATTGGGGTTTAACTCAATAAAATAAATAATAAATTTTGGAAATAGTTACAAATTTCATTTATACAACTCGAGATATATAATTTATATGAGAATTAAACTCCTACTTTTTGTGCTTCAAACAAACAGTTTACAAATATTTATCGTGCTCAATTCAATCAGTTTAATATTCTGAATCTTGTGTTGGGCTTATATCAGATATAATCAGAAATTAAACTGATTGAACACTACTACGCTTTAAATCTTATATTACTAGCCAAATCTTGCAGACTTTATATCCATTTGTAAGAATGCAAGAAAATACATCATCTAACGAAGAAATTAGTAAATCGCTCACATATTTAAATGAAATGAATTGATTTTTAATAACAAAAAATCTAATTGTCTAAAATACATATTTGATTAAATATTATATATTATATACTAATATTATATATTAGTATTATGTATTTAGGATGGCTTTACATAATGAATGGTGCTTTTCCACACCACCCATGGGATATCACCAATGGCGCGTTCGGTTTTTTAAAGTGGACCTTCGCCTGGAGCCCTATTATACCACTGTATGTTATATATTTTATTGTATCTTTCATTTACAAGTGTGATGTCTTTTATAGACAAGATATTTTTTACACACTTGTATTTTAAAAATGTGATGTCTTTTACAGACAAGATATTTTTTACACACTTGTATTTTAAAAATGTGATGTCTTTTACAGACAAGATATTTTTTACACACTTGTTTTTTACAAGTGTGATGTCTTTTACAGACAAGATATTTTTTACACACTTGTATTTTAAAAATGTGATGTCTTTTACAGACAAGATATTTTTTACACACTTGTTTTTTACAAGTGTGATGTCTTTTACAGACAAGATATTTTTTACACACTTGTTTTTTACAAGTGTGATGTCTTTTACAGACAAGATATTTTTTACACACTTGTTTTTTACAAGTGTGATGTCTTTTAAAGACAAGATACTTTTAATTTTATTTTCAACATTATTATTACATATCATTAACCGATGACGGACCAGCAATGTCATCAATGTCAGCAGCATATAATGTAAAACTGTTCATTTTCTTGGGACAAGTAGAATATAATTTTTCCGATGACATGAGAGATAAATGCTTTTCATTAATCTCCATGTCTAGAACAGTTTGTTTTCTCGTTTTTAGTGCTGATTTTAATACACATATAGCATTTATACACGCGGGCGAAAGTTTATTTCGTTTTTTGTTTTTATATCAGATAGAAAAGAAAACATTCTTTCTGGATCAGCATTTGAATTTGGAAGTGATCTTATAGCATTCAAAAGAGACTTCAGGTTGGGATATTTACGTTTTAAAATTTCTTTCCACATCTCATCAAAGCTTAATTTAGAAAAATGTTCTTTTTCTGCTATTGTAAAATGGAGATGTAAAGCATGCCACTCTTTTTTTAATACATTTTCGTCAAAACCACCGAGGGTTTGAGCGATAAAAGAAACATCATTAAATGATGTTTCTCTATCGATGCTACATAATGCTGCGTTTAATTGAAAAACCTTTAATTTATATAAAAATTTATTTTTAATGGGCAGTCTTTTACTAATCTCCTCGGCAGCAGTCACGTAAAATTGCAGACAATTATCTCGAACATTTCCAATTATGTCTGCGTGTCCTTCTTTCATTAAACTCTCGAGATATTCTTCACATTCAAATCCTACATTTATATTATTTAAAGATTTTTGGTTTTCTTTTTCAGAAAATTTAAAATCATCATTACATACATATTTTAGAAACTCTGGTTTCAAAAAGTGTTTACAAACTGTTATTAAAAGCTCTACAGATTTTGGCTGCAATAAATGAATTCTTGTTTCCAGAGCTTTGAAAAATGCATTGAAAGAATTAAAAAAATTCAAAATATGTTTTAAAAATAGCAAATATGCTTTTACATCAGGACTTTGCATTATAGATAATAAATTTTCTCCTGACTTTGATTTTTCACTTACGACCATTTCGGTCAAAAAAAGCTTGGTAGTATCCCACAACTCAAGATGTCTTTCAACACATGAATGGCGAGAGAGCCACCATGTATCAGACAACTTTAAAATTTTATGATTTGTTTCCTGATAAATAGCAGCACGCTTGGGACTACTGTTAATATAATTCGCCATCTTTTTTAAAAATTCTTCACAATATTCCGGTATTTTTGCACATGCAGCATGTGCAGCCAATGCAGCGGAATGGCATGGACATGAAAATGTTAATAAATTTTTACAAACTTCTTCTAACTTTTTTTTGAACGATAGATGTTTTCCTACCATGACAGACGCATTGTCGCATGATAGGGCAACGATATTTAAAAATGGAATGTTTAATTTCCACATTTCACATTTGAATGCATTAAATAATTTTTCCGCGCTGCTATTTCTCGCATCAATATTAATTAATTTAACTAATTGCGTGCGAATATCTAATGTTTCAGGATCAACATATCGAACAAGAAATGTCATCCATTTTTCATTACTAATATCAGACGTTTCGTCAATAAAAATTGTAAATTTCGTATTTTGAATGCTGTTAACCACACGGGCCGTCTCAACCGGACACAATACATTTGAAATTATACTTTTACATTTTGTTCGACCCATGCTCATACTTTTCAATACGTTAGGATCTTTTCCTACTTCTTGGAAAAAACTAAGAATTTCTTTTGCCGTTTGATGCGAAATATTCTTATCAGCAATTAACGCGGCATATCGAATTTCTGCTGATTTCTTTCGCTCTTCAAATGACAAAAGTGATTCGTCCGTCATGTTGATACTTTCGTCCGTATTCTTTGTTTCTGTTTTATTATTTTTACATATTTCTATGTGTGCTATTGATTCTGCGTGACGATAAATTTGTGATAAACCATCAACCATAGATTTATCACAAAATGAGCAAAAAAACGAATTTTTGTCATGTGACACTTCGCGTAGCCATGGCTTAAATAATTCTATCTCTAGCCATTGTTGTTTAAATTTATGTTTTTCTGTTAATTTTTTATTTAAACTTTTATTGTCAGCATTTAATAATAATGATGTACTTTCTTTCATATTATTTTTGTGGCACGCAGAATCCGCATGTCTTAAAACATGTGTGTTGCACGAAATATTTTTATTACATATAATGCAATGATAAAAACTATCATCACAAGATACTTTACGTGTATCCAAGATTTTATTCTATCATCACTAAGCCAAGCTTCTGAAAAGCTTCGCTTAGATTTTTTTCTTAATTCATCACACATTTTTATATACAGCAAAAGATAGGCAGAAACAAAGAATTAAAGAAGAATGAGTAAAATAAAAGATAAACAATAAACAATAGAGACTCACAATCAGAATTGATTCAGCTTCTTGGATACCAATATTTTACAAGACACGTAGAAAGAAACGTTGACTCGCAAATACAAGGCAACAAGATTATCTCACAGAAGCGCCATGAAACAGTAAACATAAAATAAATGCACGGCGTACGAAACAAATGAAAAAATGCAGAATGCTTCAGTTCATTGGAGAACATCACTGCGACACAACGCATCATGTCTCGTAAGTAGTTAATTAAATAATTATTTTATTTGTATTTGTTACACAAGTTTAAGAAAGTTTAGGCTTCGGTTTCTTTCTGTTTCGTAATTATACAGGGTGATTCAAAACAACCTTCTGTCCTTACAATGTCATATACTTGACTCAATTCTAAGACGATTTTTCCTTTGCCAAAATTTTTTCCGAGGCTTAGTTTTCAAATTATAAGCCAAAATAGTTAACGAATTACGGGCTGCGTACGCGAGGCAGGCAGGGGCGGCGCAACTCACCGTCTGATGCTGGTGATTATGTGAAGCGCTCGCTGCGATCAACTGTTTGCTACATGCGATGGGGTGTATGTGTGAGAGAGAACGCGCGCGTATACGCGTATACACACACATACACATTCTCTCTCTCTCTCTCTCCCTCTCTCTCTTCCTCTCTCTCTTTTATACCCATCGCGTGTAGCAAACAGCTGATCGCACACACACACTCTCTCTCTCTCTCTCTCTCTCTCTGTCTTTCTCTTTTATATCCATCGCATGTAGCAAACAGTTGATCGCAGCGAGCGCTTCACGTAATCACCAGCATCAGACGGTGAGTTGCGCCGCCCCTGCCTGCCTCGCGTACGCGGCCCGTAATTCGTTAACTATTTTGGCTTATAATATGAAAACTAAGCCTCGGAAAAAATTTTGGCAAAGGAAAAATCGTCTTAAAATTGGGTCAAGTATATGACATTGTAAGGACAGAAGGTTGTTTTGAATCACTCTGTATATAATAATAATTTATCGAAATTTTATTAACACGATATGTAATGTATGATGTAATGTAATGTATATATGTATGTATGTATGTATGTATGTATGTATGTATGTATGTATGTATGTATGTATGTATGTATGTATGTATGTATATATGTAAAATTTATTAGTATGCAATAACATATGAACATTATATATATTTTATTTTTACAGAAGAAGTAAATGAAAATATGCAGCAGATGGTGCTGCAGGAGGAGCTGAATCTACAGCAGTTGATGCAACAATTGTTGCATCAACAGAATATTCAGCAGCAGCAACAACAACAACTGCAGCAACAGCTGCAATATTTACTGCAAAGTAAAGAGCAGCAGCCGCAGTCGCAGCCGGAGCAGCAGCAGCAGTCGCAGCCGGAGCAGCAAAATAATAAAAATGGTAAATTATATCTTTTTTATTATTAATTTATTAATTTATATGCATGATTATATTAATTAATTTATTATTTATGAATGTATATTTATTTTTCAGAAAAAGAAAAAAAAAGAGGAGGCGGCCGGTCGCGTGCCCGCTGGTACAACCAGCGTGGTCGAGGAGGCAGAGGCAGAGGATCTGGCGTATATGGCAGCCGGGCCGATAGAAGCGGCCCGAGAGGCCGAGGAAGGAAGCAAGGTCGAGCAGTTATGCGGGGCCGAAGTCGCCCCACTATTATAAAAAATTATTATATTAAATATTAAAAAAATAAAGATTATTAAATAATAATTCAGTAATTAATTATTTACACTATAAATTTTTCTTATTTATCTCTATTGCCCTCAGATACAATATCCTATAGTTAAAATATTATATTTTTTACATTTTTATCATTAAACACAGTAATACTATATATAAATTAAAAAATGTTAACATATAATGAAATTAATTGTCATTTTATTATTTCTGTATTATTTTGTGATTGTAGTAATTGTAAGTGCCCTCGAACTTTATTCGGATATTCGCGAATTATTAATGACATTGCTGGTCCGTCATCAGCTAATGATATGCAATAATAATATTGCAAAACAAATAAAAAATATCTTGTCTGTAAAAGACATCACATTTGTAAAGAATAAATGTGCAAATAATATGTTGTCTGTAAAAGACATCACTTCTGAAATTACAGATACAATATTATATAATGTGGTATAATAAGGCTCCAGGCGAAGATCCACATCAAAAACTCTAACGCGCCATTGGTGATACCCCATGGGTGGTGTGGAAAAGCACCATTCATTATTTTAAGCCTATGACACACAAACGTGTATGTGGTCAGTATACGTTTGTATGTTGTAATTGTGATAAAAATAATGTGTAAAAATAAAAAGATTATGAAACGAATCTTTTCACCCATCTTGAATATACAATACTAAACAGTATATAATATTTAATCAAATACATATTTAAAGAAATTGGATTTTTTGTTGTTAAAAATCAATTTATTTCACTTAAATATGTGAGCGATTCACTAGCTTTTTCGTTATGTGACGTACTTTCTCGCATTATTACAAATGAATATAAAGTCTGCAATATTCAGCTTAATAATAGTAATATAAGATTAAAAATATAGTAACTGTTTCGATCAGTTTAATTTCTGATTATATGTTATATAAGCCCAACACAAGATTCAGAATATTAAACTGATTGAATTCAGCATGATACATGAATAATTATTTGTAAACTGTTTATTTGAAGCACAAAAGGTATGAGTTTAATTCTCATAGAAATTATACATCTCCAGTTTTATAAATTAGATGTAACTATTTCAAAAATGTATTGTTTATTTTATTAAGTTAAACCACAATGCTTTGTACGAAATATATTTACAATTGCAAATATTATTTCTCCAATTAAATAATATATTTACAGCCTTTTGGTATTATATATTTATATCAGAGTTATAAAAAAATACATTATTACATAAAAACAATACTGCTTTGATTAATATATTTTTTTTATTTAAGTATATAAAAGTGTTCGCATAAGATATATATTTTTATTCTTTCAGTAATTATATTATCAGCAAAAATTATTTAATTTATTTTAATAATATTCATTTTTTATTTATGTATACTTTCTTTTCATTTATATTTTTATTAAATATTTTTTAAAAATTTACATATTGTTTTTAAAAATATATTTAATATTTATTATATTTAATAAATAAATATTTTAATTAAGAAACTTAAAGATTTTAATATATACAAATACGCTATTAAAATTCATCGAATTGTTTTCTTGAATAAAATAAAATTTTTAAGGATCAAGTTATTTTTTTTCTCTGTACGAAAAGTATGAAATGTTTAATAAAATGTTCAATCTTTGAGTACTTTATCCGAATACTTTTATATGCAGTATACTTAAATTTAAAAAAATTAATTAAGGCAATATTGTTTTAATGTAATAAAACATTTTCTCTTATAACTCTAATATAAATATATAATATCAAAAGCGTGAGAAATCATTTAATATATAATGTAGGAAGAAAAGTTGGAAAAAACATTTACTATATGACATGAAAAGGCTGTAAAAAAAACATTTAACGCTCATGTATATCAAGAATCAAGAAGCGAGCAACATCGCCTATCGCCGTCGCCCGTACGCCCGTCGCTATAGTTGCCGGCTCGATAGGAAGAAGAGAAACAGAAAACAGTATATCTGTCCTCTTCTACTATCCGAAGCTAGCCGAAGCGCCGAGCTCACACGTACGCTGTTTGCGCTTGTGCGTGTTATCCCCTCCATCTCGGTTGCATGTTGCTCGCGTCTCAATTCTGGCATCACTGCCGCCGAGTCCCTCTCCGATCGAAAAGCGCGGGCTAAAGGGCCGCGCCAGTCGAATCATTGCGAGAACCGTACCGTTACCTCCAGAGAGGCGTCATTAATTGAGATTTCGAGCTTAATATTAATTTCGTTTATGATTTTCTTTCGTATGAATAATTCATTTGGGAGCCTCGGAAGAAGGAGCGGAAAGTCGCTGAAGCGTCACGGAAAATACGTTCGCCAATCAAGGAAGACCTTAGAGGGGCAAGGAGCCAGCAATTTGGAAATCCAAAACATCTAACGGCCAAACTAGCTACGTCACGACGGGATCAGGACCCGCACACGTGATGCGCAACGCACGGAACAGCGAGAGGATCCTCGCGCAAGGACACAGGCCCGTGCGGATCAGGTCCCCGCGGAGGGACTGCAATTCTGCACCCGATGGCGTGACGCGGTCCCGGAAAAGACGGAAGGAAGGGTGGCAGCGATACTTCCGGCCAAGCCGTTCGCCCTAGACCTCGCGACGGCCCCGCGGAAAGGGCCCCAGCGATTATTGTTCGAATTACCGGGGACGCGCGCACCCCCGTTACGACCGTGAGCGCGCCGCCCGCCGGCCACAGCGCGTGATACCGCGTGATTGGCCGCGATAATATGCACCCCATGTGCGCAGCCCCGGCTGGCCCACAGGTATCAATCCTGGATCGCGACAATCCGGGATCAGACTGGCGTGAGCTTGCGTGCGAGATAGGAGCAATTTTGTAAAAGACGAGAGCGATAACGAGACGAGAGCGAGCGGAGAGGATCCCGGCGATCGACAGCTGAGAAGGACGGACCCGAGGGAGAGGACGTCGACGTCGCTAACCCCGTGCAACCACCACGAGAGGAACGGTACCGGTGAGGTTATCCTCCGCCATATTCGCCACTCGCGATCGCGCCCGGAATCGTTTCGTTCTGTCGTCGTCGCCGTGAATTCGTACTTTGGTGTACGGGCTAAGCCCGATTCTTTGGTGTAAATTTTCGCGTCACGGCCACGTCGTCAAGCGATTCGAGCCCCGGAGCCTCGGTAAGAAAGTATCGGTTTCCGCGGATCGAGACATTACCTCGCGTTTTTAATAAACCGTGTGTCGTCTCTCTGGAGATTCGGATTCCGTAGATTATATTTGCGTTGGTTCTCGCACGTCTAGCGTTTAAGACTCGTTCGTACTGTATGTCGGTCGTCTGAGTGTGAGTGTGATTCGCGTCAATTTGTTATATTATTTTTGTCTTTCGTTTGTGAATCTTCGCGTCTAAACTGTGCGTGCACGTCCGGTGCAACTTTCCTTCGCGATTGTTATATGCGTTACGTGAGAGTGTGAATCGCGTAAATTCGACGTATTATATCGGCTGTAAAGCACCGCGTCTCGAAATTGTGAGCGCGTTTTGGTGAGAATTTCCTCGCGATTCTTGCATGAATTGCGTGCGTGTGTGTGTCGAGTATTCGATTCTGCGTAATATGTCCGTCTGAAATCGAAGCATGTCCGCGTTGTAATACTTGCCTGTTAATCTTAAGTTGTGTATTAATAATCTAGCGGTAATAGCGGGCGATCAGGTCGCCGTTGGCGAGGTGATATCGAGAATTGATTCGGACTTGCGCCCGAATTAGAGAAGAACGCAATATTCACTTTCTTCGCAGTGCGAGGCGTAATTCAAGCCGAGCGAACATTCCGGCCGATCTAACGGGTCGGTCTCGGCGTCCAGATTACGGGGTTTCGCGCCCCGCGTCTAACACCCAGTCTCGCAGCCACGTTTCTTTTACCGCAGCCGTATATCCGCGCGGTTTATCATTAATATTCTCGAGGAGCTGCGGCTCCCGCTATTATAATAAATCTGTTAATTTCTCTGTTTAATTTACGAGTTTCCTTTCAGTTGTGCTTGTCGTTTCCGTAATTGTCGCCTCTTGCATAAATTATCGCGTTCGATCAACACTCGCCCTGCCCCTCTACCGTTAGGCGAGCTAGTCAGCCCGTGGCGAATTCCGACAAATTTCTTTCGCGTTTATTTCGCGCTTATTTCGTGTTTCGCGAATTGATACGTGAAAGATCGTATCTGGCGCCCAAGTTCGATTCTCGCGATTATCTCTCGGATCTCGTCACGGTACGCGCGGAACTCCTAACATCCCGTTCCCACCTGGCGCGTGGATCTTTTTCTCCGTTTTCCCGTTTTTGTCAACGATCATTCCGCATCTCCCGTTCGGCGAATTAGCTCCTGTTCGTCGGCGCAATTTACACCCGCGCGACGGAGAGAACGGGGCGGCGGCCGCGTTTATCGCTCAGCCGCGAGACGGTAGGAAAAGTCGTCGCAATGTATATTTTGTAAATACATATTTACATATATTTATGTAAATATGTATTTACATATATATATGTAATTTTATATGAATATATTTTTTTTATACATTTTATTTTCTATATATAATACATTTTATTTTTATAATAATTGTATAATAATTTTTACAGTTGATCCACCTTATTTTTTAATACAAAGCTTAAAAGATCTTACAAAATTAAAAGGACGTATGTCATTGGTATCGATACTAAATGTTAATCGTACGCTTAAAAAAAAAAAAAATAGAAAAAATTCATCTCAAGAGGTATAAATGTATTGTTCAAGAAAAATTTATATTTTGCTTCTAAATTTTTATATTTTGGATATGCGTACTCGATACATACACATAAATACATACGATACATATATATATATATATATATATAAATATGTGTGTTTGTACATTAAAAGCAAATTATATCAAAAATATTGATATAAGAAAAGCTATTCAAAGATTTTTTTTTTAAATATTAAATATCTCCTCTAAAATCAATATTTTTGATTTAACATAGTTTGCTATTAAAGTACAAAAATATACACACACATACACAAATATGCATACACACACATATACACACACGCACGCACACACACAAAAGTGCATATAATTATACATATTGTCTTTTTTCTTATAGTGTGAAAAGGTAAAGAAAAGTAAGCAAGAATGAGATTAATGAGCTGGTAAACTATTTTACTATTTTACATTATTAATGTTATAAATGATTAAAAATTGATTTTTCATTAAACAAATAATTTAATGTAAAAATAATTTAATAATAATTATTATAATAAATGTACAAATAATTAAAAAGTATGTATTTCTTTGCTATTAACAGATCGTAAAGAATATAAGATAGAGAGTAAAGAATGTAAATAAAAATAAATATTCTAAAACTAAAAAATTGATTCATGTTAAATTCATGTTAATTTATTTATTTAATTATTAGCTTATAATAATAAATAATGTTGTCATATGATCTGTGAATTCGTATTATATGATGTAAAATTATCATATTATTATAAGTATTGCATATTTTTAGTTCGAAAATGTATAAAATATTCAAAAAGTAAATATAATATTTAGAAACGCGTAAATAATTCAATGTAATTTTCTAAAATGTATGTTTTAATAGGTTTTATATTAAATATGCTTAAAGATTTATTTATTTACATATATAGGGTGTCCGGTAACTTTTGACACATCCGAAGTGTGTGTTAGATATATAATATAATTTTCAATATCTTCTTGAAAATTTTTAAGTTTATCTATTTATTTTCCTACATATGTAAAATCATCAAAATCAGAATTTGAAATTCACTAAGATAAAGCATTATCAACATCATCAACAAAAAATTTAAAACCATTTTGTTTCTGTTTTTCATTGTGTTATTTTATTATACTGCTGTTATTTGTTCATGTATTTATTTAATTGTAAAAAATTAGACATATAAGTTTATAATATAGACATATTATTATATAAGTCTGATTTGTTAATATATGTTATAAATATATATTCATATTTAATTAAATAATTATATTAATATATAAATATTATATATGTTTATGTAATAATTTAAATTTAAATAAAGATAATGATGATGACGATGATGATGGTGTTGATGATGATAATGACGATAATGATGATAATAATGAATAATAATGATGCTTGTAATGATAATAATAATAATAATAAATGTTATAAATTTAAATTTAAAAAAGTTAAATTATGTTGCAATAAATCGCCAAAAAAAATCAAGAAGTTTTATCTACGTATTTGTTTATTCATACGGATCTTCCTTATATATTTATAATTTATCATTTATTATATAGTATAATTTATTTATATATTATAATTAATATATCTATAATTATGTATGTTATAATTTATATTTATTAAAAAATAAATATATTCTTATTTATACAATATAAAAAAATTATTTTTTTGTTTTGATAAAATTATAATTATTGAATACAGGGATGGCACATTACACAGCAAGTGAAAATGCTTTTATATATTGACTCAATTGTTGAATATTAACATAATTCTGTATATGATAAGGAAATTACTTTGAAGTTTTATCTTATTTATCTGTGATTGTATTCCATTTATTATACATAAAAATTGATGCCATTACGGAACATTAATCAATACATATGTCAAATAAAATGCATTTATATATACATATATAATATGTGTGTGAGTGCGTGTGTGCGTGCGTGTGTGCGTGCGTGCGTGCGTGCGTGAGTGCGTGCGTGCGTGCGTGGGTGCATGAGTGTGCGTGTGTGTGTACACGTATATACATAAAATAAATGGCGCACGCATAGCGCGTGCTTTGTATGTTCTAGTTATATATAAAAAGTATATTTTAAAGAACATCCGAAAAATTGTGAGTACATTTATAAATTAATTGCAAAATAATTAAAATTAAATAAAAATTATAAATAGAATTATATCCTTATTTAGTCATGAATTATAGATCGTCTAAAGTGGCCTTGACACTAGAAATACTAAATAATTTTTGACGTTGAACCGAAAAAAGCACACATACTTTACTTAATATAATATTGAATATATATTTTTGGTAAAAATATTTCCGAAAGTACAGCTGAGAGAGAAATAGCTGAACTCTATTCGGCAGCTGCTAATTACTGAAATTAGCTGAGAAAATATGTTATAAAAATATAAATAATATAATAAAAACAGAGATAAAACTGAATTTATATACCACAGATTACACATATAAAAATAATATATATCTTTCATTTTACAAAGTGGGCATTTAAAAAAAATAGGGAATGCTTCTCGATCCTATTTCAGCAATGTCTTATTTAAAACTACAATTTTAAAACTATGATAATATAAATACATATTTATAAATTTGTCCATATATTTTTTATCCCTCCATAGTAAACCAATTTTAAAGTTAACACTCTAAATTTTTTTATTTTATTGTTTGCATCATTTTTTATTATTTTAATGAGAAAGAAATACTGAAAAAAAAGAAGAAAATAAAGCAAAGAATAGAAGTAAAAGAATAGAAACAGAAAGATTGAAAAATCGGGTTTAATACCGTAAGAAGCTTTGCGAGGCTACGGAAGAATTCTATGATGAACACGTCAAGACGCTTCTTTGCGATGGATGCGTATTTGGCGTTAAACAAAAGCGTATCACGTATCTTAGAAATCAAATGCGGATCGACAACGCAGGGTCGTATCAAAAATTTATTACTATTTATTTATTTATTTGCGACCATGTTTTTATTACATCGACTAAGAACACACGACCGTTAACCTTTATTTATTGATTTTTATTTGCGGCAATGTTTACTGACCGAATAAGAACACACGACCGTTAACCTATGTCATAAACTAATTTTAATTGTTTTGTGCTGAAGATGGCTTCAAAAAGGAGTCGAAACGTCCGGTTATTGTATACTCTATTTCTATAGAGATTGATTTTACAGAATAAAGCTTGTTGCGCTTCACTTACCGCGCTTGGCACTTACCGGATTGTCTTTATCTTGAATTTTAACTTTATATAAATTTAAAAAAAAATATATAAATTCTTATATTTATACACGACTTGAGAAATCCGATCAATTTCTCCCTGGTGCATATTAGATGACATTAGATTCGGCAGTATTTCTTTCTCATTGAAATAATAAAAAATGATGCAAACAATAAAATAAAAAAATTTAGAGAGTTAATTTTAAAATTGGTTTACTATGGAGGGATAAAAAATATATGGACAAATTTATAAATATGTATTTATATTATCATAGTTTTAAAATTGTAGTTTTAAATAAGACATTGCTGAAATAGGATCGAGAAGCATTCCCTATTTTTTTTAAATGCCCACTTTGTAAAATGAAAGATATATATTATTTTTATATGTGTAATCTGTGGTATATAAATTCAGTTTTATCTCTGTTTTTATTATATTATTTATATTTTTATAACATATTTTCTCAGCTAATTTCAGTAATTAGCAGCTGCCGAATAGAGTTCAGCTATTTCTCTCTCAGCTGTACTTTCGGAAATATTTTTACCAAAAATATGTATTCAATATTATATTAAGTAAAGTATGTGTCTTTTTTCCGGTTTAACGTCAAAAATTATTTAGTACTTCTAGTGTCAAGGCCACTTTAGACGATCTATAATTCATGACTAAATAAGGATATAATTCTATTTATAATTTTTATTCAATTTTAATTATTTTGCAATTAATTTATAAATGTACTCACAAATTTTCGGATGTTCTTTAATATATACTTTTTATATATAATTTTGTCCAAAATTCTGTCGTGAATTGTAAATCGTATAAAGTTACCTTGAAATTAACATTCTCGATATATTACTTTTCTTTATCTATGTTCTGTCCTTTATATTCTTCTATATTTTATATCTATCCTTTCTATCTATCTTCTGTTTTATCTACATTCTTTGGAAATATAAAAAATTGTTTTCTTTAATATTATATTAAAATTATTATATATAATATATATTATTATATATAATTTTTATATCTAATGTCATATTAAAGAAAACATTTTCTTACATTTCCTCTTGACGGAAGAAACCACCACCTTCTCGCGGTTTTCGTTGAGCAACAACATGTACGTTGTTCATTTATAAAATTGGCTTATATTAATATTTGATTGATTAATACGGTAGAATACTTTATACTTTATATTATTGAAAAAATAATGCTTTTCTTCTTTTATTTTACTACATATTGTTACGTTCGCGCTGGACGCTCGGTGTTATGTTCGCGCTGGATGCTTGGCGAGAAATTTGCTGCAAGGCGTTCTCCCTAACAACGAGGGGGTTTTGTTAAACAAAGTTGGGTGGTTGTTTTCCGGGGGCTTTCGGTCTGGAAAGACGCGTGTCATATTCGGTTACGAATATTAATGAATGCTGTACTCTTGTTGTATATAATATTTCTGTGTATAAAGTTGTTCTCCTTTTTACGGAAGTGTCCTTTTATTGCGTATGCGCGAGAGTGAGAAAGTGAGAGAGCGATGAACGCAACAATATATATATTTATTATTATTAACAAAGTAAAAACTATACTATTAGAGTAATTTATCCAAAGCAATATATAATTTAATTATGTATTTTATGTTTTTCGTGCTAACAATAAGTTATCTTTTTAATCAACAACAGATCTTTTTCAATATTACTAATATGATTTTTTGGGAAAAAGGCGTACACGTTGGCCAAGAGTGGATTTTTATCGTTTATATTCTTTCTATTCTTTATTTCTTTAATTAATTTACATTTTATATATATAGAATAAATTATAATGTAATTATAAGATTTATTTTATTAATAATTTTTATGTGTTTACGCGAGATCTAATAGACGAGCCAAGCCGCGCTAACATATGATTCTCGAGAATCTCGAGAAAGCGTCAGCTATAGCTGACTGAACGACTGAAAGAATGAAAGAGATAGCAGATTGTACGTCTGCGCTCGTCTACTGCCCAAAGCTAGCCGAGCGCACACGTACACGGCTTTTTCCTTGTGTGCGTTATCCCTTCCCATGCTACGGCAACGGGCAGGGTCTCAAAACTGGCATCCCTGTCCCTGATCCCAGCACTGCTTTGCATCAACCAGTCTAACTTCGAGCTTCGAAACGATCAGTCGTTTCTAATTTTCAGTTTCTAATCTTCAGTTTCTAGTGTTGACTTATTAAATTTTATCAGTGTAGGCTCTCTCATTCGATTTCGATATTAGTGTAACTAACAAAGATATCTAGAATATAATTTTTTTCTGTTATTAAATTGAATTATTAAATTCTTACAATCAGTGAAACGAATCTTAAATATATATATATATATATATATATATATATATATATATATATATATATATATATATATATACAGGGTGCGGCATTTATAGTGACGCGGGCATATTTTTCGGAAACGAAGTGAGATATCAAAAAATGTTTCAGACAAAAGTTGCATGGTTTCGAGGGGGCCACATGATAAAAATATGGATTTGACCTTAAGTGGTCTTTTCAAGGTGAGGTCAATGTGGTCAATGTTTTCTTAAATGAAATTCTCCATTTTTTATTACATATTCTTATAGCTTATCCCGAGAGCTTTCCAAAACACTATAATAAAGTAATTTTTTATTAAGTACTTTTTGAGTTATTTTATATTTTAATCTGACATATTTTGATATAAAAAATAAAATATCTCGTAAAATATTTAGTTTTCGATAATCTTACCGTAATACTTTTATGTACAGAATAATGAGACAAATCAATTAGCGCAAAAAAAAACAAATAATTGTTTAAAAAAATACATTGTAAATAATTTTCTTAAAAACAATTGTTTTTTTATACTAATTGATTTGTCTCATTATTTTGTACATAAAAGTATTACGGTAAGATTATCGAAAACTAAATATTTTACGAGATATTTTATTTTTTATATCAAAATATGTCAGATTAAAATATAAAATAACTCAAAAAGTATTTAATGAAAAAATACTTTATTATAGTGTTTTGGAAAGCTCTCGAGGTAAGCTACAAGAATATGTAATGAGAAATATGGAGTTCCATTTAAAAAATTCAAAGTGATTTTTATGTGACCTTGACGGTGCTATTCAAGGTCATACTAATATTATTATATAATGCGCCACTTAGAGCTCTACAACTTTTGCTTGAAACATTTTTTACGAAAATGCGTTGTTTCCTCAAAAAACTGCTGATACGGGCGCTCTGTTACACCCTGTATATATATATATATATCATATATATATATATATATATATATATATATATATATATATATATTCCCACTCCCATTAAGTATCTTTCGAACTGGCTCACACGCAATAAGAAATTATTTTCTAAAATTGATTACTCTGGATCTCGTGGTGATGGCTGAAAGGATGATCCACTCGTTGTCGCAACAATCGAAGTGAATCTCGCTAGTGAGGATCGTCGCATGGCAAGGTATTGCAACAACATGACACTCAGTCGTTTAATAAAAATTGTTATTTAAAGCTAGTAATTTTGGAAATCTTTTTCAATACTTAAAACACATCGGCTGACAAACCCAATCCGTCGTCTGATCACATAATATTACAATCCTGTCTCTGTTAACAATTTCGCGTATATCGGAATAGATTATTGATGTGTTCTGTTATTAATACAGTTTTTCTTTCTCTCTTTCGTGATACCTAATAATAATTTTGAATCATCTGCATTAATCAGATCTTGTCGAAACAACTCGCTTGTGGAGAGCGTCCAGGATTCTCGTCGAGAATCCTCAACGCAGCGTTCAAAATGATCATACCGTTCTGTAAGGTTACACCTTACCTAGTGTAAGGCTGCGTTCGGAAACATCACCCGTGTGCACACGAGTGTCGATCTATCTTTGTTATTTATTAAAAGTTGAACAAAGATAGAACGATGCTCGGGTGCTGTTTCCGAACGTACCGTTATATGGTAGGTGGGTTAGAGGCTTTGTAGGTTGCGCGCGCAGCGGCAACTACAAGTGTGATTGGCTGTTCGTCGACTACAGCGCCGGAGTGTGTGTGAGCGGTGTGAGAGAAGCGAGGACCGCGTGCGGACGCCATTCGGTTTTTGGCCTTCGAGTCGTTAAGCGGTAGCTAAGCGTTTTTCCATAAAGTTGTTTTGTTCGCGAATACACGCCTGTTCGTAGACTAGACACGAAGAGATTTGTATCCGTTTGTGCATTTGGTAGAATATATTTATTTTTGAAGTTATTCACCAGCCACGGAGTATTTTCTGGTGATCATCATTCTCAAGAACAAACCTTTCCGTTAGCCTTATTCCCGGCATCTCCCGACCTTCTACGCATCCTTAACTTTCTGCGGTTAACTCAAATAACCGCTTAATAGCCAGGAAGGCTATTACAGTTCTATAATATT
Organism: Formica selysi; assembly: GCA_009859135.1. NCBI lineage: Eukaryota > Metazoa > Arthropoda > Insecta > Hymenoptera > Formicidae > Formica > Formica selysi. Next base: position 2,593,394 of record CM020805.1, read on the forward strand.
TGCCAGCACGTGATTTGGAACATTCTAGAATTATCTAGAATATTACACTACAATGCTAAGGTAAGTGGAAACCTTCTGTATTAGCCTTATACCTAACACGGAAAAGGGAAACTGAGGTTTCTCTTTTATTGCACTCGGGACATTCACATTTATTATTTCTGGACCTTCGGCCGGAACCGTAGTTTCAATGACCATACCTATAGCCTTACGGTTAGACACTGTACAATATTTTCTAAAATATTCATTTAAGAATATTTCATATAAATTTATTTTGACGGAATGTTATTGTTCATGATAATTTTATTATTCACTTTGTCATTATTACATCATCTAATATTCTATGTAAATTAAACTTGCTTTTATAAAATTAACAGATTGTTTCATGTAAGTCCACTTTGTTTAATATTATTGTTATAATAAGTAATAATAGATAATAATTTTCTTTAATATGTTTATCTTATTTTATATACTATTTATCCTACCATTATTTTAGTTGTATTATTCGATGTCTTACTTCAATTAATTTCGTTTTGATGATAACATGACAATTAATTAATTAATTACTTAATAATAAATAATTAAGCTGATTATTAAACTATTTATAAGTTATAAAAGAACATCTAATGTTTGCGCGGACGTTTTTAGACCATCCCTCCCCGGGGGGGGGGGGGGGAAGCACTATCCTTTTTCATCTCTTCTAGAACAATATAATCGCATGTATATTGTTCATTGCGCCAAGGACCGTGGTTATCGAGATCTAAACGATAAAGCCGCTTATTGCAATGACATTAATACTATCCTTCCATTAGAATGAATTTTGTTTGCACTTGTGGATCGTTTTGTAGTAATATGAATAATTATCGTTACGCGGATTTAGCTTACATCGAGTGTAAACGAATAATAACAAAATTTAGACTGCGTATCGAGTCCGATACATGTTCCATTGCTTATCTAAATTTCTTCCTCGAAATTGACAAGCGACGAAGATTATCTTTAATTATATATTATATGATCTGGTTAAAATTCTCATTGACCAATTAAACTAACAATTTTATTTTTTGTTATATTTGGACATCCACTAATCGCGGGCGATCTCTGGGAAATATACTTGAAAAAGATAATCGAATTTGGTGCAGATTTTGAGTCTTTCGGTTTCTTCGAGCTGCGACCGTGACATAAAAATACTTATGTATAATTTAATTTTATACAAAATAGTGTTATTTTAATACAAAAACACTGTCATATTCAAATTAAAAAACTGTTTTACAAAATAGTTGTTTTAATATTCTACAAAAATAGTGATATAAAAATATTGCGCCAATTAATAAAAATTTATGTTACAAAATTTATTTATTATTATTTCTAATATTAAAAATTGCAATGTGATCAAAATAGTAGAATATATTTAAGTGAAAAAAATTTTTTTTTAAAAAGACGAATTTAAATATAAAATAACTTTTTAATTAGAGAAAAACTTGGCGCTGTTAAATTCAAAATATAAATAACACGTTAATTAGATTAGCATATATTCATATCTGGTCTCGATAGTCAAAACCGCGCTCTATTTATACCGGTTTTCGGCGCGCGCGCTTGCGTAATTCGCCTATTGTTCTTATGGTTAACGGTATTTGCGTCATAGAACCGGCGCGCGCGACTCGGGTGTTTTCGGTATCGGTCGGTCGGTATCCGAGCGCGTCACCGGCTCTCGACGGTTACGCGCGCCTAACGGCGGTTCGATATTTACGCGGTTTGTCTAATGTTTAAAAATGGGCGCTCAGCGCCTCTGCATTTGCCCGACCGGTGTTCATCGGGCGGCGGACTTCCGGCGGATCGGCGGCCGGATAACGTATGCATTGACGGTGGAGGGATGCATCGTTACAATATTCTTATAATTTATTATTTTTACTTACCAATCATTGTTACATTTGGATTAAGAAACGGAAGAAGAATATTCTTTGTTATATCCCCGGGTCCACAACCGACATCCATACATTTCCCAGATATATTTTTTACGGTTTAGCAGCGTCCGGTTTCATTCCGGTTTTACAGGTAGTTAATACCTCTTCAATATTCAACCCTCTACTGTATTTTTTTAACTTTTTTGCTAATTTGTTTCAACATTTTATTATTTAAACAAATAATTTTGCAAATCTTACTTTACATTCATAATTAGCAATCCAAAAAACTTCTACATCTTGCACTAAATTTGATTTCTTATGCATTTTTGTTGTACTATAATGGTAGAGAGTTGAATATTGAAAGGGTATTAACTACCTGTAAAACCGCTTATGAGCACAAATAAAAAAATACGGGTCAAATATTTTTGGTAGTTCTACATTTGTGTCAAATTTAAGAAAAATCGGAGTGTAACACTTGGGTAGGTTTACTTGTAAGTACGTAGCGTTATTCCTTATCAAAAACTGAGACGAAAAGCCTTGAACCATTTTTTTTATAACACTTAATAGAAGAATTATTTTTGAGTAAAGTCGAGCCAATCAGCGCCGACTTTTAGCCGGGCGCAGTGAGCCGCGCTCCTGGTAGTATGCGTGATCGCTCCGCCGCTAGCATAGAATATTCTTATGCAATGTAATAATAGAAATAATTTTTTCTTGCAGTATTTTTACAGAGTAGACAAAATAAAGCGTGATGAATTTTTATCTCCAAAAATATTGTCTCTAGAGGAAAATGTTTCAAATAAAAGTTGCAGTATTTCAAGAAAGACATAAGTTAATGTTATAGGAATGTTTGTAGATGACGGTTTTCAAGGTTATTTCAAGTCAACTTTATTTTTTTAATAGAACCCTTATTTTTTATCGCATATTCTTATAGTCCTTGAAATCTTTTTAAAACACTATACAAAGTATTTTTTCATTAAGTATATTTTGAGTTATTTTATATTTTATATGAATATGATTTTTAATACAAGAAAAAATTATTTCTATTATTATGATACGTAAAAATATTGCATGCTAGCGGCATGCGCGAAGGAAAAATGTGGCCGCGCCACCGTAGTGGCAGAACGCTCACGCACACTACCAGGCGCGTAGCTCATCGACGTGTGTCCGACTAAAGATCGGCGCTGATTGGCCAGACTTTATTCAATAATAACTCCTTTATTAAGCGTTATAAAAAAAATGGTTCAAGACTCTTCGACTCAGTTTTTGGTAAGGAATAACGTTATATACTTAGTGAGCGGTCATTGCGGATCACCCTGTATAGGGAGTCCGATAATTTTTGACACACCCGAATTGTGAAGGTGGATTGGCTTAAACTGAGAAGGAAAGTTCTGTATCATTTTGCGATTTTCGTAATAATTATTGACAAATTAATTAAAAAAGATCGACCAATTCGCGCGAGTATAAGCGCGCAGCGAGAAAAGACAATCTAAAAGTAGGCGCACGACAAAGTTTTGGGAGGAGCGCTCTACAAATGACAACAGTTACGTACGAGCGATACATAACGATGGATTCTCACATCCTAGCAACCACATATCAATGTCGCCCATATTAGGCCATTCTTTCTCACCGCGCGGTAATACTCACGCGAATTGGTCGATCTTTTTTAATTAATTTCTCAATAATTATTACAAAAATCGCAAAATGGTACAGGACTTTTCTTTTCAGTTTGACCCAATCTACCTCCACCTTTCGTTTGGTCACTTACTTGTCGGACACCCTGTACATATAGTTACACTTTTACTAAACATATACAGGGTGTCCGATAATTTTTGACACACCCGAAGTGTGAAGGTAGATTAGGTCAAACTGAAAAGAAAAATCCTGTACCATTTTGCGATTTTCGTAATAATTATTGAAAAATTAATTTAAAAAGATCGACCAATTCGCGCGAGTATTGCCGCGCGGTGAGAAAGGACGGCCTGATATGGGCAGCATTGATATGTGGTTGCTATGACGCGTGAATCCATCGTTATGTACCACTCGTACGTAACTGTTGTCATTTGTATTGAGCTCCTCCCAAAACTTTGTCACGCGCCTACTTTTGGATCGTCTTTTCTCGCTGCGCGCTTATACTCGCACGAATTGGTCGATCTTTTTTAATTAATTTCTCAATAATTATTACGAAAATCGCAAAATAGTACAGGACTTTTCTTACAGTGGTACAGGAAACCCCCATTTTTCATTGCATATTCTTATAACTTATGTCGAGAGCTTTCCAAAACACTATAATAAAGTATTCTTTCATTAAGTACTTTTTGAGTTATTTTATATCTTAATCTGACATATTTTGATATAAAAATTAAAATATCTCGTAAAATATTTAGTTTTCGATAATCTTACCGTAATACTTTTATATTCAGAATAATGGGACAAATCAATTAGTGCAAAAAAAACAAATAATTGTTTTAAAAAATACATTATAAATAATTTTCTTAAAAACAATTATTTTTTTTACTAATTGATTTGTCTCATTATTCTGGACATAAAAGTATTACGGTAAGATTATCGAAAACTAAATATTTTACGAGATATTTTATTGTTTATATCAAAATATGTTAGATTAAGATATAAAATAACTCAAAAAGTACTTAATGAAAGAATACTTTATTATAGTGTTTTGGAAAGCTCTCGACATAAGTTATAAGAATATGCAATGAAAAATGGGGGTTTCCATTTAAGAAATTGAAAGTGACCTTCATATGACCTTCAAATGACTATCCAAGGTCACATCAATGGCACCATCTTATGTCCCCCTTCGAACCAAACAAATTTTGTCTGAAACGTTTTTCCGTATCTTCCATATTTTTCGAGATATCTGACTGGGTCTTTTAAAATGCACCATCCTGTAGATGACACTTTTATATCACTTTAGTAAAGTACATAAATTACATTTATATGTTTATGTTAGTTTCATAGATTTACAAAAAACATTATTATTTTTATAGTTTAGAATATTTTCTTGTCAAGCAATAATTGATGTATACTTTTAGCTTTTGTATACATCTATAAATATTCTCTCCTATTCTAATTACAACTATTAATATTATTTACTATTTACTAAGCACTTTTATTAAAGAAAACAAATAGCAGGCGTTTGCGTATTGCTGCACATCCACGCAATATTGTTCTCAGAGACGTTCTTTCTCTGCATGCGCAGCATAATGGCAGTGGACTCCAGGAATATAAAATTTTAATATTTTTGATGTCAATATTATTTAACAAACAAAACGTCACATATTGGAAATTTTAAGAAAAGATTGCAATTATCTAGTATATATCTCGATGTATATCTTTTTACATTAAATTAAATTAAATTGATTTTCAGATTGTTTCTAAAAATACAGCACCCTTTTTCTTACGATTTTAATACTTAAGGCCAAACATGTGAAGTTAGCTCCCTAATATTAGAAATAAATTAAATATTATATTAATTAAATATTATACTAGTTAAATATTATAATAATTAAATTTTTGTACATGATTCGATTGTACATTGTTTGCACAGGAATGCACTTTTTTATTTTTGTTTGTACATTTCTAGTAAACAAGTTATTAAAAAAAAACTTTTTTTGGGGGGAGGGAGCAATTTTTCACATTCAAAAGAGTTCAAATTCACATCAGCTTTACGTTAGCCTCCCAATTTTTATAATAATGGTTTTCAATCAATTTAATTGATAGATTTTCGTTTAAACATTTCTAAAAAAAGAGTTATTCAAAAAAACTTTTGAAGGAGTCAACTTTACGTTAGCTCTCCGATTTTTACATAAATGGTTTCCAATCAACCTAATCGATAGATTTTCGTGTTTACATACAGTCTGAATTTTCGTGTGCACATTTGTAGAAAAAGAATTATTAAAAAAGAACTTTGCGAAAGTTTGTTCGCGCTACGCAGAGCGCGGGGTTTTCTGATTGTGTGCGTGCGGGCACGGAATCTCGTTCTGGCATCACAGATTCCAGACTACATTCTTTCAAACCATGATCCTTGACCCAGGTAGCAGATGTTTCAAAGTGATGAAGAGGGGACGGCAGACCTTTCGTATATCTGAATGTTGCCTTGAATAGAATGGAATTCTAAAGAATGTTTTACCTGGCTTATGTTTTCCGATACTCATTTACTTTCAGAGAAAATCCGGATAAAGTTCCGAAAAGTACTCATCCCCGATTTTTTTGAAACTCAGTATTCTTACGTATTTTGATGCGCTAATTACGAATATCACAGTGAAAATTGGCGACTATTTGAATTTCATGGTGAAAATCATGAAAAACCCATAAAAATTATAGTTTTTTACGCTTATCTCAGTAAATACGGAAAATCATGATAAATGTTTTAGGCAAAAGTTTTAGATCTCACAGAGATAAACATTTAATGTTCTATTCATTTTTACCGTACAAGTGATAGTTTTCGAGAAAATCAAAGTTAAACATATATCTCAAATCAATTGCTGTGTTACGTCCAGACTCGAAGAAGGATGAGTCAATGGAAGGGCGCAACAACTATCCTAATTATTCCGAAATCAGACGCCTTGCGGCGTAAGAATCAGGTCGAACGAACTCTTAGGTCTGAAAGCCAGATAAACGACCAGCCGGGTCGCTATTATACGCTGTTTATTCAGACGTTCGCTCGATGGTCCCTTTTCGGTCAGGGAATTTAATTCCTTTTACGCGGGATGGGACCTAGTGCGATCTTCGTACTGGAAACGAGAGAGGGGTTAAGAATTGTTTAACTAGTTAAATAAAATATAATTTTATTCATTAGAAAAATAAAAAGTTCGAATACATGATATATGTATATTTGTAGAAAGTGATAACATTAATGGTGTGACTGTGAGAGTTTGTATGTGGTTGAGCTTATCGCTCCGTGGGTGTTACAATGGTTCGGGGGACATCAGCCAGACTGAGTTAGGAAAGGCTCTATCGTTAAGATTAGAATTCTGGCTGGTAAATACAATATCTTCTATTATCTTTCAGAAAAAAATATAAAAACAAAGTGTAAAAGTAGGTCAGTGAGGAAATGGATTATTGAACGAAGGAGATATGGGGATCTTTAAATTGCGTTAATCTTGGTAGGACGATTCTGCTTCCAAGTCAGGAAGCTCATCGATAAAATCTTGGATTGCTTTGTCTATGTCATCCAATTTGAGAGACTGAGAAGAGGGAGGGAGAGAATTATTGAGGATCACTGTTGAAATTGAAGAGAATGATCGCGGGGAGGGGGGTAGATTTGGCGAAGGCAAGGAAGAATATTCAGGGGAGTAGGAGGGGGAAAAATAGGGAGGAGAATTTGGAGTAATGAGGTCACTAGAATGTGTGTAGTTGTGTGTAGAATCGTAATTGTGATCGTTAATTCTATGAATTATTCTAACAATTCTATTCGCTTTGATTAAATTGTGGTTGATTTTAGCGATATATTGGTTAACTATCCTAATCATTTGTGAATCAGCTCGCGCCAACGTCCTCCGAGTCCTGCGATAAACTTGATGTATGTACTTGGTTCGCGAATGAAGTCGCTTGATCGAAATGCGAAAAAGGTGATCTTTTTCACTATAGAAAATGATAAGTAATAATTCCTTGGAATTCGCGTAAAGGAAAATTGGTTGGTAGTGACTTACTCTTTTTTAAGTAGTGATGGAAGACGGGCAGCTTAACTCGCAGATTGTCATTCGTGGTCGAGAGAGATGCCGTTGAACAGGACACTGGTCACAGTTCGCGATGTAAGCGATTTTTAATAATTGCATTGAGAACTGACTAACTAATTGATTTAGAGATTGACTTGTTGAATGACTTGCTTACTGACGGACTGACTCGTTAACCGGGTGACTCTGATGAAAAACTGTGATGATGGAGCCTCGCGGGCTCCCCTTTTTTTGGTTCGTCGATTGGTCGAAGGTGAACATTTTCCGATGGACCTTTGCACACGTGATTTTGAGGTGAATAGCAAAGGTCTATGATTTCTATCGATGATGATGCGGTTATTTTGTTAGATATTTCGTAAGGTGATTTCATCGTCTCATCGCTGTTTATTTGTTCTTTCGCTGGAAAGTTTTTCTATATATGGAATATCTATTGACCGGCGTAATTTCTTCTTGTTTTTCTCGCGGTTACTCATAGATATATTTACTGATAAATGATGAAATGTTTATGTTTAAAACGTTATGTGGTACAAGATGTTCTATTTACCGAAAGACTTATTTTTATTGCCAATCGACGATTCTTGCCGCAATTTCGCGGAAGGAAGGAATCGTGGAGTCGGCAGGACGTAACAGCTGTATAGGTGAAACTACAAAGGCTGACAGTACTGCATAAAAGTCCCAATATATAACCTCGCTTTGCGTGGAAAATTGCAAACCTATGTGGAACCTCGCTTCGCGTGGAAAAGTGTATGCGTGGAAACAGTGGGTTCCGCCTCCCTGCGGGGGGCTCCACTACCAAAAAACTAGACAAATAGGTTTGTGTGGAACCTCGCTTTGCGTGGAAAGTTGCAATCCCATGTGGAACCTCGCTTCGCGTGGAAAAGTGTATGCGTGGAAACAGTGAGTTCCGTCCCCCTTCGGGGGGCTCCACTACCAAAAACTAGACAAATAGGTTTGCGTGGAACCTCGCTTTGCGTGGGAAGTTGCAAACCCATGTGGAATCGTATATGTACTGCAAAGTACATGCTTAGATGGGAGGACAGATATAAGATTTTGAGTCCATCGTTTTTGTCGAAAACTATTACTCGTACGGTAAAAATAAATAGGACATAAAATGTTTATCTCTGTGAAATCTAAAACTTTTGTCTAAAACATTTATCATGATTTTCCGTATTTACTGAGATAAGCGTAAAAAACTATAATTTTTATGGGTTTTTCATGGTTTTCACCATGAAAATCAAATAGTCGCCAATTTTCACTATGATATTCGTAATCAGCGCATCAAAATATGTAAGAGTACTGAGTTTCAAAAAAATCGGGGGTGAGTACTTTTCGGAACTACACCCGAAAATCCTATAATTAAAATTGGTCTAAAGAATATCATTTACTTTCAAAGGAAAGCCTATAATTAAAATTGGTTGTATGTTCTTATTGTATCTTAAAATTTTAATATGAATTTTCAAGGTGGTGTGGAAACAAGTAATATATAGACATTACCTACATATTAATAATTATATATATATATGTACATGTATATGTGTGTGTGTATATACGTATATGTATATATAATATAATATATTAATGATATATTATATGTATATACATATATAATGATATAATAATAATATAATAACGATAATAATTAATAATCTTTCAAATTTTCTGGGAAAATCCGGCATTTCTTACAAATAGCAAAAAAACTCTCCGCTTTCCTCTGCTATAACTCGTAAACTATTTATCTGAAAAAAGTGTTAAATACGTTAAGTTGTAGGAAATTTTGTGCTCTACAAACTTTGTAATGGATAATTTTGCTCTAAATTGCAGTGAAAACGAGATATTCGCAAAAAACCGATTTTCGGCGTCATTTTTTCAAGATGGCGGCGCGAGTGGCAGCCTGTCGAGGTCGCAAATCTAGGGTTTTCATTAGGACTTCAAAATGAACAAAATTGCCAAGTATAAACTTTCCTTAACCTTTTGCAAGCTGAAGCCTTTTTTTGTCTCTATTGACTGGGCTAATGTATGATCGTTGAACTTCACGCGTCATAGTACCTGAAGCATCTGCAGAGGCCATTTCTAACACTCGTCAATTCACAATGAACACTCACTATGGAAATCTTTAAGCCACGTATTGCTTTTTCAAGTCCTCCAGTACACTATCCAAACATTTCGTTGGGATTGCATCATCCTGTGCGCGGCGTTACCACATTGTGCATTACTTATGAAATGACCCTCGTATCTTAAAAAAAGAAAATGATACAGCAAACCTAAATTATTAAAACCAAAAATATTTAAAATTTCTAAATAAAAAGATGCTTGCTAATTACAATTTCAATGTTTGTTAATTACATTTAGAATTACACTTTAAAATGTATTTAAATATTATAAATTATAAAAATATCTTTTTCTAAACTTTCTATAAGCTATGTGACGAACATGCTACATTTAATACTACTTTAATATTTAAAATTATTGAATGAGCAATAAAATAAAAGTACAAATAATTCTATATTATAGTAACTATTTATTTTACTTCTCATATATATATTACTTATTTGGAGCTGCTAAGATCCTCTTTATTTCATGCAGTGGCCAATCATCCATTTTTAATATACATTTTTGCACAGCTTTTCTAAATTTTTTGTTTGATGTGAAAGTAGGCAATATGCATATTTCTTATCTTTTATTAGAGTTTTTTTTCTAAGAAAAGTCTTTTTTCCAAGAAAAAGATATAAAATATACTATGGCTATGGTGATAAATTCTACTATGGCATATTGTCCCATAGCTGCATAAATTGGCAGTACATGTATTAAATGCACTTTAAAAATATATTTAATATAATAAATATAATGCAATATACATATGTTATTATATACATATATATTAAAATATAAAATATATACAGGGTGTTCCAGGAGGAAAGGTCAATATTCTGGTTCACACAACAGTTGAAAAATGCATTGATGTTAACGGTGGAATTTTTGAAAATTTATTATAATCTGTAAAAAATGTATCACTTGAACAATAAATATTAGAAATAGTACGTAGTATTTCTTTCTTGTCAGTAATTTTGCAACTGTACATTCAAGTCGCTCTATTTCGGAAACCGTGGGTAATAGGACATATATTCATATGAACATTTTTGCTTAAAATGACCGATACGATCACCTCCCAGAATATTGACCATTCCTCCTGGAACACCCTGTATATACATATACAGGGTAGGCCATTTTAATGTATCCACTGAAATATTTTAAAATCTATAAGTTTAAGACAAAAATGTTTTAGACAAAAGTTGTATGATTCACAAGGGGACACACGATGAAAATATGGACTTGACCTTGAATGACCTTTTCAAGGCCAAGTCAATGTGATCGATGTTTTCTTAAATGGAATCTCCCATTTTTTATTGCATATTCTTGTAGCTTATCTCGACAGCTTTTCAAAACACTATAATAAAGTATTTTTTCATTAAGTACTTTTTGAGTTATTTTATATTTTAATCTGACATATTTTGATATAAAAAATAAAATATCTCGTAAAATATTTAGTTTTCGATAATCTTACATTCATACTTTTATGTACAGAATAATGAGACAAATCAATTAGTGTAAAGAAAAAAACAAATAATTTTTTAAAAAAGTACATTGTAAATAATTACATACTTTTTCTTAAAAACAATTATTTTTTTTTTTACTAATTGATTTGTCTCATTATTCTGTACATAAAAGTATTACGGTAAGATGATCGAAAACTAAATATTTTACCAGATATTTTATTTTTTATATCAAAATATGTTAGATTAAGATATAAAATAATTCAAAAAGTACTTAATAAAAAGATACTTTATTAGTGTTTTGAAAAACTCTCGAGATAAGCTACAAGAATATGTAATAAAAAATGGGGGGTTCCATTTAAGAAAACATCGATCACATTGACTTAGCCTTGAAAAGGTCATTCAAGGTCTAGTCCATATTTTCATCATGTGTCCCCCTTAGAACCGAATAACTTTTGTTTGAAACATTTCTTTCTATCTTGCTTTATTTTTTAGATATTTAGGTGTCTCAATATATATGCCCCACCCTGTATACAGGGTGTCTCCAATTTAAATGTTAAAACTTTAGGAGCGTGTACGGGATCGATAAACTAAGACAAAAAGTCCTTTAGAGATTTGCTCGTTTTTGGTTCGTTTTGAAGAAAATTGCAAAAAATGAAACAAATAATTTTCACCAAAAAACTTAAAACAACACTAAAATTATTAGATTTATCAAAAAGTATTATAAAATAAAAATTGTAGAACATGGAATTAAGAAGAAAGAGTGAGTTAAAATCCTCCTGAGGTAAAATTAGAGGATTGTAGATAAATACGCGACAACGTGAAATTTTGTTTCTAATCTAATTTTACCTCGGGAGGATTTTAACTTGCTCTCTTTTCTTAATTCCATGTTCTACAATTTTAATTTTATAATACTTTTTGATAAATCTAATAATTTTAGTGTTGTTTTAAGTTTTTTGGTGAAAATTATTTGTTTCATTTTTTGCGATTTTCTTCAAAACGAAGCAAAAACGAGCAAATCTCTAAAGGACTTTTTGTCTTAATTTATCGGTCCCCTACACGCTCCTAAAGTTTTGACTTAAATTGAATAGTTTAGTTTTGATTTAAATTGGGGACACCCTGTATATTAAAATTTGATTTATTAATGTAACAATAAAAGTACTATACATTTATTTTCTAATAATGATAATTTAACATATTTTGTATGAATATTTTCTATCGACCACATCTGTAATTAACTTAAACTATATACACTAAATATTTTTAATAATAATAAAAGACATGGAGTGTTGTAAAAATCTTTCTTATATAAAAATTTGTGACCTACAATTATATCTATATTGAGATTTTTATTGTCTGCTGTTTTTTATTATCACAATAGTTCCATCGACTATTGTACAACAATTATCAGCTATTACATTAGTACGTAAAGTCATATTTGTATTTTTTTATTATTTTATAGTGTGAATTAAAACAACCATGTATTAATGGACTAGATGAATGAATAGAGAGAGAAAGAGACAGAAAGAGAGATCTGAAGTCTACTATAAAATTTACAGTTTCTTCTGTCGTAAGCTTTTTGCTACTTACTTTTTTTTATGTTCGATATATCTTCGAACAATTTGTTGTAAAGTTTTGTTATATTTTTTTAACAGTTCTTTCAATGTTTGTAAAAAATTTTCATTAAATGAACTAAAATTACTAGTGGACCAAACTTCTTTATATCCTTTACATCCTATAAGATAAATAAGATCATGTACATTATATGAGAGATATTATATGTGTCATAAATTAATGCAAATGATATAACGAAATATTCTAATATTTCTTGACCAATTAAATAAATCTTCTAAATAAGAAAAAGATATCTCTCTAAACAGAAATACATTCTTTTCATCATTTAAGTAAAAATATTACCGTTTCATTGAGAATATTTTCAAATTTACAGATACATGTAAATATCTTAAGATTTTTTTTATTTTGATATTAAAAATTCTGTCATACCTATTTTTACATCTTCTGCTAATTTCCTTGTGATTATGGATACACTTGGGGACATTCTGAGCGTTTCTTTTATGATCCTCTCAAGATACTTTAACTGTCGCAGTTAAAGTATCTTGAGAGGATCATAAAAGAAACGCTCAGAATGTCCCCAAGTGTATCCATAAAGAGCTGTCGCAGCTCCTTTACGCTGGCTGGCGTCTTTGAATCTCTGAAAACTTCCTCAAGTTCTTCATGAACTTTTTCTTGATACTCGAGATTATTGCCCAAAAGGAAGATCGTCCAAGTTATCGCAACCGCAGTTGTATCATGACCCTGTATCATTATATATCTTTACAATCTTATAACACTCAGTTATAATAACATTACCGAGTCTGATAAGAAGAAATTTTATGTTAAGAGGATGCCGGAGCGACGGGCGAACTCCGACGGGTTAGCGCCCTCATCTAAACGTAACTAAAAGTGTCGGTATGTTACCAACGCTTTATAGTTACATTACCGATATCATTATGTAGAGTAATTGTCAAGGATATGTGCATACTTTGGAAAGAGCAATAAAATACAAGCTTTTCGCATTGTGTTAAATATGTAGAGACAGAAAATATGTTGGATTTCTACTCTATTTCTGTTCTATCGTCTCGTAGAAGCAACGACTTTACACAGATATCTGTTTGTGTCGCGTACATATTTTGAATACAAATCTATAATATTGCTCATATTATCTCTTTTGATTTTATCATAATATAGATATATACATATATACATCATATAGATGTAACATATATATATGTTACATCTATGTTATATGGCATATATATATATATATATATATATATATATATATATATATATATATATATATAATACATATACCCAGCAAACATCAAATATATCTGCTATATAACATAAATGTAACATGTGCACTTATTATGTACATGTTATATGTGTATAACAATCATATCTTGGTTTGCTGGGTTACAATTTATGCAGTACAGTTCGAGAAAATTGAACTAAAATATATTATATATGGATGTAAATATATTATACATATAATTTTGAATACGATGATAAATCTTTATCATCGACAGTATATCGGTATAATCGATATGATTGAGGACTAATGAGTAATATATAAACTTCTTCACTATAAATGTGAATGTTTATATATTCTTATGACATAAGTATGCACATATTAAAATTTACATTTATATAAATATTAATATAAATATTTATAAATGCAAACACATAAATTCTCTGTCCGCAAAACATTGCAACAAAATTTTATGATTGTTACAATATTTTGGATATTTATAATATAGAAAGGGCTCCTCCATCGCCCATTTTCGTGAGAACGCAACCAAAATATTTTATTTATTATTTTCATATCTGCGATTATAATTTGCAAGCGAGATTGAGGCATCTTTTTTCTGGCCAATATTGTTACGAGTATCAGGATAGATTTTTTTAAATCATAATTTCTTATCATTTTAAAAAAGGCAGCAGTTTATTGCTTGCTATAATATTACAAGACCGTTTCCTCATACTCTTTACATCCTTGGAGTATTTTTTCTTATAAGGATTGCCTCCTAATAACGAAGATGTATATATTTTTTCTCTTTAGCTACCAACTTGTATATACACAGCCTGATAGACTATTATATACGCGAAATTTGGTGCCATCAAAAAAAGAAAAAATACATCACCAGTAATCACAATAATAATTCCTTCCAATAATTTGTAAGCTTTTATTACTATATATGATTGGTTGCAATCATATGAAGGAATACCAGATATTGTACACTTAGTCTTTCAAAAACGGAAGTTTCTTTAAATTTCTTCTGGAATAACTGTTTTTTAATAACCAGAATATTCATGCACAAACCGCATATGATATGAAATATTTTTTAAAGCAACCAGCACACGAATAAAAATCGCCTCTGGGATAAAATATTTTTTTAATAACCAGAGCGCACATGCAAACCGCTTCTGGAATAAAATATTTTTTAAAACAACCAGCACACGAATAAAAATCGCCTCTGGGATAAAATATTTTTTTAATAACCAGAGCGCACATGCAAAACGCATTTGGTGGGAAATATTTCTTTCGACAACCAATTCACGAATTGATCACTTCTGGGATACATTCTTCAACCAAAGCGTACATGCAAAACGTTTTTGGTGGGAAATATTTCGTTCGACAACCAGTTCACGAATTGATCGCTTCTGGGATACATTCTTCAACCAAAGCGCACATGCAAAACGCATTTGGTGGGAAATATTTCTTTCGACAACCAATTCACGAATTGATCGCTTCTGGGATAAATTCTTCAACCAAAGCGTACATGCAAAACGTTTTTGGTGGGAAATATTTCGTTCGACAACCAGTTCACGAATTGATCGCTTCTGGGATACATTCTTCAACCAAAGCGTACATGCAAAACGTTTTTGGTGGGAAATATTTCGTTCGACGAACAGTTCACGAATTGATCGCTTCTGGGGTATATTCTTCAACCAAAGCGCACATGCAAAACGCATTTGGTGGGAAATATTTCTTTCGGCAATCAATTCACGAATTGATCGCTTCTGGGATACATTCTTCAACCAAAGCGTACATGCAAAACGTTTTTGGTGGGAAATATTTCGTTCGACAACCAGTTCACGAATTGATCGCTTCTGGGATATATTCTTCAACCAAAGCGCACATGCAAAACGCATTTGGTGGGAAATATTTCTTTCAACAACCAGCTCACGAATTGATCGCCTCTGGCTAACTAACTACTGTGACACAACCACTATTGCAAAATAAATATAATCAATTTTCAGTGAAATATACAAATAAGCAAGAGATTAATGATATTTTAATAAATTTAAAGTTACTATTACATATACACAAACATATACACACAGATAATATATAACACACATATAGTACGCTCGGATAAGAAAGAGATGGACAGAGAAAAATGGGCAAAGAGAGAAAGAAGATATGAGTGTAACTGAGCAAGTGTGTACAAGTGCCAAAAGTAAGAAAAAAAAGGAAATAGTTATATCTTTCTCCGTAGCAATACTTTATGCTCACTAATGTTTAGTGACTGATGTGAATTATCAATCGATATATCGTTTTACAGCCATTCCCTCGCTTACTCATTCCTATTCTCTCTCTCTCTCTCTCTCTCTCTCTCTCTCTCTCTCTCTCTCTTCCTCTTTCTTTTTTTGCCCATATCTGTCCATTTATTTATAACAAAAATACTATATGAGTATTAAATACTATGTGCATCATATATAATGTGTATGTTTATGTGTATAGACTAGTCATTCTAAATTCTATTTGAAGATCAATTTTATGTTATAATTTTTTATACAAAAGTCTTTATGTTGTTTTCTATTTAGGAATTGTTTCAAAGATATAATTAAAAAAAAAAAAATTGGAATATTATATTTTTATATAATATTACATTATCATATTTATATTTTTGTGTAGACTGCACGGAAATAAAATTAAATAATATCTAGCAACATATTAGTATATAGTATACATTAAAACAATTCCTTTTAAAATTATGGTATATAAATATACTAATCTTTTGACCCTTATTCTTTTTAAAGAAAGTCTGCAGGCAAAGAGGGGCAAGCATCTCTCGAAAATTTTCGGATATTTTTGTCCCATTATGTGGACACACTATTAAAACCACACTACAAAAACACAACACTCGTTTTTTTAAATTCAACGCGTTATAATGCGTTATAACAGTTGAGCGTACTTTTGCGGTAATCTCTTGTTACGCGTATGTACACAACACGCGCGACTGAGACTGAGTATCTGCCGCGCACTGATATGATCGCGTGTGCCTGCCTGCATGTGTGTGTGCATGGTACAGTCGACTTATTCCCCGATACATACATATATACTTACATACATGCATGCTACAAATATCGCGTAATAATAAAAACAAATGCGCATCTTTATAAACAAATATTCTCTAACCAAATAAAAAAATTATTTTCATATTGATTAAAATTAATTCGATACATAAAACCATTATTTATAAATATTTTACGACAAAAATTAAATTTCTAAATTTTTGCTTTGGAAAAAGTTTATTTTCTATAAATATAGGCAAGCTTATATAAATATGCAAATGTTTGGTAACATAAGAGGATAAAATATATCAAATTTTCTTTTCTCATTTATAAATTACTAAATATAACTATAAATATTAATAAATTGTCATAAAGATTATATGTATATATATACAGGGTGGTCCTCGTAACGGTCGCCACGATTTTTAAGGCACTTACAATAATCTGACATAAAAAAGTCATAAACAGAAATTTATCAGTTTCTAACCGGCAAACAAATTGCAATAATAAAAATTGACCAAACATTTTTTTTTCCATAAAAAAGCAAGGTCACCTTCAATTTTTTAAATGGAACTGCCTACTTTTTATTGCATATTCTTGTAGCTTATCTCGAGAGCTTTTCAAAACACTATAATAAAGTATTTTTTCATTAAGTACTTTTTGAGTTATTTTATATTTTATTCTGACATATTTTGATATAAAAATTAAAATATCTCGTAAAATATTTAGTTTTCGATAATCTTACCTTAACACTTTTATGTACAGAATAATGAGACAAATCAATTAGTTTAAAAAAAAAAACGAATAATTGTTTAAAAAAATACATTATAAATAATTACATACTTTTTCTTAAAAACAATTATTTTACTAATTGTAATGGATTAATAACATTTTTGCGATTAAAATGACACTAAATATGACATAAATCGGATTATTTTTAATGAAATAAATAATCAATTTTAATTACATAATTGATTAAAAATTCTCCGATTTATATCGTGTTTGGTATTATTTTAATCGGTAAAATATCATTAATTCATTGTAATTATTTTCGGATCAATAAGCGCGAAAAACAAAAATTTTACAGTTATGATATACAACACGAGAGATTATAGATAAAGCGAGCCTCGCGAGCGAAACTTCGGAAATCTTTCATGTTAGCTATCTCGCTTGCTCCTCATTCGCTCTCTCTCTTTCTCTCTTTCTCTGCTCGTTCATTATTGTATTCTTTTATTCCCATTATTATATTCTTTTATTTGCTCAACTTTTATTCTTTCTATTCTCGTCTCCCTACATAAAAATAAATAAATTTATTTATTTATTTATATTTTATAAAGCATAAATGAGATACACAACAATAAGTTATTTTCTTTTTCTATTTAACTATAATTAAATACAACACATGTACATACAAAAATACACATAATTAAATACTTTTTCTATTTATAAGATACACAATATCTCATTTATACTCTATAAAATAAAGATGAATAAATTAATAATTATTATTATGTAGGAAGACGAGAATAAAAAGAATAAAAGTCGAATAAATAAAAGAATATAATAATGGGAAAGAAAGAATACAATAAAGAACGAGCAGTGAGAGAGAAAGAGAGAGAGAGAGAGAGAGAGAGAGAGAGGGAGAGAGAGAGAGAGGGAGAGAGAGAAAGAGAGAAAAGCGCGAGTGAACGCGTAAGTGAATATGCGAGGAGCATGAAGCTAAGCGATACGTAGCACATAGCGAGCGAGCGATTAGAAAGAGACAGAGCGTATGATCGAGAGAGAAAAGATACTGCAATAATGTTAGTGCGTACATGTATATTACTCTCACACGCATGAAAGAGACAAAGGTAGTACGCATAGATATAGTATATCTAGACCGAGCGTTTGCCTTTATTTAAGGAGTAGGGGTAAAGATGCACGTAGAAAAGGACATAAGCGAAAGAGTACGCTATGCTACGTGCGAGCGAGAAAGAACGCAAGGGGCACGAAACAGAGTATATCCTTTTCTACGTGCACTTTGGCCCTCACTCCTCAACACTCGGTCTAGATATACTATGTCTATGGTAATCTTAGAACATATATAAATGGAAGGGGAATGCCTTTGTTTCCCGATAGAAAAACATGTCGGAAGGAAGTAAGAAAGAAAATCATAGTTGCCTCTCTCTTGTGAGTTACTTTGCTCAAAAGTGCGCATGCGCGGCCATGTGTGTGTACTACACACATGGCCGCGCACTTTTGAGCAAAGTAACTCACAAGAGAGAGGCAACTACGATTTCTTTCTCACTTCCTGCGACACTTTTCAGCCTGCTATTCCCCTTCCATTTATATATGTTCTAAGATGGTAGTACGATTATGTCTGTCCTTGTCATGTAAGATTGCAGCTCCGTCTATCGCGACATCACGCAACTAATCTACTGCTCTGTTTTACTCTTGAGCCTCGATCTCGCACACACACATATGCACGAAAGTGTAGCATCGTAA
Organism: Formica selysi; assembly: GCA_009859135.1. Classification (NCBI taxonomy): domain Eukaryota; kingdom Metazoa; phylum Arthropoda; class Insecta; order Hymenoptera; family Formicidae; genus Formica; species Formica selysi. The sequence continues at coordinate 2,612,882 of CM020805.1, forward strand.
AATCTTTTTTCTAAAGCTTCTAAACTCACTTCTCTAAGTTCACTTATACTCTTTGATGAAATGCCGAGTGCGGGGTTTACTGATTAGGCACGTACAGATTACAAATTTGTTATATTAAGTAAATGTGACGGCAGAAGCCGATAACAAAACTGTAATTTTCTCATTTTTTTTAACTTTTCATATGAAATGTTAAACTCCGCACTCCGTTATTATGTGTACCTTAATTGTGGAAAAGAATTTGTTGATATCTATAATCAACAAAAAGATTTTGCAATCCTACTAATATTCGCATTCTGTCGGTAATCCGGCATCCTCTTAAACTTCAAACATTTTTTTCTCACTTCCAACATGAATGTGTCGACTTGAGCTCTCAATTTATCATCAGTTAACGGAGTTTCATCCTTCTCACTCTGATCTAGTAACAGATCCAGAAAAGCTTTCCTCTTTCGCTTACCTATCGAAATAAATTTCATCAGAATAATTTAAAAAATATTTACACAAGCCATCAAAGCATATGTATAACGATAATATAATAATTTAATAATCATACCTATATCAAGTTCGTCATCCTCGTTTTCTGATTTGGTGGATCTGTTTCCCGATCGTCGTGCGATCTTCTTCTTACGTATCGCCTGAAATTTATCATTTATTTGTTGTAAGCTTGTTGAATTCAATCCAACAAAAAATAATGTAAATAATTAATTTAATAAAATTCTGCCGATATCTTAATACATTATGTTGTTACGTCCAGGCTCGAGGAAGGATGAGTCAGTGGAAGGGCACAACCACTATCTTTATGATCCCGAAGTTAAACGTCTCGAAGCATTAGAATCGGGTCGAACGAACTTGACGGTCCGAAAATCAGGTAAACGACTGTTAGGGTCGCTATTACTCTGTTTTTCAGAAGTTCGCTCGGCGATCCCTTTTTGGTAAAAGAATTAAATCTCTATTACGCGGGATGTGTGTGTGTGTGTGTGTGTGTGTGTGTGTTTGGTTGTTCGCGGTTCTTATAATCGTACGGAGGACATCAGTCAGAATAATGAGGCAAGATTCTATTATTAATATTAAATTTCTGACTGGTTATTACAAAATATCCGTTAGAAAAAAAATAAAACAATTTATGTGAGTGAGAGTGTGTAGGAATATTAGGAGGTTGATTTCATAATTCTAGGATTGGTATGAGGATTCGTCATCGAGATCCGGGAGTTCATTGCAGAACTCTTCCAGTGCTCGCTCGAATTCGTCGGATTCAAGAGAGGAAAGAGGAGGGAGTGGAGATTGATAGCAGGATTCGTCCTCCAAATCAGGGAGTTCGTTGCAGAAATCCTGCAATGCCTTCTCGAATTCGTCTAATTCGGAAAGAGGAGAAAGAGGGGGTAAATCGTCAAGGATGATCGTTGACAACGAGGAGAACGATCGGGGGGAAAACGGCAGTTCGGGAGAAGGTGGTTCCGAAGGATATATTGGGGAGTAACTAGGGGAGTAACTTGGGGAGTAGTGATAGGGGGAAAGAGGAAGGGTTGTGTGTTCAGTGGCTGTGTCTATGTGTGTTTTTACTGAGTAATTACTATTACTACTACTGGCTGCGGTTAATTTTACAGAAGTTCGCGTCTTCTGATTCGCGGAACGGACCTTTGCAGTTGCGAGTTGGAATTCGTAATTTTTTCCCGATCTGGTTCTCACTATGGAACCAGTGACAACGCTATTTATTGCGGGAATAAAAATGTAATTAAACTGAGTTATTAGAGACTTACTCTTGTTGCTGATTTTTGATTAGTAGGTTGAGTAGATTGCCAAAACTTGTCGTCCTTTGCTAGCATGTAACGCTGTGCGGATGCCGGGTTGGGCTGAAGACGACGCCAAGACGAGGACACTGATATTGAACTGGTCACTCTTTTTCTAATTGCAAGTTTTGGTCTTTATGCGCGCACACGAGACTGATTGCCCGGTACTGATTAATGTTGAAAGAATGAATGAATAATGAGTTGTTGAGTCTTACGAGTTCTTTCTTTTATAATTCCCTTTTTGAGGGCGTCTTCTAATTTTTAGAGTGGGATCTTCCAAAAACTTTAACGAATTGAAATTATGCAAAAGTAGGAATTCTTCAAGATTTTAACGAATTAGAATCGTGCCAATGTCCTTATTCGGCAGGAGGTGTCTCCTATTTTCATATTTTTACCCGTGCCGATCGTCGGTTGGTGAGTTCAATATTAGTTCAAAAGTTCTTTAAACATTAGCCTTTCCGGGGGACTCTCGCGCACATGATCTGATTAGAAAAGGGTGTTACTTCCTTATAATTATTTTTGTTAACGTTGATGCAGCTGTGTTTATTACTTGTCCGTTAGAAAATTATTATCAGTATTAATGCAGCTGAATTTATTAAACATTTCGTTAAAAGTTCTTGTTATCTCCTTGTTCTTCCGCCGGAAATTCTACTGCAAGGGGTAGCTGTTATTTTTTATTTATCTCGAGACCGGCATGGTTTCCATCACCGATTTCCTTGCGTCTTTCCTACAGATACTCGTGGATGTAGTTACTAACAAATGACAGTGTTTAAAAGAAACGTATGGTACAAGATGCTTTGTTTATTGAACGGTTCGTTCTTATCACCAACTGACGATCGTTACCGCAACGTCGCGGAAGAAAGGAATCGTGTCGCCAGGACGTAACAATGTATTATGTATTAAATGTATTATTAGCGTTTCTTTTTGCGCGGACCTCTTTCGTAAATTTAGATATTTTGCTAAGTCCTGAATTATATTCTCTTCCTGAAGGCACTAAATTGTACAATTTGACAGTGTTTTAAAGAAACGTATGGTACAAGATGCTTTGTTTATTGAACGGTTCGTTCTTATCACCAACTGACGATCGTTACCGCAACGTCGCGGAAGAAAGGAATCGTGTCGCCAGGACGTAACAATGTATTATGTATTACATGTATTATTAGCGTTTCTTTTTGCGCGGACCTCTTTCGTAAATTTAGATATTTTGCTAAATCCTGAATTATATTCTCTTCCTGAAGGCACTAAATTGTACAACCAATCTGGCCAAAACCACGGTTGACAAAATCGGTCGGCTATTAATTTAGAACTTCTAAAAATACGGTCAAAACCTTAAACTGATATAACAACGTATTAATGCTATTAAGTATATTAAATTTCGCTATAAGAAAAACGGGCGTATCCCGTTTGGACACGGAACGATTGGACACCGCTCGATTGGACACGTAGTATTGGACACGGAACGATTGGACACTGAACGATTGGACACAGAATTATTGGACACCGCACGATTGGACACCGCACAATTGGACACGCACACTGCACGATTGGACACCGCACGATTGGACACCGCACGATTGGACACCGCACGATTGGACACCGCACGATTGGACACCGCAAGATTGGACACCGCACGATTGGACACCGCACGATTGGACACCGCACGATTGGACACCGCACGATTGGACACCGCACGATTGGACACCGCAAGATTGGACACCGCACGATTGGACACCGCACGATTGGACACCGCACGATTGGACACCGTACGATTGGACACGCACACTGCACGATTGGACACTGCACGATTGGGCACCGTACGATTGGACACTGCACGATTGGACACCGCATTATTGGACACTGCACGATTGGACACCGCACGATTGGACACCGGTAATTATGCATAAAGAGGGCACAAGCAGAAGCATAAATTTTAGTTTTAAATCAGAAATAGGTATGGGTTAGGTTATATCTTCCGGAAGTGGAGCCCCCCCGTAGGGGGGGGGCGGAACATACTGCCTTCACGCATATACTTTTTAATGCATAATAAGGTTCTACATAGGTTTACAACTTTCCACGCGAAGCGAAGTTTAACGCAAACCTATGTGTCTAGTTTTTTATAGTAGAGCCCCCCCCCCGAAGGGGGGACGGAACCCACTGTGTCCAATCGTGCAGTGTTCAATCGTGCGGTGTCCAATCGTGCAATGTCCAATAATGCGGTGTCCAATCGTGCAGTGTCCAATCGTGCGGTGTCCAATCGTGCAGTGTCCAATGATGCGGTGTCCAATCGTGCAGTGTCCAATCGTACGGTGTCCAATCGTGCAGTGTCCAATCGTGCAGTGTGCGTGTCCAATCGTGCGGTGTCCAATCGTGCAGTGTCCAATCGTGCGGTGTCCAATCGTGCAGTGTCCAATCGTGCAATGTCCAATAATGCGGTGTCCAATCTTGCAGTGTCCAATCGTGCGGTGTCCAATCGTGCAGTGTCCAATGATGCGGTGTCCAATCGTGCAGTGTCCAATCGTACGGTGTCCAATCGTGCAGTGTGCGTGTCCAATCGTGCGGTGTCCAATCGTGCAGTGTCCAATCGTGCGGTGTCCAATCGTGCAGTGTCCAATAATGCGGTGTCCAATCGTGCAGTGTCCAATCATGCGGTGTCCAATCGTGCAGTGTCCAATCGTGCAGTGTGCGTGTCCAATCGTGCGGTGTCCAATAATTCTGTGTCCAATCGTGCAGTGTCCAATCGTTCCGTGTCCAATACTGCGTGTCCAATCGTTCCGTGTCTAAACGGGTATCACCCAAAAAAACTCTTATACAAAATAGTGTTATTTTAATACAAAAACACTGTCATATTCAAATTAAAAAACTGTTTTACAAAATAGTTGTTTTAATATTCTACAAAAATAGTGATATAAAGATATTGCGCCAATTAATAAAAATTTGTTACAAAATTTATTTATTATTATTTCTAATTTTAAAAATTGCGATGTGATCAAAATAGTAGAATATATTTAAGCGAAAAAATTTTTTTTTTTTGAAAGACGAATTTAAATATAAAATAACTTTTTAATTAGAGAAAAACTTGTCCATTTAAGACAAATCAATTGACTTGTCTCATTATTCTGTACATAAAAGTATTACGGTAAGATTATCGAAAACTAAATATTTTACGATATTTTAATTTTTACATAATTAATGAAAACATAATTTTAAGCTCACTTATCTTAGTTTTTAACAGTATACATGTTTCTTTAAAATAAAATTTTTTTAAAAATAAAAGTTAATATTTTATTCAAAATGTTATTCTTCTTTTATTTTAACGTTTTGCTGTAATATTTTTACCATATTTTCTTAATATGTATGAATAATAGGAAAAGAAACCCAACAATTATCAAAAGGAAACAATTCACTTTGCAAGTATATCATGAAAAGGCCATATATCAGATTCATGTGTTAAATTTTTTACAACATAAATATTTAATTCTTTTGAATCTAGGGGATATTTATACAGAGAATCGTAAGATGTGAAGTATTTTCCAACAACAAATATTTCTTGTAGACTTATAACATTTTGAATTTGAATGAGCATATTATTTTTCATTAAACAATTCGAATTTGCACTTGAATAAAAATGTGTGGTAATAGTAAAATCTCCATGTTTAAATTTTTTAAATTGCTTACAGAAAACGCTTCTAAATTTTTCAGATAATGGACTCAAATTATCTTCTACAGCATGAATAAACTGTTTTTCTATGATAGGTAAATTATTCTCTAATGCTGCATTCATTTCGTGTAATCTACGACCAATTTGTTGCAAAGGGTAATTAGGAGGTTTTATTAAATTTTTAATCTGGCCAAGATAATTCTCGAAAACATGAAAATAAATCTAATGGCCCATAAATCTGCACATCATCAGCTAAATGACATAATATGTCTACATTATAGATTAAGAATTCTTGGCCGTATAATTGTTCACAATGTTTAACAAACATATTCAACAGTTCTTGTGGAAATGCACAACTAAATTTTGATATAAATTTTGCAGATATTAAAATTGATATCGCAGTATTAAAAAGTAAATAATTCTCATAAACGGCTGTATCAACTATATTTTTTAGTACAAGAGATCCTAAATATAATAAAAACGTACGGAACTCTGTCGCTTTTCACCTTGGAAGCTCATGAAGTGTTCTGGGTTTTCTATTAAATTCTAATGGTATATATGATTTTAAAGATTCTAAGTGCTCTGATAAAATATTCACCTTACGACCAGATAATCGTGTTGCCAACGCACCACTTATCCAAAAATTTAATAATTTTCGCATTACTCCTAAGCAATAAGCATGCATATAATCAATTGGAAAAACAATGACCATTCCGATTCCTAATTTAACTAAAGGAGAGATTCCGATATGGTGATCCTCATCTTGTTGGTTAACAAAAGAAACATTTGTTCTTTTCGGTGCAGATATATCTTTAAGTACAACTCGATTTTGTATATAATGTCCTCGTATCACACATTTTTCGCAACATGAATAGCCAGTGTGGCGATGAAAAGTCAATCGCACAAACGCGTAATCTGGCAAGCGGCCGCGCCGATAGTACGGGCGCCGCCGCACCGTCGTCCAAACCGAGAGTCGTACGTGTCATCTCCGGCCCCCATCTGCCTCGGCTCAAGGTAAAACGACGCAACTCCAGCACCGGGCGTGCTCACACCAAGCACCCCCGAATAGCCAGAGACACGGAAACAACGAGGCCACGGAACAAGGAGGCGCCCGGACGGGAGCCTGTGCCTACCACTGAGGCAGCGTTAGAGTTGCATCCGACCTCGCCTATAATCCTCTCGTCCTCCGACGAGAGTCGCGGGCGACCAAGGACGCCCCAACCCAGGGAGCCTTCGCCTGAAGGGCAGATACCGTGGTGGGTGCCGACCTGGGACGCTCCCAAATCTCGCTCCGTGGAATCTCAGATGGAGGAGTTACCGGCCGCGTGCACCCAGGGGACTCAGACCAACGAGCGCATGGTCTCATATCGGAATCAATCAACGCAGACAAGGAAGCGAGGAGGCCAACGTCGTTACGTTCCCATCGACTACTTTTCTCGAATATAGAATTTTAAAAGAAATATAGCCAACATGATTTGTACCAAAGAGCTATAGTATTTACTGCCGAAAACCTAAGCGATTCCCTGCACATTTCTGCCTCTAAGCGAACGATACAATAGTAGTAATAAACTACAAAGTGGTGACCCCGATGTGATAATGGAAGGCCAGGAACAGATCGCTCGCTTAGTGGTTAAAGCGCCCCCATTCTGGCCTGACGAACCCGAGTTATGGTTCGCACAATTAGAGAGCCAATTTACTCTCGGAGGTATAACACAAGACGCAACTAAATATTTTTACGTACTGACTCACCTAGAAACCAGATACGCTCGCGAGATCTGAGACATCGTTACGCAGCCCCCGGCTCAAGGAAAATATGATGCCGTTAAAAAAGCCCTAACACAGCGGCTGACAGCCACGCAGGAACAACGTATCCGTCAGCTACTAGAGCACGAAAAGCTCGGCGATAGAAAACCTTCACAATTCTTGCGGCATTTACAGACCCTCGCCAACAATAACGTCCCTGAGCAACTCCTACGTACCTTGTGGTTAGGTCGATTACTACAATAGGCGCAAGTTATCCTCGCAACCCGGACGGAAGATCGGTTAGAGGATGTCGCGGAACAAGCCGATAGGATCACGGAAGTAACTAGTATGATTATCGCGGCCGCCACGGCGGCACAACCGACGATGGAAGAACAAATTAAAGCATTGACACAGCAGGTCGAGAGGTTGACCACCCAAATCCGAGAACGACATAGTCGCTCAAGAAGCCGAGCTAGGAATCAAGCTGCTAGAGATAGGTCCGCGAGTCGAATACATAAACGAAGAGAGGCAAACAGAGACGACGGACAATGCTTCTACCACCAACGGTTCGGGGAGGAAGCGAAGAAATGCCGTCAACCATGCACCAACACATGAAGGAAAACACGGAGGGCAGTCGTTGATGGCGGCCAGCGACCCCGACCCAAGACCCCGCCGCCTCATAATGACCGACAAAAAAACTAAAACCCCGTACCTAATAGATACCGGATCCGACGTTTGTGTATATCCTCGAAGCATGGTCAAAAGCGTACAATGGGCAGATACATACCAACTTTATGCGGCAAACGGATCCGCAATTCGCACTTACGGACAAATAACGCTGGAACCAGACTTCGATTTAAGAAGAAAGTTCCTGTGGAGATTTACAATAGCTGAAGTAATTCAACCGATAATCGGCGCCGATTTCCTATCTTATTTCCACCTGATCCCAGACCTACGAGAGGGACGGTTGATCGACGGAAAAACCGGGTTATCTACAGAAAAGTCTCGAAGTACTACGAAAGGGGAAGGCATCAAGGCAGTCGCGAGCCATACGAACTACCATGAGCTCCTTACCGAATTCCCTGAAATATTGAAACCACTAGGAGCTAGGAAAGAGGTATCCCATTTCACAAGGCGTCATATTCAGACAATGGCCGGACCACCTAAAGGGTGTCGCCCCGGCCGACTCGCTCCTGACAAACTAAAGGCAGCGAGAGCCGAGTTCGAACTTTTGCAACAGGAAGGAGTGATCCAGCCATTAAAGAGTCCATGGGCCGCGCCCCTACACATGGCGCCTAAGAAGGAGAATTCTTGGCGCCCATGCGGGGATTACCGCAAGCTAAATGCACGAACCATACCAGACCGGTATCCGATTCCGCATATAGAGGATTTCACGCAAAACCTGGAAGGGAGGAAGGTATTCTCAACGATAGATTTGGTGAGAGCGTACAACCAAATCCCGATTCACCCAGAAGACATCCCAAAGACAGCTATTACAACACCGTTCGGATTGTTTGAATATAGGTATATGCCATTCGGACTACGAAACGCAGCACAGACATTTCAGCATTTTATCAACGAAGTATTGTATGGCCTAGATTTTTGCTATGCCTACATTGACGATATCCTGGTGGCATCCAAGTCAAGGGAAGAACACGAAGAACACCTACGAAAGCTGTTCCGACGACTAAACGACTATGGGTTAAGAATAAACTCGGCGAAATGTATCTTCGGAGAAGAACAGGCCAAGTTTCTGGGATATGTAGTAACGAAAGAAGGAACGAAGTCCTTACCAGAGAAAGTCCAGGCAATACGAGAATTCCCGAAACCAACAACGGTAAAGCAGATGCGCCAGTTCCTGGGGATGTTGAATTTTTATAGAAAATTCATCCTCGGAGCAGCCATGGACCAAGCCATGTTGAACGACACACTAGCGGGCCCAAAGAAGAAAGGGAAGTCGCCGATCCAGTGGACAATGGACCTGGAGGAAGCCTTCGAGAGAACCAAAAGTAGCCTCTCACGGGCCACCTTACTAGCACACCCCGACCCACGGAGCAAGCTAGCCGTTACGATAGCCGTTACGGACGCCTCGGATAGTGCTATCGGCGCAGTAGTTCAACAAAAAAGAGGGGAAGACTGGCAACTGCTAGCATTTATGAGCAAAAAGTTGAGCCCCACACAAAGAAAATACAGCCCCTACGACAGGGAGCTGTTAGCCATCTACCTAGCGATAAAATACTATAGGCATTTACTGGAAGGGCGAGAATTTACGATCTACACCGACCACGAACCGATAACATACGCCTTCAAACAGGACCCACTACGAAGCTCTCCACGACAGTCGCGGCACCTAGAATTTATAGCACAATTCACAACGGACGTCCACCATATTTCAGGGAAAGAAAATGTGGTGGCGGATGCGCTATCAAGGGTGGAAGGCATTCAGGAAACAATTAACTTCGAAAAGTTAGCAGAATCACAGAAGAGTGACGAGGAACTGCAGCAAGTCCTGCAATCGGAGACAGCATTGAAATTAAAAGAAGTACCGATCCCAGGGACGAAGGTTACTCTCTATTGCGACATAGACGCACAGACCCCACGACCCTTCGTGACACAACCATATCGTAAGAGAGTGTTTCAGTCGTTGCATGGTTTATCACACCCTGGAGTAAAAGCTACAGGAAAGCTAATTACGCAGCGTTACATATGGCCCGGGATACAAAGAGATTGCCGGAAATGGGCACAAGCGTGCTTGCAATGCCAACAAGCGAAAATAACAAGGCATAACAAGGCACAAATAGGGACTTTCCGAACGCTGACACGCAGGTTTGAACACATCCACATTGACATTGTAGGGCCAATGCCAATGTCAAAAGGATACAGATACTGCCTGACGTTAATAGATCAACAATCCCAGCAAGCAACATCTTCGCCAATTGGATGGCAAGATTCGGAGTCCCAAAGCACGTAACCACGGATCAGGGACGACAGTTCGAAGCCGACCTGTTCAGACGGCTAACACAACTCACGGGGACAAAGCATTATAGGACAACAGCATACCATCTAGCGGCCAACGACATGGTCGAACGATTCCACCGTCAACTAAAAACTTCCATTAAGTGTCATCAAACGGAGAAGTGGGTCGAGATTCTACCCATAGTACTAATGGGCATTCGTGCTGCTTGGAAAGAAGATCTACAAGCAACAGCAGCCGAAATGATATACGGAGAGCCAATCAGGCTACCCGGGTAATTTCTGCAGCAAAGCAATGAACAAGACATAGCAGATGAACCCGAAGACATGCTGAGGCAGCTCAAGAAGAATCTACAAGACTTAAGACCACAAGAAATAAAAAAACACGGACAGGCAACACCCTTTATTTTCCAAAACATGGAAACAGCATCCCACGCATTCATACGTAGAGAACTAATGGGAGAAGCCCTGTAGCCGCCGTATGAAGGACCCTTCGAAATAATTAAGAGAAGAGAAAAAGTAATTACCTTGCGCAAAAGTGGTAAAGACATCAACGTCTCAATAGACAGAGTAAAACCAGCATATACTCTGCAAGAAAGCGACCGAGATGAAAAACAAGAACCAACACGACATGAACAATCTGAAAAAGAACAGAGGGCGCGGAGCGGACGAACCTCACGCTCGCCAGTTCGTTTTCAAATCCCGTAAACCATAATACAGCGAAGGGGGTCCTGTGGCGATGAAAAGTCAATCGCACAAACGCGTAATCTGGCAAGCGGCCGCGCCGATAGTACGCGCCAAGCTAGCTTACCCGTAAGCCAAAAGACGCTCAGGCGGCTATATACGCCGCACGCGTCTAGTACCGGGCACCTTCGCTAGGCGTCACACGCCACGTATGCTTTTCCGTGGGCCAAAGACGACCCACGAAGGGTCTCCCCGTGAAGGCGAGAGAGTTAATAATTAGCGCATTGTTCGCTGTCCTACGATTCAACACGGCGCCTAGTCGCCAGGATTACTTTCTACGAAGAGATCGAGAGCCACCAAGACGAGGGACAAGGAGGAGATTTCTCCTCGAAAGGGAGAAATAGGCATACGCCAGCGGACCCGGCCGACGCCACTACACCTCCTGGCAAGGAGGAAAACAGGCACATCCTCGCCTTCGCCTGGCGCTACGCGCCACAGCTCCGGCGCACCGCCGCCTTCGCCCGGCGCTCCGCGCCACAGTTCAGGGGCTCCCTCGTCAAGGCATAACGCACCGTCGTCCAAACCGAGAGTCGTACGTGTCATCTCCGGCCCTCATCTACCTCGGCTCAAGGTAAAACGACGCAGCTCCAGCACCGGGCGTGCTCACACCAAGCACCCCCGAATAGCCAGAGACACGGAAACAATGAGGCCACGGAACAAGGAGGCGCCCGGACGGGAGCCTATGCCTGCCACTGAGGCAGCGTTAGAGTTGCATCCGACCTCGCCTATAATCCTCTCGTCCTCTCTGACGAGAGTCGCGGGCGACCAAGGACGCCCCAACCTAGGGAGCCCTCGCCTGAAGGGCAGATACCGTGGTGGGTGCCGACCTGGGACGCTCCCAAATCTCGCTCCGTGGAATCTCAGACGGAGTAGTTACCGGCCGCGTGCACCCAGGGGACTCAGACCAACGAGCGCGTGGTCTCATATCGGGATCAATCAACGCAGACAAAGAAGCGAGGAGGCCAACGTCGTTACGTTCCCATCGACTACTTTTCTCGAATGTAGAATTTTAAAAGAAATATAGCTAAACCATGATTTGTACCAAAGAGCTATAGTATTTACTGCCGAAAACCTAAGCGATTCCCTGCACATTCCTGCCTCCAAGCGAACGATGCAATAGTAGTAATAAACTACAGCCAGTATGGGATTTTATACACTTTATGAATGGTCTAGCAAGTGCATCGCACACAAAACTGTGGATAACAATGTGATACCTTTTGTTATTGATTTCAATACCTTCTTGCAACAAATATAGGAGTTCGTCAATAAAATCTTCTAGAAATAATTCTAATGGCTGTGGTTTTGATCTACCGCAAAATATACCAATAGCAAAGGGATTACTTTTAAAATTTTTTACTAGTCCTGAAATCGGCCAGAATTGTAAATTTGAACTGTTAAATAGAGGAAGTCCATCAATATTAAAACTGATATCTAACTTATTTCCAAAATTTTCTGTTATTTGCGATAAAATAGATTTTAAAATATTTTTCAGACCGAAATAATAAAAATTCCCATTATTAAGTTGTTTTGTTTGAATATTTCTTGGCGTTTCTAATAACGTTCTGGAGTCTAAAGGCAATTCATGATGAAAAACGTGTAATACGTGTAATAAATCAGTAATTGCTGAATGTGTGACATTAAAATTAAGAGCCAACTGCCTTAAGCTTGAGTTTAAACATGGCTGAGAAACTGTACTATTTAAATTTATATTTAAATCAGATGAAACTAAAGTGTTGTCAGACAACGTTAGCGATAAACTTGCATCGTAATTACTGGACACATTATTTTTAAGTATATTATTAATATCGTTATATTCATTTTCACTATTAAGTGAAATATTCCCATGTGATATATTTGACACATTATTATCAAGTGCATCATCATTATTATTATTTTCATATATACTATTAAGTGAAGTATTCTTATGTGTTATGTTGGGTTCCTTATCACAAATTTGAAGTGTTTTACGAACAGTTAGTGCAATTCTACGATAAAATTGGCGTTTACCTACAATAGGTTTCAACTTATACCTAATTTTTTCGGGCATTTTCTCTCGTTTTCTTCATACGATCTTGAGCATGCTTCAGCCAAACCTTTATTGCATCTTCTATTTCTTTATCGGTTGTATTGGTAACGCTTCTCTTGACTGCACCTAAGAAATATCAAGTTTGCCTTCAAATTTAAGCCATATTATAAATTATATTAAAAGATTTAAAATATCTAGTAAATTAGATGATAAGTTTAATTCAAATTAAAATGTAGAATTACTAAGATTTAAATAAGTAACAATAAAAATAATTTTTAGCAATAAAGTTTTAATTAAGAATTTGTTTAAAAGTGGATTTAAATGTAAATTTATATAAATTTATAAATTGAATTTTATTTAAGTTATGTACAAATTGCCCGTCATTCCTATTAATTAAAATTTATAAGAATTATATACGGTAAATTACATCAAATTAAAGAAAAAAACCAAATGCCCATTTATGCATACAAAAAATAAATTTAAAAATACACTTACCCACAATTAAAATTTTCAGGGATAAATCTGAGAAAGCTCTTTTCTATGAACGTTTGTCGTAATAATTAAAATTTATCGCCACAGCATCAGTCAAAATATATTTCAAAATTCTATTTGTTTTGCTTGGTACATTATTTCCACCCAGACTAGCCAAATATGCCGACTGAAAAGAAATTACATTATCGACGTGCTATGGTATCAAATGCTATTGCGTATACATACCAAAGCTATATTATCATCATTATTTGCTTTCAAGTAAACATCTAACTGATCTAATTCCTCAACTGTGTTCAATGGAAATGAAAATGGTATATTAGGCAATCCGATTACATTGTTTACATTTTTTGTATTTTGTCTGTTCATCCATTGCAATATGTTACGTCCCTGTACTATCGCGAAAACGGTGAATTCGCGTTCTCGGATTTGTACCGGGCTATGTCGCTATTTCGGAATGTTTTCCGGGGATCACCCGCGACTGAGGGTTACAGGACTTTCGTAGACTACGCGACTTTCGTAGAATATACAAGTGAAGTTCGTGGTCAACAACGCGATTTTAATCGGAGCGAGGTATAGATTAACGGAACAGATTAGATAACTGGGGTATTTCCTCAGAACGAAGCACTAGATTCTGCTCGAAGTTATTAATTAATTCATTTATGTTTGTGGGATCGTTTTCGAATTCGTTGAACTTAACAGTACATAAACGGCACAATGTTCCCCGTCTAGCAGAGCTCAACGTTTCGTTGCATTTAGAACACTCGATTCTACCAGGAATGTCGTAACCTATTTCAACTGTATGCAAATCTACTGCGTGCCACTCGCGCAATTCGTTTCTCGGGAGATCACGATAACAACCGTTACAAAGGGCAGCTTTAGTTAACGTATGACATCTTCCAGATGCTCTGACACAGAAATAAGAAGGAAGGGTCTGTGTCTCTTCTATTCCAAACACCCGTTGCATGTCTTGTATGAACGGTGGATACATAGATGGTTGACCAAGATATCAGTAGGAATTAAGTGGGTTTCTTATTATCTCTAAATTCCTTTGTAACTTAACCTAGGAGTCTTTGGGTTAAGAAAGATTCTTAATAGATTTGGGTAAAAAAAAGGTTTTTCCTTAATGGCTTTTCTAATGGAATTGGGTTAAAAGGGTTTTTAGTGGATTTGGGTCAAAAAGGTTTTTCCTTAATGGCTTTTCTAATGGATTTGGGTTAGGAGCCCCAAGGATAAGTAATTCTCGAGGTTGTGTGTTATTGTTACCCAAAAGTGCAGTTTCGGACCCGTAATATATATATATATATATATATATATATATATATATATATATATATATATATATATATATATTCCACTGGGTAAAGATAGCCGGGTAAAATATAGATACGATCCTACCTTATAGTGGTGTATCATTTCAGCAACACGGGGTGTCCTACAGTTCCCCAATGCTCAGGCGTCGAAGCGTCGTACCATCGATGTAGGATTTCCGCTCGGATTTGTAGGTACCTTGTCCGTCTCGGACCCTTCTCGTCAATGTTGAAAGGCGGGACCACGGGTGTTCGATGGTTATAAGAGTCAATTTAACTGGCCACTTCACGAGTTTAAAATTGTTATTATTTTGGTCCGCGAGTAAATTTACTGCACAAAGCTTAAAGAATGCTTCGTATTCAGGGTCGTAAAGTGATTCTACCCCGACGTACTGTGCTTCGAAAGGGTTCACAGGTTCACTGGATAATTCTATCAGTTGGCGTCGTGCACGTTTCTTTACTCCGCCTCGCCTGTCCTTTGGCATTTGTTAATGTTAACGGTTAAGACCAAGAACACTGGCTTTATACGTTGGTCGTACGTGTAGACGCGTAGCGTGCGAGGGACCGCACTGCTATTTCAAAAGATGTGTGTAATATGTAATACGGCGTGCGAGGGACAGCACTTGCTGTATTGGATGTTTTGCTTCTAATGACAATATTGGCGTGCGAGGGACCGCACTGCTGTATTGTAATTAGGTGTGTATATGTGACTGTGTGACGAATGAAGCCAGGTGACTTTTGGATTTTAGTCTCCCACTTGAATATACGTTGGATGGATATTCAAAAATAAAGAATAATGAACTTGTTGAGCGCGTGGCGGAATAAAATGATACGTTGAACACGCGGTAGTATTAAAGAAACGTGTATGTATAAAGGGGTGTTTTATCATTTAAAATAATTAACTAGGATTTAACAATACACTACAATATATTTATTCACTACTTATACACTGTGACTAATACACTTGAGAACTTATGTTGAATGTTAGAGTTACGATTGAATTTAGAATTTGAATTAATTAAAGTTAGAGTTAAACTAGAATTGGAATTAAAACTAGAATTTGAATTAAAGTTAGAGTTTGAATTTGAGTTGGATGTGGAGTCCCGATTTAGACTTGTTGTCGATTTGAGATCGCGGATGAGACTGACGAAGTCGGGGCCTGCAGGTCTTTCGTTTCGGCGGCTCGGCCGCTGCTGTCGCTCGCAAGTGGGGGTACGTGGTAGTGGGATGGCGAGGTAGTGAGACGACGCGCTATTATGGTAGCGCCACGCTTAGGTACTAGAAGAAGCAAGGTGTCATGGCCGCCAAAGGCGGGCTTTTTGAATCGCGTAAAAGGGACTTAGAGTTCTTTTAATCAATTTCGAGAATATAACAGAGGAAAGAAATTCGGAAAAATGGTCGCGGGACGTGACACCTCCCCCCTTAAAAGAAAATGTTGAACCGAGATTCGACATTTTCCTTTATGTATACATATTATAAAATTACGCTATCAAATATGTAATTAAATTTTGTTATGGTGTTTCTTATGTTGTTTATGTTATTCCTTATCTTATTCTTATTCGTCTAACAATTTCCTGAGTTCTTTAAAGTCTCTGCGCACTTCACTCGTGTAAATCACTCGGGGTTGTGGGGTTATTTCTTCTGGTGTTGGGGGGACTTTAGGGTGCAGATTTTCGGTCGTTGAAGGGATTATGGGAGGTAACTCTTCGTTTGTCGGGGGTATTTGGTCGAGACTCTGGTTTCCGTTGTTGCCCCTGTCGTTCCTTCTGCTTGGAGTTCCCATGTACAAGAGTAGGTTTGTTACCGATGTCCATATTGCTCCCAATAGATGTAGACTCCACCCGTAGATCGAATGGAGGGCGTAACCGTGGATGATTGTGTCCACTATTAATTTCGCGAGCCGAGTGACCATGAATATTGTGAGTATTCCGGCGCTGGCAGAGCCGAATGTCATGAATCCTTTCCAGAGGCGCATGGCTGCGCTTTCTGCTATCTGGTCCAGCGTTTCCTCGTCAAATAAATTTAGCAGAGACAAGCTATTCGCGGGGATCTCCTGACCCATTGTTCCTCGTGCGATTGTGTTCAGCATGGAAGGTTTTTCCATAGGGAACATAATGTGGTCGCGTAAACGATCGAGGTCTTCGTTCGTATAGATGCCGCTGGTGGCGAGGGATGTTAGGCTGACGTACTTCCATGTTGGTTTCGTTAATGGCTGTATCGTTGGTGACGCCATTGATTCGATTGGTTTTGGCATTAGCCGGTACCAGGTGTTATAGATTTTGTACATTGTTGGCAGGAGTTCGTTGCAATCCCTCGGTGTTCCTGTCTTGGTAAGTATTCTAGATCCGGGTAGTAAGAATAGTGATTGATTCCTGTAGGTGATTGATAACTCGTTGTAACAGCCTTCTATGGATCGCAAACGGCATTCTACAGGTACACACTTGATCAGGTGCATGGCTTCGTCGGCCATTATTGCAGGGTATCCTGGTTCTTTCATTATTCTATAAGCCATCTCGTCGGATGCTATGCTTGCCAATGAGAGAGCCTTCTGTAGTACCTGCTTTTCCAGAGCGCATTTTTGCTCCATGATGTCTCGGTACAGTTGCGTGAGCTGTGTTTTGATGTGTTTCTCCACGTACAAGTATTTTGAATTGAGAAGCCTTCACTTGCGCACAGTACAATTGGACACGTTGCAATTGCACACTGTGATATTAGACACATAAAGTTGCGCACCGTTCGATTGGACACATTTCAATTGCGCACAATTCGTTTGGACACATTTCATTTGCGCACCGTTCAATTGGTTGTTTTTGGACACAACACATATTTTTGTATAATTTGGAATACATACACACGCATGTATGCATGTATAATTTTGAAATTTTTTGACATTTATTATTAACTTTATTTGGTAAATAAACATTTGTTACAGTTCGTTTACACACAATTCGTTTGCATACAGTTCTTTTGCGCACAGTTCTTTTGCGCACATTTCTTTTGCGCACATTTCTTTTGCGCACATTTCTTTTGCACACTTTCCCATCCACACAACAATTATAGGGATCTCGTTTCGCGTTGTAAAGTATATGCGTGGACACAGTGGGTTCCGCCCCCTCTACGGGGGGGCTCCACTTCCGGAAGATATAACCTAACCCAAACCTATTTCTGATTTAAAACTAAAATTTATGTGCGCAAATGAACTGTGCGCGAAAGAAGTGTGCGCAAAAGAAATGTGCGCAAAAGAAATGTGCGCAAAAGAACTGTGCGCAAAAGAACTGTGCAAACGAAATGTGTGTAAATGAACTGTAACAAACGTTTATTTACCAAATAAAGTTAATAATAAATGTCAAAAAATTTCAAAATTATACATGCGTGTGTATGTATTCCAAATTATACAAAAACATGTGTTGTGTCCAAAAATAACGTGTCCAATTGAACGGTGCGCAAATGAAATGTGTCCAAACGAACTGTGCGCAAGTAAAATGTGTCCAATTGAACGGTGCGCAACTTTATGTGTCTAATATCACAGTGTGCAATTGCAACGTTTCCAATTGTATTGTGCGCAAGTGAGCCTCTCCCTTTTGAATTTACATAGGAGAATATATCTAAGTTATTAACCGATACCCTGGCTCGGGTTTTAAAGGTTTTGCTTCGCTGTGTTTCCAGAATTGATAATTTCGGGTGTTCCGTCTGCAGCAGGCGGTATCCGCACAGGTTGAGCTCCGTTGTTTTGGCAAGCGCGAATGTGGTTTCTTTGGTGGTTACCGTATATACCGTAGGTGTTGTGTAGTTCCCCTTGGCAGTCAGTTTGTTGGCTATTCCGTCGTAGAGGACATCATATCTGTCGAAATGGCAGCTGTCTCGTGGGGCAATACTCCAGTAAGTCTCTGACCCGTCGGTGTCAAGGCATTCGCCTGGTGATGCCTTACAATGCACGCCAGATGAGAGGATCATCTCGTTTGTTTTTCGATCAATCGAAGCTTCGAAATCCCGTAGAGTCACCTTGACGACTGCTTGAACTATTACGTCTTCACAGGTTCCAAAAGCGTCGCTGTATTCCGTCCCGGAACATCGTCCGTCCACAGAGGTGGAACCTGCGAGTGTGATAGAACGCGTGTTTGTGCTGTTTCTCTTGAGGCCCTGTATAATGCTTTGTTGGCCCGTTCCCATTGCGATGGTTCCTGAATTTTGCATCTTTTTGCAAATGGAGTCAGATAGTTCATGCATATACTGCCGTCGACCTCCCTGGACAATGGAGATATGGGAGTGCATCCCGCAGTAATAAATCGTTCGGTCTACCTCGATCTTGCATTGGATTATGTCTGTGCGGTCGTACTCGGAAAGTTGCAGCAGTTGGACGTAAACGTCTTCCTTATTGGGTTCCATGTTATCGATTTCGCATCTGCCTATGTCCAATAAGGACAACGAGGTTATGTTAAGTCCTTGTCCGCCGCAGTCATAGCTTATCAAGCCATGAGAGGTGGGGAAGCAAAGCACAGTGATGACGGCAATCGGTAAGAAGGTTTCCATTTTATGATTTGCTTGTTACTGGCCGGTCCTCCGCCGGTACGTTGCTATTATAGCCTCCTCGGTTGTGGTCCTCATGATGGAGGTCCGATATGGAGGGGATATTATGGAGCAAGTGTTTCAGCTTGTCCTCGTGCACTGTTTTTGTTCTATTTCTACTTATGGCTATCTTAACATTATGATTTCGTAATAATTCTATTATCTTATGCGGACCAGTGTACTGGTCCCCTAGTTTCTCTTTCGTGGGTTCTTTAAGCAAATATACATTATCTCCTAACTTAAATTTACGGATATTAATCCTACGGTCGTAATATTGCTTCGACCTCTTTTTAGAACTAATCAGGTTTTCGCGCGCTGTTGCTTGGGCGTCTTTTATTTTATCGAAAAGATCGGTCAAGTATTTCGCGTAGCTCTTGTTCGTTTCATTGATCGTATCCGATTCGCCAGGAGGTACTTCGGCTATTTTACCAAACACAAATTCGTGTGGAGTGTATTGCGTGCCTTCGTGGACGCTGGTATTATATGAGAATGACGCTAATTTTAGATGCTTGTCCCAATCATTATTTTTATTTACGAACTGTTTTAGGTATTCCCAGAGTACCTGATGCGATCGTTCTACTGATCCATTCGATTGCGGCCTGTATGCCGTGGTTTTATAATGTCGGATTTTGAATTTGTGCGCTACGTTTCGCATAAGGCTATTAAGAAAATGCGAACCTTGGTCAGTCAAGATAGCTTTCGGAGCACCGAATGTGCATATGAAATCATTAGTAAAGGCATCCGCTACGTCAATTGCTCCTGCATGTTGGAGGGGGAGAGCTAGTGAATACTTTGTTAATAAGTCTTGGATTGTTAATATATATGCGTTACTTGATTGCGTGGTGGGCAGAGGGCCCATGATATCCATTGAGATCTTTTCGAAGGCGGAATCAGGGGTGTCCGTCAATACCATCGGTTGTCTGGTTTTTACTCTAACTAATTTTTTTAGCTAACAAGAACGACAATTCCGAACAAAGGTTTGTATGTCTGCCTTCATTCCGGGCCAATGATAACTTTTCTTAATGCGATTATATGTTTTCGTAACATCCTTGTGTCCGCCTATTGCCGAACAATGGTTTTCTATCATAATTTCGTGTCTATCGTCTTTCGTGGGGATTGTTATTTTATTAGTACATATAAAAATATTTATTTTAGTATTTCCTAGTATGCGGGTAAATAACGAGTGTACCGTTTCCCAGGGAACGTTGTCTACGTCCCCTTTTGCTATAGAGATCGATTGCAAATCTAACTCCGTAACGATATCCAAGAGTGAGCACAATGCTTCTTTTATAATATTTTTTTCTGTTACTCCAGACACTCGTTCCTTCACTACCAGCGATATTATGCGGCGATTACCATTTTTATCTACTTTGCCTCTGGCTAATGCGGCATCTTTAATCATTGCAATGACTTTGTTTCTTGGAGCATCCGGGCTCCTAGGTCAATTGGCGCTCCTTGCTGTGTGGTGAAGATCACGAGATTGTCTTTGCGCGTTATGAAATTGTCGGGAATCGTTACGATTTTTGGTCCCGCTAAATGTTTCGTAGAAGCAGTTTCGTTAACATTGTCAAATATGCAGGAAGCGTCATCGGAGTCGGAGCTGCTATCGGTCTCGATATCGCTTAGAGTTTCATTAATATCGCTTGGCGTTAATGGTAATTCAGTATCGCTATCTGTTATTCCGTCGTCGGTCGGTGTAGGTTTATTCCCGGGTTTAGAACTTTTAGCGTTAAACAAAGATTCGTTGGAGTTATTAAACTATCGTGTCTGAGAGGAAACATTCGGGTATTCACATTCTTTCGCGTTCCCTCTGCTATTGGATGGACATGTGTCGGATTTCGCGATAGCGCATCCGCGTTTACATTCATCTTTCCAGCCTTGTAGATTACTTCATACTCGTACTCGGCTAATTTCAAACGCCATCGTACCAACCTGGAAGTGGGGTCCTTTACAGAATGTAGCCATACTAGCGGTTTATGGTTGGTAATCAATTGGAATTTTCGTCCGTATAGATAGGGACGGAAGTAGTTTACGCAATATACTATGGCTAAAAGTTCTTTTTCTATTGTAGAGTAATTTTTCTCCGATGAATTTAACAACCGCGATGCATAGGCGATAGGTAGGTCCTTCCCGACTGGCCCCTGGCTCAATATACCGCCTATCGCGTATCCTGACGCGTCGGTGGTAACTACGAAAGGCTTCGTGAAATCGGGGTATTGCAATATCGGTTCAGTGCATAGCGTTTCGCGGAGTTGTAAGAAAGCTAACTCTTGTTCCTTTTGCCAGTCAAAATGTTCATCCTTTTTCAGTAAATCCGTTAAAGGACGCACTATTTTGGAGAAACTAGAGATGAATCTACGGTAATATCCCGCTAATCCGAGAAATTGCTTAATATTTTTCGCGTTTCGAGGTGTTGGAAATTCTTTTACTGCTCGTATTTTCGCGGGATCCGGCTTCACTCCTTTATCGCTGATAATGTGACCTAAGTATCCGACTTCCTTTCTCAAGAACTCACATTTATCAGGTTGGAGTTTCAAATTCGCCTGTCTTAATCTTTCGGCAAGTTTGTTAAATTTAATTTCGTGTTTTTGGAGTGAGCTTGCGTATAGGACAATATCGTCTAAATAAACAAAGAGTTCGCTACCCTGTAGCCCAGTCAAAACCTGATCCATGAGTCGCTGAAACGTTGCAGGAGCATTTTTAAGTCCGAATGGCATACGACTATATTCGTAGTGCCCGTGAGGCGTAGAGAAAGCCGTCTTCCCCTCGTGCGACTCATGCATCGGTATTTGATGAAATCCTGACGCGAGATCGAAAACGCTAAAATATTTCGCACTATCCAGTTGATCTAGGATTTCCGTAATATTCGGGAGTGGATATGGTGGTGGTCTCCTATTGTCTTTTCGTTTAACATACGATAGTCGATGACCATTCGCCACCTTTTATTTCCTTTGGAGTCCGGTTTTTTGGGCACAATCCACAGGGGAGAATTATAAGGAGACTCGGAAAGTTTGATTACGTCGTTGTCTAATAATTCTTTTATCTATTTGTTTATTTCTTCCTTGTGGATTGGCGGAAATCTGTATTGCTTAGTATTTACCGGTTGGTCGTCAACGGTTACAATCTTATGTTTTATTACGTCTGTGTATTCTAACCTATCGCTGGGCAGCCGAAATAAGTCTTGATATTTTTCGATTAACCGCGAAACGTGTTCTGACTCTTCTTTATTCAAATGCTCTAAACGGAGAACGTTGTGAATAGCCTGCGTTCTTTCTTTGCTTTCTACGTTTGGCATTGAGGAAGTCGTAAATATTTTACTATCATTTATCTCGAGTCCCGTTTCCTCTCCGAAGAGCTGCCCTATCTCTTGTAACTCTATAGCAGGTACTACAAGTTCCCTATCTAGGTCGCTTGCGTTCACGACTTGGAGATAAGCTCGCCCGTCACGGTTCGTAACTACGGCGTCGCCGAGATAAACATTCTCGCAGACGCTAAGTCTCGGAATGTATCCCGTTAAAATATGAGGGTTAGTGATTTTAACATAAAAGGTTGCACGCGATCTAGTGGGGATAACCACGGTGTCGCGTTGGGCAAAGGGAACACGCATCCCTTTCCAGAGTACGAATTGATCCTTAAAATCGATTTTAGAGGCATCGCGAAGGAAGTCGGATCCTAGGATCCCTTCCTGAGGAATTGGAAAGTTATTTTGCACTACATGCATATTTATAGGATATCCCATGTATAGGATTTGTATAGACCCGAGCGTCTCGATTTTACCGTCCGTTATTCCGCTAAGAAGTAATTTGTCGGTGTCGAGAATATTTGTCTCGGGATGTAGGTTTCTGAGTTTGATTAGATTTGGAGCCGCGACCGTATCGACCATAAAGCTCGTTTCTTGCAAAAGACCGTCTGCGGCTAACGCAATGGTGGGCGCGTGAGAAAAATGTTGTGGATTTAGGGTTGCGATTCTGTATTCGCGATGTTGGTCGCTTCTGCTGGATTCACTGGGCAAGTTGTCTGTTGTGAGGGCCCTTGGCGAATCACGCCCGTTTGTCCCGCGGGGCCCGACGCGTTTCCCGATTCGTTCTTCCTAGCATTATTATATTGTCTCTTACGGCATTCTTCTATTATATCCGGAATTTTTACAATATCGACACCACTTAACCGGTCGATCGCCACGTGGAGAAAGGGCATTAGTATTGAGATTATTTGGTACGTTCCTGGTGTCGCGGTTAGCATATTGCGGTTGCTCGACTCGGTCACGCGGCTGGTATGTGCGCGTGTAGTTATCTCGGGGGGCGTTATCAGCACCGTAGTTCCGAGAATAAGTTTGACGGTATGGCCTCGGCGATATCGGGTAGGTATGCGGTCGTCGAGATAACTCGTCTCGTCTTCCGGAGTTGGGGCGATCTTTCGCTCCGTAGCGTTGCTTATCTAATTCTTGCCTTTTCGCTAAGGCTTTGGCCATTGCGAAGGCTTCAAACGGTGATGCTTGAATATGACAATTCATTTGAAGTCTATATTTGAGGGGTAGCCCGTCGCAAAACGATCTTGTCGTTAAACCGTCAATTTCTATTTCTACCTTTTTCCCTAAACATCCGACTTCACGACGTTCCGCATCAAGTATAGCAGAACGAAGGTCTTTAACGCGGCTAATATAATCTAGTATATGCTCTTGTGGCTTTAAATAAATGGTGCTAAGTTCTCCTCGATATTGGTAAATGGTTTTAGGTGAACCAAATGCCGAACTTAAAAAATCTATTAACTGGGTGATGGATTCGCAAGGTTCATCTTCTACCGCATAGTAGGCGCGTCCGCGGAGTTTATTAATTAGAAGTTTTGTTAGGTTGCGTTCCGATGAAGGAGGGACTAGCTCTTTGGCGCGACGACATGCTCGGACGAATTGTGCCAATGTAATGTTGTACTCGTCAAAATGCGGCACAGATTCGGTAGCTTCTCTAAAAGAGACTTTAGGTTGTTGAGGGGGGTCCGCGCGGCATTCATCGTACGATGCTTGCGGTTCAAATGCTATGTTTGGTTGTCCCGCGGAATTAAAGGCTCTATGTAAGCGTTCGTTTTCGCGGCGTAGTACCTCATTTTCACGGTGTATATCATCGAAGGCGTGTGCGCCTCCTTCGTTTATACCGTTTCCTTTTTTGGAATCCTCCTCTATTCGTCTACTTCTTCAAGATCGCGTAGATTTTTCTCATGTTCGGACCGCTGTTTTTTCAGGAGGTCGGCTTCCTCCTTAAGTCGCGTTTCTTTTTCCGATAATTTTGTTTGTAATATCTATATCTCTTCTTTTGTTAAATCCATCGTGCCCTTATCTGGTTTATTGCTTCGCGTATTTACCATTTCCGGATTTTTTCGTATCCCACCGCTGTCACCAATTTTGTTACGTCCCTGTATTATCGCGGCGCGAAAACGGTGAATTCGCGTTCTCGGATTTGTACCGGGCTATGTCGCTATTTCGGAATGTTTTCCGGGGATCACCCGCGACTGAGGGTTACAGGACTTTCGTAGACTACGCGACTTTCGTAGAATATACAAGTGAAGTTCGTGGTCAACAACGCGATTTTAATCGGAGCGAGGTATAGATTAACGGAACAGATTAGATAACTGGGGTATTTCCTCAGAACGAAGCACTAGATTCTGCTCGAAGTTATTAATTAATTCATTTATGTTTGTGGGATCGCTTTCGAATTCGTTGAACTTAACAGTACATAAACGGCACAATGTTCCTCTAGCAGAGCTCAACGTTTCGTTGCATTTAGAACACTCGATTCTACCAGGAATGTCGTAACCTATTTCAACTGTATGCAAATCTACTGCGTGCCACTCGCGCAATTCGTTTCTCGGGAGATCACGATAACAACCGTTACAAAGGGCAGCTTTAGTTAACGTATGACATCTTCCAGATGCTCTGACACAGAAATAAGAAGGAAGGGTCTGTGTCTCTTCTATTCCAAACACCCGTTGCACGTCTTGTATGAACGGTGGACACATAGATGGTTGACCAAGATATCAGTAGGAATTAAGTAGGTTTCTTATTATCTCTAAATTCCTTTGTAACTTAACCTAGGAGTCTTTGGGTTAAGAAAGGTTCTTAATGGATTTGGGTCAAAAGAAAGGTTTTTCCTTAATGGCTTTTCTAATGGAATTGGGTTAAAAGGGTCTTTAGCGGATTTGGGTCAAAAAGGTTTTTCCTTAATGGCTTTTCTAATGGATTTGGGTTAGGAGCCCCAAGGGTAAGCAATTCTCGAGGTTGTGTGTTATTGTTAGCCAAAAGCGCAGTTTCGGACCCGTAATATATATATATATATATTCCACTGGGTAAAGATAGCCGGGTAAAATATAGATACGATCCTACCTTATAGTGGTGTATCATTTCAGCAACACGGGGTGTCTTGCAGTTCCTTAATGCTCAGGCGTCGAAGCGTCGTACCATCGATGTAGGATTTCCGCTCGGATTTGTAGGTACCTTTTCCGTCTCGGATCCTTCTCGTCAATGTTGAAAGGCGGGACCACGGGTGTTCGATGGTTATAAGAGTCAATTTAACTGGCCACTTCACGAGTTTAAAATTGTTATTATTTTGGTCCGCGAGTAAATTTACTGCACAAAATTAAAGAATGCTTCGTATTCAGGGTCGTAATGTGATTCTACCCCGACGTACTGTGCTTCGTAAGAGTTCACAGATTCACTGGATAGTTCTATCAGTTGGCGTCGTGCACGTTTCTTTACTCCGCCTCGTCTGTTCTTTGGCATTTGTTAATGTTAACGGTTAAGATCAAGAACACTGGCTTTATACATTGGTTGTGTAGACGCGTAGCGTGCGAGGGACCGCACTGCTATTTCAAAAGATGTGTATAATATGTAATACGGCGTGCGAGGGACAGCACTTGCTGTATTGGATGTTTTGCTTCTAATGACAATATTGGCGTGCGAGGGATCGCACTGCTGTATTGTAATTAGGTGTGTAGATGTGACTGTGTGACGAATGAAGCCAGGTGACTTTTGGATTTTAGTCTCCCACTTGAATATACGTTGGATGGATATTCAAAAATAAAGAATAATGAACTTGTTGAGCGCGTGGCGAAATAAAATGATACGTTGAACACGCGGTAGTATTAAAGAAACGTGTATGTATAAAGGGGTATTTTATCATTTAAAATAATTAACTAGGATTTAACAATACACTACAATATATTTATTCACTACTTATACACTGTGGCTAATACACTTGAGAACTTATGTTTAATGTTAGAGTTACGATTGAATTTAGAATTTGAATTAATTAAAGTTAGAGTTAAACTAGAATTGGAATTAAAACTAGAATTTGAATTAAAGTTAGAGTTTGAATTTGAGTTGGATGTGGAGTCCCGATTTAGACTTGTTGTCGATTTGAGATCGCGGATGAGACTGACGAAGTCGGGGCCTGCATTGAGGGCTTTCGTTTCGGCGGCTCGGCCACTGCTGTCGCCCGCAAGTGGGGGTACGTAGTAGTGGGATGGCGAGGTAGTGAGACGACGCGCTATTATGGTAGCGCCACGCTTAGGTACTAGAAGAAGTAAGGTGTCATGGCCGCCAAAGGCGGGCTTTTTGAATCGCGTAAAAGGGACTTAGAGTTCTTTTAATCAATTTCGAGAATATAACAGAGGAAAGAAATTCGAAAAAATGGTCGCGGGACGTGACAAATATTTCATCATTCTGTTCCTTGACAGTAGCTATCAGGGAAACAAGTTTTTCTGAAAAATATTTCATTATAAAAACTGTTGACGTTATATCTACTTTGACAAATCAGCTTTTACAAACCAAAATTATCCGCTGTATGAATAAATTGACGATGTGAATGTGGAGTCGTTGAAATGTTATTAACAGAATTACTTGCAGTACTTGCTACACTGGGGCTTATATTTTCACTTGTATTGAGAGTACTAATCGACAAAGGTGAATCAGAACGGGCCAAAGTAAAATCTGAAAAAAAATGTAACAAATATTTATTTCTTCAAGGTAATATATAAAACAATAGAACAAATATTTGAATATATGTAAAATAAAGAGATACCTTTCTCTAAATGTTTAGAAACATTAAAATTTTTTTGTTTTGCTAGGGGTGGTCTGGGTAATTGTTTCTCTCGTTGTTTTCCTCGTTCTTCCTCTTGTTCATCATCTGACGATGAATTATATATTCTTCTAGACATTCTTTTCCGTTTCTTACGTATACCTTCGTTTTCTTCTTCAATCTCCAAATTTGGTATAATTTCTGACCGTTTTAGTTTCTCTCTTGTCTTTACAAGATCATTTGCAATTTAGAAAAAATGTAGAATAAATAAATAAATATATATGTAAAATAAATAAATATATGTATATATATGTAGAATAAACAAATAAATAAATATGGAAAACTAACTTACCACTACTGTAAAAAATACGCGAAATACTGTGCAGTGTCCATTTTTCAGTATCAACTGTTTCCCCTGTTCTCAAAGCTTTATCAAATTTATTTTGATCTTTATACGGAGGCCAAAAAACTTCCCTTTTAAAAGATGTAAGCCACGCACTGTTAACAGCAGCTACACCACCGCCGTGTTTCTCATGAAATTCTACAACAACATAAACCATACTTATTTTTGGATTATTTCGCCTGCAAAGACAAAGCATAGTATAATATATATGTATATATTTATGTATTACAAGATTAGAGAGGTATTTTAATAAACTCACCTGTACGCTTTAAATCTTCTCAAATCTTTTCAAATCTTAAATCTTTTTAAATCTTATCAAATTTATTAAAATGTTAATATAACAAATATTTACATTTCCCACACGGAACAAAAACCTCTAATGGATGCCCAGTAGACGTCCATCATGGAGATTCGAAACCTCTATTAAATGTCCATGTAATCTCCTATAGACATCTACTAGACATCCACAATTCCGCATTTCTTACTTCCATTCGACATCCATTAGACGTATTCATAGATGTCACATGGACGTCATATGGTATAATCATGGATATTTCATGGAGCTTTGATGGATGAATAATAGCCTTCAAGGCACACCAATATCCCAATAAAGTCACATCTTAAATTGTAAGACGGTAACATTCCACGGAGATTAATAAACCTGCCATCAACTTCCCAGCAACATGAAAATGTTCGTCCAAACACTCCAAACTCATTCCATTAACATCCCAGAGACTTTGCGCGTAACGTTGTATTAATATTCATACAACATGCCACAAAACTCCTAATATTATTTTTCATAAGGAATTTTTGCAAAAAAAATATTATGTTGCCAAAAATTGATTAAACACTTATTTTTTCAATAGCTTTCAATCATTTTTCACTAATAATTGAATAGTTCAAACTTTTTTCTTTTTATATAGAATCCCTCAGAAAATCCGAAAAATTAAATAAAAGGAGCTTTTTATTAGTGTGTTTCTGGAAATATAAGATATGTGTATATATATATATATATATATATACAGGGTGTCCTATAATTCGCGGATCACCCGCCATGTGGAGGTAGAGCACATGAAACCGAGAAGAAGTCCTTTACCATTTTGCGATATTCGTAATAATTATTAAGAAATTAATTTAAAAAGATGGGCCAATCACAAGCGCGCGGCGAGAAGAGGCTTCCTACTCAGGCGTTGCTAGGTGCGCGGCGAAGCGGTGGGAGGGGCGCTGTACACGGCTACGTACGAGCGAACGCTGAAGCCACGCATCTCGAACTATTCTCTCTCTCTTTCTCTCTCTCTCTCTCTCTCTCTCTCAGAAACTGTATGTGTGTTGTAATGTTTACCTGACTATTATTGATAAGGTTGGGTCTTCGGCTGGAGGTTTTATTGCTCTGTGAGAGAGATAGGATATTCTTTTCTTTCTTCTTCCCTCTTGTGTTGTTGGTGTCGTCTGAACAGCATATGTTCTGCTTGTCGGGAAGATTTTTGATATTTGGCTTGGATTCTCGTTCATTACGAGCAATTAGCCATTGACTAGGATTCCATGTTGGATCCCATAGTAGAATATCCAAGCTTCATTTGCCCGGAGCTGAATTAAAAATAGATTTGCTGATAGATATGCAATGCTGACTTGTCGATCGACAAATGCTGGGATAGTTTTTTTGTTTTTTTTTCTATGACATGTTATACATGTATATATATATCTCTCTCTTTAGCTTGCTGATATTAGTCGGCACCCTCCTTTTATAACCATTGGTCAGGTAACACTGTTCTAAAGTGTTAGAGAAGATAGTTCTGTTTTTGCTAGTTAGTTAATGTAAAAATAGAATACGATAGTGCTGTTCCTTTTGAGGTTTTGCAAGATGCTCTGCTGATGTTATGGCGATAGAATTCTGCAGTTTTATACAGATGGAGTCGTTCATTTCTTGAATATACAGTCGTCGTCCTCCTTGAACAATGGAGATGTGGGACTGCATTCCGCAATAGTAGATCGTACAGTCCATTTCAATTTTGCACTGGATGGCTTGAGTATGGTCGCAGTCTGAGAGTTGCAAGAGTTGGACGTATACCTTCATCTTGTTGGGTTTGATGTTATCAATTTCGCATTCTTCTATATCCAGTAGTGATAACGAGGTAATATTGAGTCCGTTATTTCTACAGTCATAGCCTATCATCCATACGATGCGGGAAGTATAAGGCGACAATGACGATTGGTAAGGAAGGTTCCATATCGCTATGGTTCGCTTGCTACTGACTGGTATATTTTTGAGTCTATCGCTGTTATATTTTTCCTGGTTCAAGCCCGGAGTGGGGATTTGATATGAAAGGGGCTTGATATGATGAGTGTTTCAGCTTGTCTGCGTGCACGTTTTTATAGTATTTTCCACAAATTTCATTTATGGGCAACAGAAAGATAGAGAACGAACCTCACCTATATACACTTCCATCTCTACTTATGACAGCCGTTTTGCCGTGCGGACGTACATCACGGGCATTTACATTTGTTAATATATCTCTTTGTTCTGTGTCCTGTTCTGGTGTTATCAGTTATAATTAGAGTTACTTAGTTCATAACATCCACTTAGTTTTATAAAAAAGAATTATTATTTCGAGCGCGAGTAAATTGAGTGCGAGTGAGTGACATTTCGAGATATCGAAGTCAATCCGCGGACGTAATAATATTATTCTGATGGTTTTAGCCGAGAGAGTAAGAAACGTTCATCGAAACTTGCCTGAAGTTTAACGACGCATAGTACACGCTGCAGAGTGTATTTAGATATTTGGTGTGATACGTTAATGGAATTTGAATTCATTTCAGGCTATTCAAATCTCCCGTTGTCAGTATTTTTACATAGGCGTGCTCTATTCGCACGTTGTTATGCCAATCCATGCGCAAGTACCGATAACTTCCCCATTGACCTTCCTTCAACACATTAGCCATTAGTCCTTTCTTCAATTGATCCGCATATAATTGCGAGAATAAATCGAATTTGGAAGCATTAGCCTCCTGGATGCAAACGTAACGCTTGTTTGCGATCTCGCGCCGAATGCAGGTCATGAATCCGACTAAACCTGCGAATGAAAAGTAACAAGTCCGCTGATAAATTCTCGAATAAAGCACGAAAAAAGATTATTTTTAAATAAATACTTTTAAAAATTAAAGATGTTTTTTAAATTTTATTATTACAAAAATTATTATACATATATAAGCATGTATATAAGCACATTTGTTTATAATTTCTTTTGTAACTTTACCAAGTAACTCTTCCCCTTGGGATATAAAAAACATTTCTTGACCTTCGTTGTCAAATTTTTTCAACCTCGCTTTCACATTTTCTAGCAATGAAAAATCTTTTCCCGAGATTTGTATTACGATCGGTTCTCTCTTCTCCCTTCGTGTTTTCAACAAAAGGTAACTTTTTCCCGAAGAGTCGATTTGTTTACCGGCCAATATCAAATTTGCCTCTGTTAGTATGGTCTTCAAGTTGTGTCATGACAGTCTCCTCTAGAAGAATAAAACAATTAGAACTTAAGGCGGCCGCCAAATTTTTGAGAATGATGCAAGATCGGTCAGAGAGAACTTCCGCCGCTATGATGAGATATATATTCTGAACTGGGAATGTATCGTTCGCATCCCCTGTCACTAGATTAACATTAACGTTCATTTCATTGTAACTTATGTAATCGCATGCGAAACTGTCGGCCATCTGTAGATCAACCGTAAAACAACAGAAATGATATGTTCACATTCATTTAAAACTGTGCATGTAAAAAAAGACACGATATAATGAAATTTGCATTTATAGAAATTGCATATACATATTGAAAAATGTGTATCTTATATTGCGAATTTTCGCTCGAAATCGTTTATCCGAGATTTCGGTTCGCTTTCTGAAGTCACGACGAGGTTCATTAAAATTCTGTAGTAAATACTTCTGGTGACTAAGGGCTCGCAATAGAGAATATCGAATAGAAGTGGCGTCATGAGGCTATTCGCGGCTCGATTGCTCGCGATTTGCACGGTCTTGATTCTCGACGTCGTTATGTTCTCACACGATTTGTAACAGTACAGTGAGTGCGTGTATCTTTTCTGTCATAGAATCTTCGAGAGTAAGTTGCGCGGATTTTCGTATGACACAAAAACGTAATGTTCGTACTTATGTCTAATTGCAATCTGTTGTCTCTGAGATATGATAGATTTTAAAATCTAGTTTCGTCATTATTGATTTAGTTGTATTCATCAGATGTTTTGTGAGAATTTTATTATCTTTTCGTTATCAGCTTTTTATTCCGCTGGAGAATTCTACTGCGAGGGTATCTACTGGTTTTTATTTATTTTTAGGCGGCCGGCGCGGTTTCGTCGCGTCTTTCTCACGGTTACTCGTAGATATAGAAATTGATAAGTGACTAAATGTTAAGGAATGTGTGACGCAAGATGCTCTATTTACCGAACGACTCATTTCTATCACCGATCGATTATCATTGCTGCAACTTCGCGGAAGGAAGGAATCGTGGAGTCACCAGGGCGTAACACCTCCGGCCTTAGACAAATGTTGGGGAGATGCCCGACATTTGCAAAAATCAAATAGATTCCTTCCTTTCGCGGTTAACTAAAGTATCTTAATTGTATGTGGTTTCGTGCATGCTGATTTGTTTATTAAGAAGGAGGAAAGAGAAGGCGACCACCAAAAACCCCTTCCTTCTTTCCTTCGTCCTGCTTTTACATTTTTAGTTAATTATTATTGTTACGTCCAGACTTGGGGAAGGATGAGTCGACGGAATGGCGCAACAACTATCTTTATTTTATCCCGAAGTCAAACGTCTCGTGGCGTTTGATATCGGGTCGAACGAACTGACAGGTCCGAAAAGCAGGTAAACGATTGAGTCGCTATTACACTGTTTTCGGAAGTTCGCTCAGCGGTCCCTTTTCGGTCAGAGAATTTAATCTCTTTTACGCGGGATGGGACCAAGTGCGATCTTTCTACTGGGAATGAGCGGGGGTTAATAAAGAGTTATGTAATTAACAAATATAAATTTATTCAATTTTAAAATGAATGTGGTATACATGATTATATAAGAAATAAAAAATAAAAATATAATATTAGTTTTCGTCTGAATGTGTGTGAGTGTGTGTGTTAGTTCGCGGGTGTTACATTGATACGGAGGTCATCAGTCAGAATACCAGGGAAAGATTTTATCGTTAACATTTATGTTCTGACTGGTTAATACAATATGATTTACTTAATAATAAAAAAAAAAAAAAACATGTGTGCGTGTGTGAGTGAGGTAGGAAGTAAGGATCATGGAGAGAGAGTGAAAGGAGATTTGAATTTAATTCAATTTAGTCTTGATAGGACGAAGGTGATTCTAAATCAGGTAGTTCGTCGCAGAACTCCTGAATGGCTTTTTCGAAATCGTCTGATTCCGAAAATTGCGGAGAAAAAGGGGGTGGATTATTTAAGAGGACGGTGGATAATGAAGAGGATGATCTCGGGGAAGAAGGCGGTTCGGGGGAATAAACTGGGGAGTAGCTGGGAGAGAAATAGTAAGGGGAAAGGGGGGAGGTTGTGACTGCGCTGGATTGTGAGCTTGGGTGATGTGAGTCAGCCTTACTCCTAAATGTTTTTAATTTGACGATGAGAATCGCGAACGGTCGCGTCAACGCCTGCCGTGTCCTGCGATGGACTAGGTTCATGGGCCGATATATATATATTTTTCCAGATCTGGTTCTCACTACGAAACCAGTGTAAATAATAATGTTTCAGTCGCGTATATGCGTAATAATAGAATAGTTGAAGCTTACTTTTTGCTGTTGATTCGATAATGATGAAAGGCTAGTCTCGTGGTGCGTTCGGACCTTCGGTTGATGAATGTAAATGGTGGTGAGACGCCGCTGGAAGACAATGGTTTTCTTAAATAACTCGCGAGTCACAACACGGAGCAAGAGTACTCGGATCGAAAGTTGCAAAATAAGAGAGTGATGTGTTCGCGAGTTCTCTTTTTATAATTTTCTTTTTGGGGCGTATTCTAATTCTAAGAGTGGGAATCTTCCAAAACTTCGACGAATTGAATTTGAGCAGAAGTGGGAATTTTTCAATCTTAGCAAATTAAAAATGTGCCAGTGTCTTCGTTAGGCGGGGTGTTTCTCCTACTTTTCGCGTTTTACTCGTAGTGATCGTCCATTGGTGAGTTCGATATTTGTTCGAAGATTCCTTGCACGTGTTCAGATTAGAAAAAAGATCCTATTCTTCTATAATAATTTTATTGTTATTGGTGCAGCTGTGTTTATTGAATATTTGTTGGAAAATTTTATAGATGCAGCTGTGTTTGCTGGGTATTTCGTTAGAAAATTTTATATTACCTTGAGGAGACCGGCATATTTTTATCATCGATCTTTTACGTTGGTCTGTTTACTGAGCGGTTCGTTTGTCTCACCAATCGACGATCGTTGCCGACACTTCGCGGAAGGAAGGAATCGTGGAATCGCCAGGACGTAACACCCCCGGCCTTAGACAAATGTTGGGGAAGAACCCAACATTTGCAGAAAAAAGGAAATGGATTCCTTCCTTTCGCGGATAACTAAAGTATTGTAAATTGCATGTAGTTTTGTGCATGCTAATTTGCTTATTAAGAAGGAAGAAAGAGAAGGCGATCACCAAAACCCCTTGCTTCTTTCCTTCGTCCTTCTTTTACATTTTTAGTTAATTATTATATTCTTATATATATAATTCTAATACAAAACTATCTTTTCTTATGCGTGCCCATTTTATGGCATTAAAAAAAAGTGAAACTGTCATAGCGTTTACCTGACCAATATTGATAACTTTGGGTCTTTGGCTAGAGGTTTTATTGCCTCGTGAGAGAGATAGAATATTGTTTTCTTTCTTATTCCCATTTTTTCTTCTGCCTATCATTGTCCTCCGGACAACGCAGGTGCAGCTTGTCAGGAAGGCTCTCGATGCTTGGCTTGAATTCTCGTTTACTGTGAGTAATTAGCCATTGATTGGGATATCATATTGGATCCCATAGTAAAATGTCCAGGCTTATTTGCCCGGATGCTGAGTTGAAAATAGATTTGCTGATGGATATGCAATGCTGACTTGTCGATCGACAAATGCTGGAATAATTTTTTTTATGATATGTTATACATGCATGTATCTCTCTCTTTGGCTTGCTGATATTAGTTGACGTCCCCTTTTTGCGATCACTGGTCAGGTAATATTGTTCTAAAGTGTTAGAGAAGATAGTTTTGTTTTTTGTTAGTTAGTTAATGTAAAAATAGAATACGGTGATATTATAAAATATGCATGATGGTAAAAATAAAAAAATAAAAAAAAAATTTTTCTCCCTTTTTTTTTTATAATGAAAGAAGTTATTGTTACCGTGAATATATATCCCTAAAAACTTACCTTTTTAAAAAAAGGTAAAAAACAGGCGCCAAGTACACGCGTCACTTGTGAAAAACTATATTTATATATATTTATAAAATAGTGTTATTTTAAATTATTGAAAATAAAAACTTATAAAAATATTTTAACCAAAAAAAGATTGTACAAATATATCCTACAAAAATAATGTCAACAAATTGCACCAACTGAAAATAAAAATTAAACAAATATTTTAACCGAAAACAATTGTAAAAAAATTAAAACTTAGAAATTAATATAAAAAATTAAAAATTTATACAAAAATTAAAAATTAATACAAATAAAAAGAAATTTTAATTTAAAAAACTTGGCGCTGCTAAACTAAACAATATGCTAAAATTAAAGTATTCTTTAATACATTTACATTGTAGTTATTGATGTAACTAAATTAAGTATATTACTATAAATTAAATTTAGATTTAAATTAAATTTATTATTTGTTGGTTTTAATATGTACTTTGAAAGTTAGCAGCGCCAAGTTTTTTTAATTAAAATTTCTTTTTATTTGTATTAATTTTTAATTTTTGTATAAATTTTTAATTTTTTATATTAATTTCTAAGTTTTAATTTTTTTACAATTGTTTTCGGTTAAAATATTTGTTTAATTTTTATTTTCAGTTGGTGCAATTTGTTGACATTATTTTTGTAGAATATATTTGTACAATCTTTTTTTGGTTAAAATATTTTTATAAGTTTTTATTTTCAATAATTTAAAATAACACTATTTTATAAATATATATAAATATAGTTTTTCACAAGTGACGCGTGTACTTGGCGCCTGTTTTTTACCTTTTTTTAAAAAGGTAAGTTTTTAGGGATATCATTCTTTTTTGTAGTATATGTTAACATCTTTAAATAAATACAAATATACGATGGTATTATTAACGATAATAAATTTGTAGCAAATCTGTACAGAGCCAAATAAATCGAAAAGGTTTCGTAAATATTCTTTAGGTTTTTTCCACTATTCAAATTATAAATTTTTCTTCGATAATGATTCCAATATAAATCATTTAATCTGATTACATTCGATGTGAAAAAAAAAGAAAATGTATATTATAATATATATATATATACAGGGTGTCCCAAAGCACCCTTGACAACGCTCGTGAGCACGTAGAGCACAGTAAACTGAACAGAAAAGTCCTGTACCATTTTTTTCTATAACGCTTAATAAAGGAGTTATTATGAGTAAAGTCTGGTCAATCAGCGCCGAATTTTAGCCGGACGCACGTCAGTGAGCCGCCCGTCTGATAGTGTGTGTCGCCGTAGCGACGGAGCGCTCACGCACACTACCAGGCGCGCGGCTAAAGGTCGACGCTGATTGGCCAGACTTTACTCAATAATAAATCCTTTATTAAGCGTTATAGAAAAAAATGGTACAGGACCTTTCTGTTCAGTTTGCTGTGCTCTACCTGCTCACAAGCGTTGTCAAGGGTGCTTGGGACAACCTGTATATATATATATATATATATATATATATATATATATATATATATATATATATATATATATATGGCTCACAATAAAAAATATATACCATCAAAAAAATGTACATTTTATGCGTGTTACTATAATTATTTATAAATAATACGTGGAAAAGATAGAAACGGATGAGAATACTGCACATTTAATTCTTGCACACAATCTATATTACGAGCTTACGTAGTAATCACAAAGTGCCATTAGCTATAAGATATAAATAATAATTAATAATAAGACAAAGGCTCAAATAATAATAATAAATGTAAGCAAATAAAAAGGCGATATGAGCCACACGTATCACGTTGAGAGATTTATTAATTGTGTGAAGGCAATTGACAAATTTCATAAACGGGTACAAAGTGATACTAAACAACATATAATACTAAAGCGAACGTTTCGGCCCTTTTTTTGTGGCCATCTTCAGCGCAATTAAAATAATAAATAAGAATAAATAAATACATTTAAAAAAATTTTCAAGACGCGTATATTTTGATTTCTCCATTCCCGATATAAATACATATTCGTGTAGTGAGTTGTTGTGTTTACTCTTATGTCATCGAGGGCCAATGACCTAGCATTGTATACACACAAGTTTAAAGTCTCGTGAAACATCTTAGAGATAACGTGGTCTTTAAACTTTACGAATTAATAATTGTATCGCGTCACACTCTTTATTGGGATACATCTGTTGCATTTGTATGTAAGTTCTGCACTATCTCTGTTTACCCTTGAGCGTTCTTAACATTTTATTGCTCGCTCCTACAGGAGTCTTGACTTTTCGAGTTTCGCATATCAACATGCCGGCAAGCCTTCATAACATCTTACGATGTGAACTTCCTGGCCTATCACCCGGGGAGTTCGTTATCCCGGGATGCGTTTGTGATCGATTTCGTGCGTTTACAATTTAATTTTTAATCACTGACTGCGATATTTATTTATTTATTTATTTTTTTATACATATAATCTCTCTTTTTTTTAAATGTATTTATTTATTCTTATTTATTATTTTAATTGCGCTGAAGATGGCCACAAAAAAAGGGCCGAAACGTTCGCTTTAGTATTATATGTTGTTTAGTATCACTTTGTACCCGTTTATGAAATTTGTCAATTGCCTTCACACAATTAATAAATCTCTCAACGTGATACGTGTGGCTCATATCGCCTTTTTATTTGCTTACATTTATAAATAATAATATCTCACTAAAAAAAGACCTCACAAAGGTAAAAAAAATACGCTAAGTATATATCTAAAAAATAATTTATAAAATATTTTTCCTAAATAATAAGAAATAGAAACTAAATATGAAATCAATAGTTAACTAGCCAAGTACTTAGAAGCAATTCAGTTTGTGAGAATTTGTAATTTGAAATAGTATTTGTCATAAAATCAAATTTGTATTTATAAAAATGTTATACACAAATTCTCTGCATAAAATTAAAACGCATTATATTTTTATTTAAGAGAAACCTGAGTTTCAAAATAAGTTCAATAGAAATAAGAAAATATAAAAAAATTTTAATTAAAAAAACTTGGCGCTGCTAAACTAAACAATATGCTAAAATTAGTGTATTCTTTAATACATTCACATTGCAGTTATTGTGATATAACTAAATTAAATATAATTCTAAATTAAATTTAGATCTAAATTAAATTTATTGTTTATTGGTTTTAATATATACTTTAAAAGTTAGCAGCGCCAAATTTTTTTAATTAAAATTTTTTTATATTTTCTTATTTCTATTGAACTTATTTTAAAACTCAGGTTTCTCTTAATAAAAATATAATGCGTTTTAATTTTATGCAGAAAATTTGTGTATAACATTTCTATAAATACAAATTTGATTTTATGACAAATACTATTTCAAATTACAAATTCTCACAAACTGAATTGCTTTTAAGTACTTGGCTAGTTAACTGATTTCATATTTAGTTTTTATTTCTTATTATTTAGGAAAAATATTTTATAAATTATTGTTTAGATTTTAGATATATACTTGTCGTATTTTTTTTATTTTGTAAGGTTTTTTTTAGTGGAATTTCACTGCTTTTTGTAATTATTCTTACTTTATATTAGTATATTAGTATAACAATAAATCACACGAAATTAATATCTGCTTTGATAAATAGCAATTGCTTATGAATCGTTAATTTTTAATTGTCATAGAGATCGAGTTTCAGATATCTTCTAATAATTTTCGTGATCGTATATAACGAGATACATATATAACAATAAATCATGCTAAGTTAATATCTACTTCGACAAATAGCAATCGCTTGTGAATCGTTAATTATTAATTATCATAGAGATCGAGTTTCAGATATCTTTTAATAATTTTCGCAATCGTGTATAACGACACATGGAGCTGTTGCCTACTCGCTGTCACTGTATGAATGACAACAAAGTGAGACATTCCATACACAATATAATAGCGCTATATATGCCGCATACCGACATGCGTCTTTGTTTACTTATTTGGCGGTATGATCATGTGGTGTAATGGGGTGTACATATACACATATTCGCTTTCTCTTTTTCTGCCGCTCTCTCTCCCGCTCCCCCCTCTCCCGCTCCCCCCTTTTTCCCTCCACCCTTCCGCTCTCTCTCTCTCTCTCCCGCTTTCTCTCTCTCTCTCCCTCTCTCTCCCGCTTTCTCTCTCTCGCCCCCTCCCTCTCTCCCGTTCTCCCTCCCTCTCTCCTCCCCCTTCCTCCCGCCCCCTCCCACCGTCTCTCTCCTGCTCTCTCTCTCTCTCTAAATATTCTTAAATAAATGTTCTTAATACCTTGGCATCTCTCTCTGACATACCTTCATGTATATGCAAATAGCACACACTTATACACTTACACATTTACATATATGTATATACATACACTTACATTTACACTCACTTGCACACTTATTATGTATGTACGTTACAATCATATTTATACACTTTTTAAATGTATTTTTATTTATTGCGCTTGAGGGGACTCGTCCCAGAGCGCCTAATAAATGAAGCTTTCTCTCTCTCTCTCTCTCTCTCTCTCTCTCTCTCTCCCTCTCTCTCTCTCTCTCTCTCCCTCTCTCTTATTTATCATAAATTTTCAAAATTATAATTTTATAAAAGAGTAATACACGAAAGAATAATCGTACATGAGCGATATGAGCGAGCCTTGAGGGACAAAATCGCTTTGCGTGTGTGCGTGCAAGTATACGTACGTGAGAGTCTGAAACTTATGATTATTATGATAATGATGAAGAACGAAAAATGTCACAATTCTGATATACGATCATCATTTCTCGGGATTGACTGCACCAATCTTATTCGAACCGGTCGCAATCGGAAGCTTATATTCACATTATATAATAAAAGTGCCGTTAGATTTTTTATTACGGCTTTAGTTATTAAAATATCTTAATCGAAAATTTACTAGACCTAAAATTCCGGATAAGCTACTTGGTAGCGTCGCAGCCCCTGTACATAGGCAAACCGTTGACAAGCAACGAATTTTTATATATACTTGGCGTCGCGACGCTACCGCGTCGCTTGATAAGATGAATAGTTTGACATAATGATATGTTGTGTATGTATATGTATGTGTATGTGTATGTGTGTGTGTGTGTATGCGCGGGTGTGCAAAATATATTTTCTTTATTAAACAAAGATTAAACAAAGAAACAAAACTAAGCTGTTTTTTTATTATTTCATTATATATTTATAAATAATATAGATACATATATTTAATTCGACTGCGTTGTAAAAGAATGATGAAAAGAATGTAAAAGAAAAAGATAAATGATTATCGTAACATGCATAAAATGTACATTTTTTTGATAGTACATATTTCTTATTGTGAGCCTCAAATATAACAGCATTATTATTCGTACTCATCTGTAAGCGCGCATACACGCACGCACATATACATACACAAACGCGTAAAAGCAAAAAAAAGAAAAAAGAGAAAGAAAGCAGGAAAGAACGAGAGAGAGCGAAAGATAGTGAAAGAGAAAGAGTGATTGTTAATGAAGCGCTAGCCGCTAGCGCCATCTCGTGTCGAAAGCGTAACTGTACGTTTTGGAAGGTTCGTTGATGACGCCCAAAAAAAATGTAATAAAATCTACTACTATATTGGAACTTTGCATCGTAATTTCTCTGCTCATAGTACATGTAGAGCAATAATAAAGACAATTTTCTTATGTAATTAAGACCCAAGCTGTCGATTAAGCCTAGTATGAACTCGATCTGTTCAGTGGTTATTAAGAACTGATAATCTCAGATATTCTCAACTGGCCGACTCGCGTATAGATACACGGTGAGTCTCGCCATTGCTGCGCGCGATCTTTGCTTCGCGTGACTTGGCGTGAGACACTACCGTGTCTCTTGATATACACATACATTTAGTTATATTATTTATTTATTTATTTATTTATTTATATACATACCTTTCTCTATCCGTCTCTTTTTCTCCCTTCTCTATCTCTTCTCTCTCTCTCTGTCTCTCTTTTTTCTTTTCTTTTTTCTTTCGTATACACGTAGAATCGTACACACAAGGGGATTAGCCATATACTGTTCTTGATGTGTGATTGTATCCCCGTTTATATCTTCTATCTTACCCCCTCTTATTAAAAAGTTATTTGATTTTATCTTTATACCTAAACGATATTCTAAGGCTACATTAGGAAACATCACCCATGCGCACATGAGCGTCGTTCTATCTTTGTAAAGTACATACATAAATAAATATTTTCACCATATAATAAATTAACTACCTGTTATATGAATAACATTAAATAATATTTGTTATTATTATTAATAATAATAATATTATATTTATAATTATATTATTATTATTAATAATAATAATATTATATTGTTATATATTTTTATTTATTTTGATTATTTATGTATTTATCGATATTATATAGATAACATCGCGGCATAGAAATACAGGAACGTAACAATACATTAAAATAACACTTCTTTTTACATCAGTTTTTTAGGAGAATGCATAGACCTGGATCTTTTTTTACATTTTATATATTTTGTTAAACATTTTGTTAGACATTTTGTTAAACAAACAGATTTAATAATAATTTAAACTACATATTTATTTCATACTTTCAAAATGAATTACATATAGCACCAAAATAATTAATTAAGTAACATAAATATAAATTTATTAATTTATATAATTTATTTAAAAATTAAATATTTTATTTTCAAAAATTATTTTATTTTATTAAATTAAATTATAATTTATTTTTAATAATATTATATTAATCTTTTAAACTAAATTAATTGATATTAATAAAAATAATATTAATTTCTATTTAAAAATGGAATTATTTTTATAAAATTAATTTAAGAGATTAATTTAAGAATTCTAGAGTTCTAGCTTTCTACAAAAGAGTTATATTTGTTTTAATTATTTTATAATATATGAAAAATATTAAAAATTTAAATAGACTGATACATTAATATTAATTTTGAATTATTGATATATGCTATAATACATTGGATCAGTGCATGCCACGATCTGCACATTTCGGCCGATTTCCAAGAGTCAACGCCTATCGCGCTCCCCTTGCGTCTTGAGATCCTCGTCTAGCAACCGTAACCAAGCGCGCGACGCTCTGCCTCAGGTACGGTGCATCTGTACCGCGATGCGGTTCCATACTTCCTTACTGCCAAATATCAATGTTTTAAACGCGATCTCTTTAGAATTTTTTCAAATAATGAATTCAAGAACAAAATTTCAATACTCGATTATTAATTACATTTACGATATAATAATCCTAAAATATTATTAAATTATATTTGATAGATTAAATTTGTTAAATGTCTCGCGCGCG
The DNA here is from genome assembly GCA_009859135.1 of Formica selysi. Classification (NCBI taxonomy): domain Eukaryota; kingdom Metazoa; phylum Arthropoda; class Insecta; order Hymenoptera; family Formicidae; genus Formica; species Formica selysi. Next base: position 2,655,383 of record CM020805.1, read on the forward strand.
GAAACTCTTCCCGATATATAAATTAATAAATAATTGTAAATTTAAAGTTTTATAAAAGACGCTTTTATTAAAAGCGTCTTTATTATTATTTATTAATTTATATATCGGGAAGAGTTTCCGCGCGCGAGACATTTAACAAATTTAATCTATCGAATATAATTTAATAGCCGTAGGGCCTTCTCGTTGTTCTTCGCTGACAGGTAAAGCCACATGGTAATGGTTTTTATGTTTTATGGCCTTGGCCTTTCCTAGAACAAGAGATCCTAGGTTTGGAAGCTCTTTTCGTTCGAAAAGTTTTTGTGAGCCTGAATCTAAAGGTCTTTCCTGGGTGTCGACAAAATATACCATATTATCTTTTCGTAAAAATAATAATTCCCGAGAGTCTATAACGTTACCATGAGTTATTCTATTTTCAATAAATGCAGGTTTCGTTTTTCTTGATTTTAAATTTGTGTTAATAATATTTTGTTCGTTTTCCTCTTCGTCTTCCTTTTCACTGTCAGAATCTTTATCAGGCGGATCATTTCTTTCTTCGATTTCTCCGATCTCTCCCTCATCGCTATGCAAATCGTCGGTTATTTTATTTTGCTCAATACTTTGTCTTGCAGTTCGACTTCTTGTTTGAATTTTATTTTGTTTAGGAGGATCGTGTATTAAAGCTTTTTCGGTAATTGATAAATAATCTGGTTCGTTTAATTCTGTTTGTATAAATGGAAGAGTATCGTTATTGTTATTTAATAAATCGCTTTCAGGTATTATTTCTTCGCTTTCTTCGATATCGGAAAGATATAAATGGAAATCGTCATCTTCCTCTTCTTCTTCTTCGCTATCGGATTTTTCTAATAGTTCGGCAATTACTTGTGCATCTTTAGGGTTATCCGGGTTTAAAAGTTTCTTGTTTTTTATAATTTTACAATCTATTTCTTCGATATTTACAGGATTTCTCGATAATGCATCTGCGTTTACGTTTGTTTTTCCCGCTTTGTATACAACCTCATAATCATATTCTGCTAATTTTAATCTCCAACGAAGTATTCGCATATTTGCGTCTTGTGCGTTTTTAAACCACATCAAAGGTTTATGGTCTGTAACTAAAGTGAATCTCCTGCCGTATAAATATGGTCGAAAATGTTTAACGCAATATACAATAGCCAGCGCTTCTTTTTCGTATGTATCGTATTTTAATTCATTATCTGTTAAGGTTCGTGAGGCGTATGCTATCGGTAGGTCTTTATTTATCTCTCCTTGTGATAATATTCCTCCAACGGCTATTCCAGATGCATCGGTCGTTAAAATAAATGATTTGGAAAAATTTGGGTATTGCAGTACTGGCTCTTCGCACAGTTTTTGTTTTAAAATTTCAAAAGATTCTTCTTGCACAGATGTCCACTCGAAGCGGGTGTCGCCTTTTAATAAATTTGTTAATGGTTTGGCGAATTTTGAGAAATTCGGTATAAAGCGTCTATAATATCCTGCAAGTCCTAAAAATTGTTTAATGTTTTTAGGTGTTTTAGGTCTTGGAAACCGTTGTACTGCTTCTAATTTGTTTGGATCTGGTTTTACTCCGTCTTTACTGATTACATGTCCCAGATAAGTTACCTCTGTTTTCAAAAATTCGCATTTGTCTGGCTGTAATTTTAAATTAGCTTCTCGAAGATGTTCCATTAAAGCGTTGTATTTTCTTTCGTGTTCTTCTAAAGACGTTGCATAGATAACAATATCGTCCATATAAACAAATAATTCTTTGCCATGTAACCCAGTTAACACTAAGTCCATTAGGCGCTGGAAAGTAGCCGGAGCATTTTTTAGACCGAACGGCATTCGATCAAATTCGTAATGTCCAAAAGGACTAGTGAAAGCTGTTTTATGACCATCTTCGCGGTTCATTTTTATTTGATGAAATCCAGATGCTAAATCGCATACTGAAAAATATCGAGCTCCTCCTAATTGGTCTAATATATCAACGATATTTGGTAAAGGATATGCATCTCCGATAGTTTTATCATTTAAAGCGCGAAAATCTAATACCATTCTCCATCGTTTATTTCCTTTGGAGTCTTCTTTCTTAGGTACAATCCATATAGGCGTGTTATATGGCGATTGTGAGTGTTTTACAATTCCTCCTTCTAACAGTTCTTCTACCTGCTTGTTTATTTCTTCTTTATGAATTTGCGGAAATCGATACTGACGAGTGTTTATTGGTTGGTCATCTGTAGTAGGTATTCGATGTTGTAAGACGTGAGTTGCAGTTAATTTTTCTCCAGGAATATGAAATCGATCTTGACTGTCCGTTATTAATTTTATAATGCTTTTTCTTTCTGTTTCATTTAAATGTTCTAATCGCAATGATTCTATGATTTCGGCGGGTCGATTCTTTCTCTTTTCCTCGGAGATTGTTAGACAGTTATGCAAATTATAATTCTCAAATTCTTGTTTTCTTTTATATCTTGTTTTGCGTTTTCGCATAAATTTTTCTAAAATTTCTTGAGATTTATTCAACAAGGATATAAGAATTTTTGAAGACGGTTTATTTTTATTTTTCATATTTCGTAGATTCGAATTTTTAATATTTAAATTATATTTTTGAGCCTCTTCAAAGACGTCTTTTATTGTAACATGAGAGATTTTTAATTCATTATCATTTTCTTCTTTAAATAATCCAACCTTAGGAAATTTGATATCCAGGGAGGATAAAGGACTTCTCCCTTTTTTGGAATGAGATTTTGCCGAAATACGTAGTGAGGTTTGATAATTTTCCTCCTCGCAATCGACGGAGCTAGGATTTTCTGACAAGGTTTGGAAATTTCCCTCCGAAATCCTAGAATTATTCCCTTCTTGAGAGGATTGATAATTTCTCTCTTTGAGGGTTTTTAAATTAATTAAATTTTTAGGAGAGGTTTGGTAACTTCCCCCTCCAGGAATGGTTGGATTTATTAGATTTTCAGGAGAGGTTTGGTAATTTCCTTCTCCAAGAATTTTTGAATCGTCTGATTTTTTATTTTTCCTCTCAGTTTTATTTTTTATCTCGTCTTCATTTTTAATTTTATTCTTATTTTTATTTTCTTCTTTATTTAAAGTTTTTTCTTCGTCTTCATAATTGATTTCTTCGATAATAATATTTTCTTCATCTACATTTTCACCTTGATTTTCAATATTCATACCATTTTCATAATCTTCAAATTCGTAAGTAGTTTCTTTTTTCTTATTGATTGGTTCTTTTGAGCTGCTTACAGTCTCGATATTAGAATTATGATCGTCTAAGAGTTCGCCCAATGGTTTTAGGCGCAAAGTCGGAACATGTACTTCCGCCTCTTCATCTAAAGTATTTATAACGTTTAAATATGCCTTTCCGGCAATGTTCTCCACGATGGTGTCTCCCAAATAAATTCCATGTGCCACCTTTAGTCTCGGTATATATCCTACTTTTAGTTCTGGATTTTCTATTCTTACATAAAATAATGATTCGGATCGCGGAGCTACTATAATGGCTTCAGGTGATAAGAAAGGTATGTTGATTCCGGAGACATCCAAATGCCCTTGTGCATAATCTATTTTCGATGAAGATTGTTTAAAGAAATCGTTTCCTAATATGCCGGATTGTGAAATTGGAAAATCGTTAGATACAATATGAAATATAACCGGTATTTCAAAAAGAGTTAATGTAATTTCACCTAAGGTATACACAGGATAATTATTTATGCCATTCAATTTGAGGATATTAGTGTAATTAATATTTATTTCTTCGGGAATTAGATTTTCTTTAATTATATTAGGTCCAGATACCGTGTCTAACATAAAAGTTATACGAGTAGCTAAGTTATCGATGTTAATTTGAACGGTAGGCACGCGACTATGTTTGTCGAGATTTACAGTCACGGGCCTTATGATAGTTCTGTCTTTGTCTACTTGGCTACTTGAGTTTTGGACGGGTGCGGCTCTCGTTCGGACCCCTGTTGTGCACCCGACGTCGAGGGGCCGTTGTAGTTTCCCTGATTATTTACTTTTTTTCGAAAGTTACTGGCATGACGTAATTGACAATTTTCGAGAAGATGACCTTGCTCCTTGCAATAGCGGCAGAATAAAGAATTCCTGGATCCCGTTTGCTGGTTTAGTTTTGATCGACAATCTTTAGCAATGTGTCCGAAGTTGTTGTAAATTTGACAAGTTACGCGAGTTTTATTTCCCGCATAACGTTGTTCGTTCTGTTTCTTCCAGCAATTATTTGCAGAATGGCCGGGTCTTTCGCACCATTGACAAATTACCGAGATTTTATTGTTATTGGTTGTATTATTCTGTCGGCAAGATTTTGCATCATGACCGGATTTTAAGCATAATTGACAAGTTATTATTTTCCCTTGAACTACGTTTACCGGTCGGCGTTGTTGTGGATCGCGAAAGCGACATTTCTCTGCTCCATGCCCACGTTTTTTTACAAATTTGACATACTAATATTGCGGTTCCGAAATCAATCTGGTTGTTAACTTGTTGAGATGTTTGTAAATATTTCTTGCGGTTACTGCCTACGTGCCCTTCCTTATAACAGAATTGACAAATTTCTTTTAGACTGTTAGTTTTCTGTCTACCTGAACTGTTATCTATTCCCTGTCGTAAATTTGTCATTTCTCGGAGCTCTCTCTCTATCCTTAAAGCGTCGGCTGCAGTTTCTTGTACATTTAATAAATTTCTTGCAACTCGTTGTTCAATTTCTGGTTTTAACCCTCTAATAAAGCACTTGCACATGTCTTTTCTAATGATGCTTTAATATTTTGGTCAGACGACACGTTTCCCGAACTTCTATATGTTTCTAAAATTTGTTTTCCAAGAATCTTTACTCTATTTGCATAAGTAATTACATCTTCGTCACCCTTTTGATATATACAACCCAATTCCCCTTGTAATTGATAAACGTTTTTTGCTGGTCCATAAATTTGTTTTAAATATTTAGTTAATTGAGAAACGCTATCGAAATCTTGACCTTGTATAGTTCGGCGAGCCTCCCCTATTATCCTGGTTCTTATTATTTTAGTAAACTGTAATTCAGCCTCACTAGGCAACATAGATTTTGCTTCTTCACATCCCTCGATAAAATAATTTAATGGAATATTTTGACCGTCAAAATAAGGGACGGCTTCGACCGCGTATTTCAAAGTAGCGAAAGGATTATTTTGAGTCATGTTGCCGCCGGTACCGCTCGGGTCTTTCTTTTTTTCGTATTTATTAAATTCAGGTATAATAGTCTTATCGCAGGAATCGGCAAAATGAGACTCGGCCGCTGTTTCGCTAAACTTTTTCTCAAAATCTTTTCAATTACGGTTTCGTCTAATGAAAAATTAATGTTTTTAGTAGTTTTATTAGGAGTGGAAGTGTGATGTGTTTCTGATTTGTTAGATTTTGTTCGATTGTATGTGTCTTGAGCAAGCTGAAAATTTCGTTCTACTTCGTCTTTATCAGCTGTACCTCTTGTCCCTTTACTCATTCCAGTTTAAAAGATCGCACATTACAATCCCGGACGAGCCCCCAAAATTTAAAGAGCAGTATGTTACGTCCAGACTCGGGGAAGGATGAGTCGACGGAAGGGCGCAACAACTATCTTTATTTTATCCCGAAGTCAAACGTCTCGTGGCGTTTGATATCGGGTCGAACGAACTGACAGGTCCGAAAAGCAGCTAAACGACTGAGTTGCTATTATACTGTTTTCGGAAGTTCGCTCGGCGGTCCCTTTTCGGTCAGAGAATTTAATCTCTTTTACGCGGGATGGGACCAAGTGCGATCTTTCTACTGGGAATGAGCGGGGGTTAATAAAGAGTTATTTAATTAACAAATATAAATTTATTCAATTTTAAAATGAATGTGGTATACATGATTATATAAGAAAGAAAAAATAAAAATATAATATTAGTTTTCGTCTGAATGTGTGTGAGTGTGTGTGTTAGTTCGCGGGTGTTACATTGATACGGAGGTCATCAGTCAGAATACCAGGGAAAGATTTTATCGTTAACATTTATGTTCTGACTGGTTAATACAATATGATTTACTTAATAATAAAAAAAAAAACATGTGTGCGTGTGTGAGTGAGGTAGGAAGTAAGGATCATGGAGAGAGAGTGAAAGGAGATTTGAATTTAATTCAATTTAGTTTTGATAGGACGAAGGTGATTCTAAATCAGGTAGTTCGTCGCAGAACTCCTGAATGGCTTTTTCGAAATCGTCTGATTCCGAAAATTGCGGGAAAAAGGGGGTGGATTATTTAAGAGGACGGTGGATAATGAAGAGAATGATCTCGGGGAAGAAGGCGATTCGGGGGAATAAACTGGGGAGTAGCTGGGAGAGAAATAGTAAGGGGAAAGGGGGGAGGTTGTGACTGCGCTGGATTGTGAGCTTGGGTGATGTGAGTCAGCCTTACTCCTAAATGTTTTTAATTTGACGATGAGAATCGCGAACGGTCGCGTCAACGCCTGCCGTGTCCTGCGATGGACTTGGTTCATGGGCCGATATATATATATTTTTCCAGATCTGGTTCTCACTACGAAACCAGTGTAAATAATAATGTTTCAGTCGCGTATATACGTAATAATAGAATAGTTGAAGCTTACTTTTTGCTGTTGATTCGATAATGATGAAAGGCTAGTCTCGTGGTGCGTTCGGACCTTCGGTTGATGAATGTAAATGGTGGTGAGACGCCGCTGGAAGACACTGGTTTTCTTAAATAACTCGCGAGTCACAACACGGAGCAAGAGTACTCGGATCGAAAGTTGCAAAATAAGAGAGTGATGTGTTCGCGAGTTCTCTTTTTATAATTTTCTTTTTGGGGCGTATTCTAATTCTAAGAGTGGGAATCTTCCAAAACTTCGACGAATTGAATTTGAGCAGAAGTGGGAATTTTTCAATCTTAGCAAATTAAAAATGTGCCAGTGTCTTCGATAGGCGGGGTGTTTCTCCTACTTTTCGCGTTTTACTCGTAGTGATCGTCCATTGGTGAGTTCGATATTTGTTCGAAGATTCCTTGCACGTGTTCAGATTAGAAAAAAGATCTTATTCTTCTATAATAATTTTATTGTTATTGGTGCAGCTGTGTTTATTGAATATTTGTTGGAAAATTTTATAGATGCAGCTGTGTTTGCTGGGTATTTCGTTAGAAAATTTTATATTACCTTGAGGAGACCGGCATATTTTTATCATCGATCTTTTACGTTGGTCTGTTTACTGAGCGGTTCGTTTGTCTCACCAATCGACGATCGTTGCCGACACTTCGCGGAAGGAAGGAATCGTGGAATCGCCAGGACGTAACACCCCCGGCCTTAGACAAATGTTGGGAAAAACCCAACATTTGCAGAAAAAAGGAAATGGATTCCTTCCTTTCGCGGATAACTAAAGTATTGTAAATTGCATGTAGTTTTGTGCATGCTAATTTGCTTATTAAGAAGGAAGAAAGAGAAGGCGATCACCAAAACCCCTTGCTTCTTTTCTTCGTCCTTCTTTTACATTTTTAGTTAATTATTATATTCTTATATATATAATTCTAATACAAAACTATCTTTTCTTATGCGTGCCCATTTTTTGGCATTAAAAAAAAGTGAAACTGTCATAGCGTTTACCTGACCAATATTGATAACTTTGGGTCTTTGGCTGGAGGTTTTATTGCCTCGTGAGAGAGATAGAATATTGTTTTCTTTCTTATTCCCATTTTTTCTTCTGCCTATCATTGTCCTCCGGACAACGCAGGTGCAGCTTGTCAGGAAGGCTCTCGATGCTTGGCTTGAATTCTCGTTTACTGTGAGTAATTAGCCATTGATTGGGATATCATATTGGATCCCATAGTAAAATGTCCAGGCTTATTTGCCCGGATGCTGAGTTGAAAATAGATTTGCTGATGGATATGCAATGCTGACTTGTCGATCGACAAATGCTGGAATAATTTTTTTTTATGATATGTTATACATGCATGTATCTCTCTCTTTGGCTTGCTGATATTAGTTGACGTCCCCTTTTTGCGATCACTGGTCAGGTAATATTGTTCTAAAGTGTTAGAGAAGATAGTTTTGTTTTTTGTTAGTTAGTTAATGTAAAAATAGAATACGGTGATATTATAAAATATGCATGATGGTAAAAATAAAAAAATAAAAAAAAAATTTTTCTCCCTTTTTTTTTATAATGAAAGAAGTTATTGTTACCGTGAATATATATCCCTAAAAACTTACCTTTTTAAAAAAAGGTAAAAAACAGGCGCCAAGTACACGCGTCACTTGTGAAAAACTATATTTATATATATTTATAAAATAGTGTTATTTTAAATTATTGAAAATAAAAACTTATAAAAATATTTTAACCAAAAAAAGATTGTACAAATATATCCTACAAAAATAATGTCAACAAATTGCACCAACTGAAAATAAAAATTAAACAAATATTTTAACCGAAAACAATTGTAAAAAAATTAAAACTTAGAAATTAATATAAAAAATTAAAAATTTATACAAAAATTAAAAATTAATACAAATAAAAAGAAATTTTAATTTAAAAAACTTGGCGCTGCTAAACTAAACAATATGCTAAAATTAAAGTATTCTTTAATACATTTACATTGTAGTTATTGATGTAACTAAATTAAGTATATTTCTATAAATTAAATTTAGATTTAAATTAAATTTATTATTTGTTGGTTTTAATATGTACTTTGAAAGTTAGCAGCGCCAAGTTTTTTTAATTAAAATTTCTTTTTATTTGTATTAATTTTTAATTTTTGTATAAATTTTTAATTTTTTATATTAATTTCTAAGTTTTAATTTTTTTACAATTGTTTTCGGTTAAAATATTTGTTTAATTTTTATTTTCAGTTGGTGCAATTTGTTGACATTATTTTTGTAGGATATATTTGTACAATCTTTTTTTGGTTAAAATATTTTTATAAGTTTTTATTTTCAATAATTTAAAATAACACTATTTTATAAATATATATAAATATAGTTTTTCACAAGTGACGCGTGTACTTGGCGCCTGTTTTTTACCTTTTTTTAAAAAGGTAAGTTTTTAGGGATATCATTCTTTTTTGTAGTATATGTTAACATCTTTAAATAAATACAAATATACGATGGTATTATTAACGATAATAAATTTGTAGCAAATCTGTACAGAGCCAAATAAATCGAAAAGGTTTCGTAAATATTCTTTAGGTTTTTTCCACTATTCAAATTATAAATTTTTCTTCGATAATGATTCCAATATAAATCATTTAATCTGATTACATTCGATGTGAAAAAAAAAGAAAATGTATATTATAATATATATATATACAGGGTGTCCCAAAGCACCCTTGACAACGCTCGTGAGCACGTAGAGCACAGTAAACTGAACAGAAAAGTCCTGTACCATTTTTTTCTATAACGCTTAATAAAGGAGTTATTATTGAGTAAAGTCTGGTCAATCAGCGCCGAATTTTAGCCGGACGCACGTCAGTGAGCCGCCCGTCTGATAGTGTGTGTCGCCGTAGCGACGGAGCGCTCACGCACACTACCAGGCGCGCGGCTAAAGGTCGACGCTGATTGGCCAGACTTTACTCAATAATAAATCCTTTATTAAGCGTTATAGAAAAAAATGGTACAGGACCTTTCTGTTCAGTTTGCTGTGCTCTACCTGCTCACAAGCGTTGTCAAGGGTGCTTGGGACAACCTGTATATATATATATATATATATATATATATATATATATATATATATATATATATGGCTCACAATAAAAAATATGTACCATCAAAAAAATGTACATTTTATGCGTGTTACTATAATTATTTATAAATAATACGTGGAAAAGATAGAAACGGATGAGAATACTGCACATTTAATTCTTGCACACAATCTATATTACGAGCTTACGTAGTAATCACAAAGTGCCATTAGCTATAAGATATAAATAATAATTAATAATAAGACAAAGGCTCAAATAATAATAATAAATGTAAGCAAATAAAAAGGCGATATGAGCCACACGTATCACGTTGAGAGATTTATTAATTGTGTGAAGGCAATTGACAAATTTCATAAACGGGTACAAAGTGATACTAAACAACATATAATACTAAAGCGAACGTTTCGGCCCTTTTTTTGTGGCCATCTTCAGCGCAATTAAAATAATAAATAAGAATAAATAAATACATTTAAAAAAATTTTCAAGACGCGTATATTTTGATTTCTCCATTCCCGATATAAATACATATTCGTGTAGTGAGTTGTTGTGTTTACTCTTATGTCATCGAGGGCCAATGACCTAGCATTGTATACACACAAGTTTAAAGTCTCGTGAAACATCTTAGAGATAACGTGGTCTTTAAACTTTACGAATTAATAATTGTATCGCGTCACACTCTTTATTGGGATACATCTGTTGCATTTGTATGTAAGTTCTGCACTATCTCTGTTTACCCTTGAGCGCTCTTAACATTTTATTGCTCGCTCCTACAGGAGTCTTGACTTTTCGAGTTTCGCATATCAACATGCCGGCAAGCCTTCATAACATCTTACGATGTGAACTTCCTGGCCTATCACCCGGGGAGTTCGTTATCCCGGGATGCGTTTGTGATCGATTTCGTGCGTTTACAATTTAATTTTTAATCACTGACTGCGATATTTATTTATTTATTTATTTTTTTATACATATAATCTCTCTTTTTTTTAAATGTATTTATTTATTCTTATTTATTATTTTAATTGCGCTGAAGATGGCCACAAAAAAAGGGCCGAAACGTTCGCTTTAGTATTATATGTTGTTTAGTATCACTTTGTACCCGTTTATGAAATTTGTCAATTGCCTTCACACAATTAATAAATCTCTCAACGTGATACGTGTGGCTCATATCGCCTTTTTATTTGCTTACATTTATAAATAATAATATCTCACTAAAAAAGACCTCACAAAGGTAAAAAAAATACGCTAAGTATATATCTAAAAAATAATTTATAAAATATTTTTCCTAAATAATAAGAAATAGAAACTAAATATGAAATCAATAGTTAACTAGCCAAGTACTTAGAAGCAATTCAGTTTGTGAGAATTTGTAATTTGAAATAGTATTTGTCATAAAATCAAATTTGTATTTATAAAAATGTTATACACAAATTCTCTGCATAAAATTAAAACGCATTATATTTTTATTTAAGAGAAACCTGAGTTTCAAAATAAGATCAATAGAAATAAGAAAATATAAAAAAATTTTAATTAAAAAAACTTGGCGCTGCTAAACTAAACAATATGCTAAAATTAGTGTATTTTTTAATACATTCACATTGCAGTTATTGTGATATAACTAAATTAAATATAATTCTAAATTAAATTTAGATCTAAATTAAATTTATTGTTTATTGGTTTTAATATATACTTTAAAAGTTAGCAGCGCCAAATTTTTTTAATTAAAATTTTTTTATATTTTCTTATTTCTATTGAACTTATTTTAAAACTCAGGTTTCTCTTAATAAAAATATAATGCGTTTTAATTTTATGCAGAAAATTTGTGTATAACATTTCTATAAATACAAATTTGATTTTATGACAAATACTATTTCAAATTACAAATTCTCACAAACTGAATTGCTTTTAAGTACTTGGCTAGTTAACTGATTTCATATTTAGTTTTTATTTCTTATTATTTAGGAAAAATATTTTATAAATTATTGTTTAGATTTTAGATATATACTTGTCGTATTTTTTTTATTTTGTAAGGTTTTTTTTAGTGGAATTTCACTGCTTTTTGTAATTATTCTTACTTTATATTAGTATATTAGTATAACAATAAATCACACGAAATTAATATCTGCTTTGATAAATAGCAATTGCTTATGAATCGTTAATTTTTAATTGTCATAGAGATCGAGTTTCAGATATCTTCTAATAATTTTCGTGATCGTATATAACGAGATACATATATAACAATAAATCATACGAAGTTAATATCTACTTCGACAAATAGCAATCGCTTGTGAATCGTTAATTATTAATTATCATAGAGATCGAGTTTCAGATATCTTTTAATAATTTTCGCAATCGTGTATAACGACACATGGAGCTGTTGCCTACTCGCTGTCACTGTATGAATGACAACAAAGTGAGACATTCCATACACAATATAATAGCGCTATATATGCCGCATACCGACATGCGTATTTGTTTACTTATTTGGCGGTATGATCATGTGGTGTAATGGGGTGTACATATACACATATTCGCTTTCTCTTTTTCTGCCGCTCTCTCTCCCGCTCCCCCCTCTCCCGCTCCCCCCTCTCCCGCTCCCCCCTCTTTCCCTCCACCCTTCCGCTCTCTCTCTCTCTCTCCCGCTTTCTCTCTCTCTCTCCCTCTCTCTCCCGCTTTCTCTCTCTCGCCCCCTCCCCCTCTCCCGTTCTCCCTCCCTCTCTCCTCCCCCTTCCTCCCGCCCCCTCCCACCGTCTCTCTCCTGCTCTCTCTCTCTCTAAATATTCTTAAATAAATGTTCTTAATACCTTGGCATCTCTCTCTGACATACCTTCATGTATATGCAAATAGCACACACTTATACACTTACACATTTACATATATGTATATACATACACTTACATTTACACTCACTTGCACACTTATTATGTATGTACGTTACAATCATATTTATACACTTTTTAAATGTATTTTTATTTATTGCGCTTGAGGGGACTCGTCCCAGAGCGCCTAATAAATGAAGCTTTCTCTCTCTCTCTCTCTCTCTCTCTCTCTCTCCCTCTCTCTCTCTCTCTCTCCTCTCTCTTATTTATCATAAATTTTCAAAATTATAATTTTATAAAAGAGTAATACACGAAAGAATAATCGTACATGAGCGATATGAACGAGCCTTGAGGGACAAAATCGCTTTGCGTGTGTGCGTGCAAGTATACGTACGTGAGAGTCTGAAACTTATGATTATTATGATAATGATGAAGAACGAAAAATGTCACAATTCTGATATACGATCATCATTTCTCGGGATTGACTGCACCAATCTTATTCGAACCGGTCGCAATCGGAAGCTTATATTCACATTATATAATAAAAGTGCCGTTAGATTTTTTATTACGGCTTTAGTTATTAAAATATCTTAATCGAAAATTTACTAGACCTAAAATTCCGGATAAGCTACTTGGTAGCGTCGCAGCCCCTGTACATAGGCAAACCGTTGACAAGCAACGAATTTTTATATATACTTGGCGTCGCGACGCTACCGCGTCGCTTGATAAGATGAATAGTTTGACATAATGATATGTTGTGTATGTATATGTATGTGTATGTGTATGTGTGTGTGTGTGTATGCGCGGGTGTGCAAAATATATTTTCTTTATTAAACAAAGATTAAACAAAGAAACAAAACTAAGCTGTTTTTTTATTATTTCATTATATATTTATAAATAATATAGATACATATATTTAATTCGACTGCGTTGTAAAAGAATGATGAAAAGAATGTAAAAGAAAAAGATAAATGATTATCGTAACATGCATAAAATGTACATTTTTTTGATAGTACATATTTCTTATTGTGAGCCTCAAATATAACAGCATTATTATTCGTACTCATCTGTAAGCGCGCATACACGCACGCACATATACATACACAAACGCGTAAAAGCAAAAAAAAGAAAGAAAGAGAAAGAAAGCAGGAAAGAACGAGAGAGAGCGAAAGATAGTGAAAGAGAAAGAGTGATTGTTAATGAAGCGCTAGCCGCTAGCGCCATCTCGTGTCGAAAGCGTAACTGTACGTTTTGGAAGGTTCGTTGATGACGCCCAAAAAAAAATGTAATAAAATCTACTACTATATTGGAACTTTGCATCGTAATTTCTCTGCTCATAGTACATGTAGAGCAATAATAAAGACAATTTTCTTATGTAATTAAGACCCAAGCTGTCGATTAAGCCTAGTATGAACTCGATCTGTTCAGTGGTTATTAAGAACTGATAATCTCAGATATTCTCAACTGCCCGACTCGCGTATAGATACACGGTGAGTCTCGCCATTGCTGCGCGCGATCTTTGCTTCGCGTGACTTGGCGTGAGACACTACCGTGTCTCTTGATATACACATACATTTAGTTATATTATTTATTTATTTATTTATTTATTTATATACATACCTTTCTCTATCCGTCTCTTTTTCTCCCTTCTCTATCTCTTCTCTCTCTCTGTCTCTCTTTTTTCTTTTCTTTTTTCTTTCGTATACACGTAGAATCGTACACACAAGGGGATTAGCCATATACTGTTCTTGATGTGTGATTGTATCCCCGTTTATATCTTCTATCTTACCCCCTCTTATTAAAAAGTTATTTGATTTTATCTTTATACCTAAACGATATTCTAAGGCTACATTAGGAAACATCACCCATGCGCACATGAGCGTCGTTCTATCTTTGTAAAGTACATACATAAATAAATATTTTCACCATATAATAAATTAACTACCTGTTATATGAATAACATTAAATAATATTTGTTATTATTATTAATAATAATAATATTATATTTATAATTATATTATTATTATTAATAATAATAATATTATATTGTTATATATTTTTATTTATTTTGATTATTTATGTATTTATCGATATTATATAGATAACATCGCGGCATAGAAATACAGGAACGTAACAATACATTAAAATAACACTTCTTTTTACATCAGTTTTTTAGGAGAATGCATAGACCTGGATCTTTTTTTACATTTTATATATTTTGTTAAACATTTTGTTAGACATTTTGTTAAACAAACAGATTTAATAATAATTTAAACTACATATTTATTTCATACTTTCAAAATGAATTACATATAGCACCAAAATAATTAATTAAGTAACATAAATATAAATTTATTAATTTATATAATTTATTTAAAAATTAAATATTTTATTTTCAAAAATTATTTTATTTTATTAAATTAAATTATAATTTATTTTTAATAATATTATATTAATCTTTTAAACTAAATTAATTGATATTAATAAAAATAATATTAATTTCTATTTAAAAATGGAATTATTTTTATAAAATTAATTTAAGAGATTAATTTAAGAATTCTAGAGTTCTAGCTTTCTACAAAAGAGTTATATTTGTTTTAATTATTTTATAATATATGAAAAATATTAAAAATTTAAATAGACTGATACATTAATATTAATTTTGAATTATTGATATATGCTATAATACATTGGATCAGTGCATGCCACGATCTGCACATTTCGGCCGATTTCCAAGAGTCAACGCCTATCGCGCTCCCCTTGCGTCTTGAGATCCTCGTCTAGCAACCGTAACCAAGCGCGCGACGCTCTGCCTCAGGTACGGTGCATCTGTACCGCGATGCGGTTCCATACTTCCTTACTGCCAAATATCAATGTTTTAAACGCGATCTCTTTAGAATTTTTTCAAATAATGAATTCAAGAACAAAATTTCAATACTCGATTATTAATTACATTTACGATATAATAATCCTAAAATATTATTAAATTATATTTGATAGATTAAATTTGTTAAATGTCTCGCGCGCGGAAACTCTTCCCGATATATAAATTAATAAATAATTGTAAATTTAAAGTTTTATAAAAGACGCTTTTATTAAAAGCGTCTTTATTATTATTTATTAATTTATATATCGGGAAGAGTTTCCGCGCGCGAGACATTTAACAAATTTAATCTATCGAATATAATTTAATAGCCGTAGGGCCTTCTCGTTGTTCTTCGCTGACAGGTAAAGCCACATGGTAATGGTTTTTATGTTTTATGGCCTTGGCCTTTCCTAGAACAAGAGATCCTAGGTTTGGAAGCTCTTTTCGTTCGAAAAGTTTTTGTGAGCCTGAATCTAAAGGTCTTTCCTGGGTGTCGACAAAATATACCATATTATCTTTTCGTAAAAATAATAATTCCCGAGAGTCTATAACGTTACCATGAGTTATTCTATTTTCAATAAATGCAGGTTTCGTTTTTCTTGATTTTAAATTTGTGTTAATAATATTTTGTTCGTTTTCCTCTTCGTCTTCCTTTTCACTGTCAGAATCTTTATCAGGCGGATCATTTCTTTCTTCGATTTCTCCGATCTCTCCCTCATCGCTATGCAAATCGTCGGTTATTTTATTTTGCTCAATACTTTGTCTTGCAGTTCGACTTCTTGTTTGAATTTTATTTTGTTTAGGAGGATCGTGTATTAAAGCTTTTTCGGTAATTGATAAATAATCTGGTTCGTTTAATTCTGTTTGTGTAAATGGAAGAGTATCGTTATTGTTATTTAATAAATCGCTTTCAGGTATTATTTCATCGCTTTCTTCGATATCGGAAAGATATAAATGGAAATCGTCATCTTCCTCTTCTTCTTCTTCGCTATCGGATTTTTCTAATAGTTCGGCAATTACTTGTGCATCTTTAGGGTTATCCGGGTTTAAAAGTTTCTTGTTTTTTATAATTTTACAATCTATTTCTTCGATATTTACAGGATTTCTCGATAATGCATCTGCGTTTACGTTTGTTTTTCCCGCTTTGTATACAACCTCATAATCATATTCTGCTAATTTTAATCTCCAACGAAGTATTCGCATATTTGCGTCTTGTGCGTTTTTAAACCACATCAAAGGTTTATGGTCTGTAACTAAAGTGAATCTCCTGCCGTATAAATATGGTCGAAAATGTTTAACGCAATATACAATAGCCAGCGCTTCTTTTTCGTATGTATCGTATTTTAATTCATTATCTGTTAAGGTTCGTGAGGCGTATGCTATCGGTAGGTCTTTATTTATCTC
This sequence comes from Formica selysi, assembly GCA_009859135.1. NCBI lineage: Eukaryota > Metazoa > Arthropoda > Insecta > Hymenoptera > Formicidae > Formica > Formica selysi. Next base: position 2,672,150 of record CM020805.1, read on the forward strand.
TTCTTGTGATAATATTCCTCCAACGGCTATTCCAGATGCATCGGTCGTTAAAATAAATGATTTGGAAAAATTTGGGTATTGCAGTACTGGCTCTTCGCACAGTTTTTGTTTTAAAATTTCAAAAGATTCTTCTTGCACAGATGTCCACTCGAAGCGGGTGTCGCCTTTTAATAAATTTGTTAATGGTTTGGCGAATTTTGAAAAATTCGGTATAAAGCGTCTATAATATCCTGCAAGTCCTAAAAATTGTTTAATGTTTTTAGGTGTTTTAGGTCTTGGAAACCGTTGTACTGCTTCTAATTTGTTTGGATCTGGTTTTACTCCGTCTTTACTGATTACATGTCCCAGATAAGTTACCTCTGTTTTCAAAAATTCGCATTTGTCTGGCTGTAATTTTAAATTAGCTTCTCGAAGATGTTCCATTAAAGCGTTGTATTTTCTTTCGTGTTCTTCTAAAGACGTTGCATAGATAACAATATCGTCCATATAAACAAATAATTCTTTGCCATGTAACCCAGTTAACACTAAGTCCATTAGGCGCTGGAAAGTAGCCGGAGCATTTTTTAGACCGAACGGCATTCGATCAAATTCGTAATGTCCAAAAGGACTAGTGAAAGCTGTTTTATGACCATCTTCGCGGTTCATTTTTATTTGATGAAATCCAGATGCTAAATCGCATACTGAAAAATATCGAGCTCCTCCTAATTGGTCTAATATATCAACGATATTTGGTAAAGGATATGCATCTCCGATAGTTTTATCATTTAAAGCGCGAAAATCTAATACCATTCTCCATCGTTTATTTCCTTTGGAGTCTTCTTTCTTAGGTACAATCCATATAGGCGTGTTATATGGCGATTGTGAGTGTTTTACAATTCCTCCTTCTAACAGTTCTTCTACCTGCTTGTTTATTTCTTCTTTATGAATTTGCGGAAATCGATACTGACGAGTGTTTATTGGTTGGTCATCTGTAGTAGGTATTCGATGTTGTAAGACGTGAGTTGCAGTTAATTTTTCTCCAGGAATATGAAATCGATCTTGACTGTCCGTTATTAATTTTATAATGCTTTTTCTTTCTGTTTCATTTAAATGTTCTAATCGCAATGATTCTATGATTTCGGCGGGTCGATTCTTTCTCTTTTCCTCGGAGATTGTTAGACAGTTATGCAAATTATAATTCTCAAATTCTTGTTTTCTTTTATATCTTGTTTTGCGTTTTCGCATAAATTTTTCTAAAATTTCTTGAGATTTATTCAACAAGGATATAAGAATTTTTGAAGACGGTTTATTTTTATTTTTCATATTTCGTAGATTCGAATTTTTAATATTTAAATTATATTTTTGAGCCTCTTCAAAGACGTCTTTTATTGTAACATGAGAGATTTTTAATTCATTATCATTTTCTTCTTTAAATAATCCAACCTTAGGAAATTTGATATCCAGGGAGGATAAAGGACTTCTCCCTTTTTTGGAATGAGATTTTGCCGAAATACGTAGTGAGGTTTGATAATTTTCCTCCTCGCAATCGACGGAGCTAGGATTTTCTGACAAGGTTTGGAAATTTCCCTCCGAAATCCTAGAATTATTCCCTTCTTGAGAGGATTGATAATTTCTCTCTTTGAGGGTTTTTAAATTAATTAAATTTTTAGGAGAGGTTTGGTAACTTCCCCCTCCAGGAATGGTTGGATTTATTAGATTTTCAGGAGAGGTTTGGTAATTTCCTTCTCCAAGAATTTTTGAATCGTCTGATTTTTTATTTTTCCTCTCAGTTTTATTTTTTATCTCGTCTTCATTTTTAATTTTATTCTTATTTTTATTTTCTTCTTTATTTAAAGTTTTTTCTTCGTCTTCATAATTGATTTCTTCGATAATAATATTTTCTTCATCTACATTTTCACCTTGATTTTCAATATTCATACCATTTTCATAATCTTCAAATTCGTAAGTAGTTTCTTTTTTCTTATTGATTGGTCCTTTTGAGCTGCTTACAGTCTCGATATTAGAATTATGATCGTCTAAGAGTTCGCCCAATGGTTTTAGGCGCAAAGTCGGAACATGTACTTCCGCCTCTTCATCTAAAGTATTTATAACGTTTAAATATGCCTTTCCGGCAATGTTCTCCACGATGGTGTCTCCCAAATAAATTCCATGTGCCACCTTTAGTCTCGGTATATATCCTACTTTTAGTTCTGGATTTTCTATTCTTACATAAAATAATGATTCGGATCGCGGAGCTACTATAATGGCTTCAGGTGATAAGAAAGGTATGTTGATTCCGGAGACATCCAAATGCCCTTGTGCATAATCTATTTTCGATGAAGTTTGTTTAAAGAAATCGTTTCCTAATATGCCGGATTGTGAAATTGGAAAATCGTTAGATACAATATGAAATATAACCGGTATTTCAAAAAGAGTTAATGTAATTTCACCTAAGGTGTACACAGGATAATTATTTATGCCATTCAATTTGAGGATATTAGTGTAATTAATATTTATTTCTTCGGGAATTAGATTTTCTTTAATTATATTAGGTCCAGATCCTGTGTCTAGCATAAAAGTTATACGAGTAGCTAAGTTATCGATGTTAATTTGAACGGTAAGCACGCGACTATGTTTGTCGAGATTTACAGTCACGGGCCTTATGATAGTTCTGTCTTTGTCTACCTGGCTACTTGAGTTTTGGACGGGTGCGGCTCTCGTTCGGACCCCTGTTGTGCACCCGACGTCGAGGGGCCGTTGTAGTTTCCCTGATTATTTACTTTTTTTCAAAAGTTACTGGCATGACGTAATTGACAATTTTCGAGAAGTGACCTTGCTCCTTGCAATAGCGGCAGAATAAAGAATTCCTGGATCCCGTTTGCTGGTTTAGTTTTGATCGACAATCTTTAGCAATGTGTCCGAAGTTGTTGTAAATTTGACAAGTTACGCGAGTTTTATTTCCCGCATAACGTTGTTCGTTCTGTTTCTTCCAGCAATTATTTGCAGAATGGCCGGGTCTTTCGCACCATTGACAAATTACCGAGATTTTATTGTTATTGGTTGTATTATTCTGTCGGCAAGATTTTGCATCATGACCGGATTTTAAGCATAATTGACAAGTTATTATTTTCCCTTGAACTACGTTTACCGGTCGGCGTTGTTGTGGATCGCGAAAGCGACATTTCTCTGCTCCATGCCCACGTTTTTTTACAAATTTGACATACTAATATTGCGGTTCCGAAATCAATCTGGTTGTTAACTTGTTGAGATGTTTGTAAATATTTCTTGCGGTTACTGCCTACGTGCCCTTCCTTATAACAGAATTGACAAATTTCTTTTAGACTGTTAGTTTTCTGTCTACCTGAACTGTTATCTATTCCCTGTCGTAAATTTGTCATTTCTCGGAGCTCTCTCTCTATCCTTAAAGCGTCGGCTGCAGTTTCTTGTACATTTAATAAATTTCTTGCAACTCGTTGTTCAATTTCTGGTTTTAACCCTCTAATAAAGCACTTGCACATGTCATTTTCTAATGATGCTTTAATATTTTGGTCAGACGACACGTTTCCCGAACTTCTATATGTTTCTAAAATTTGTTTTCCAAGAATCTTTACTCTATTTGCATAAGTAATTACATCTTCGTCACCCTTTTGATATATACAACCCAATTCCCCTTGTAATTGATAAACGTTTTTTGCTGGTCCATAAATTTGTTTTAAATATTTAGTTAATTGAGAAACGCTATCGAAATCTTGACCTTGTATAGTTCGGCGAGCCTCCCCTATTATCCTGGTTCTTATTATTTTAGTAAACTGTAATTCAGCCTCACTAGGCAACATAGATTTTGCTTCTTCACATCCCTCGATAAAATAATTTAATGGTATATTTTGACCGTCAAAATAAGGGACGGCTTCGACCGCGTATTTCAAAGTAGCGAAAGAATTATTTTGAGTCATGTTGCCGCCGGTACCGCTCGGGTCTTTCTTTTTTTCGTATTTATTAAATTCAGGTATAATAGTCTTATCGCAGGAATCGGCAAAATGAGACTCGGCCGCTGTTTCGCTAAACTTTTTCTCAAAATCTTTTTCAATTACGGTTTCGTCTAATGAAAAATTAATGTTTTTAGTAGTTTTATTAGGAGTGGAAGTGTGATGTGTTTCTGATTTGTTAGATTTTGTTCGATTGTATGTGTCTTGAGCAAGCTGAAAATTTCGTTCTACTTCGTCTTTATCAGCTGTACCTCTTGTCCCTTTACTCATTCCAGTTTAAAAGATCGCACATTACAATCCCGGACGAGCCCCCAAAATTTAAAGAGCAGTATGTTACGTCCAGACTCGGGGAAGGATGAGTCGACGGAAGGGCGCAACAACTATCTTTATTTTATCCCGAAGTCAAACGTCTCGTGGCGTTTGATATCGGGTCGAACGAACTGACAGGTCCGAAAAGCAGCTAAACGACTGAGTTGCTATTATACTGTTTTCGGAAGTTCGCTCGGCGGTCCCTTTTCGGTCAGAGAATTTAATCTCTTTTACGCGGGATGGGACCAAGTGCGATCTTTCTACTGGGAATGAGCGGGGGTTAATAAAGAGTTATTTAATTAACAAATATAAATTTATTCAATTTTCAAATGAATGTGGTATACATGATTATATAAGAAAGAAAAAATAAAAATATAATATTAGTTTTCGTCTGAATGTGTGTGAGTGTGTGTGTTAGTTCGCGGGTGTTACATTGATACGGAGGTCATCAGTCAGAATACCAGGGAAAGATTTTATCGTTAACATTTATGTTCTGACTGGTTAATACAATATGATTTACTTAATAATAAAAAAAAAAAAACATGTGTGCGTGTGTGAGTGAGGTAGGAAGTAAGGATCATGGAGAGAGAGTGAAAGGAGATTTGAATTTAATTCAATTTAGTTTTGATAGGACGAAGGTGATTCTAAATCAGGTAGTTCGTCGCAGAACTCCTGAATGGCTTTTTCGAAATCGTCTGATTCCGAAAATTGCGGGGAAAAAGGGGGTGGATTATTTAAGAGGACGGTGGATAATGAAGAGAATGATCTCGGGGAAGAAGGCGATTCGGGGGAATAAACTGGGGAGTAGCTGGGAGAGAAATAGTAAGGGGAAAGGGGGGAGGTTGTGACTGCGCTGGATTGTGAGCTTGGGTGATGTGAGTCAGCCTTACTCCTAAATGTTTTTAATTTGACGATGAGAATCGCGAACGGTCGCGTCAATGCCTGCCGTGTCCTGCGATGGACTTGGTTCATGGGCCGATATATATATATTTTTCCAGATCTGGTTCTCACTACGAAACCAGTGTAAATAATAATGTTTCAGTCGCGTATATACGTAATAATAGAATAGTTGAAGCTTACTTTTTGCTGTTGATTCGATAATGATGAAAGGCTAGTCTCGTGGTGCGTTCGGACCTTCGGTTGATGAATGTAAATGGTGGTGAGACGCCGCTGGAAGACACTGGTTTTCTTAAATAACTCGCGAGTCACAACACGGAGCAAGAGTACTCGGATCGAAAGTTGCAAAATAAGAGAGTGATGTGTTCGCGAGTTCTCTTTTTATAATTTTCTTTTTGGGGCGTATTCTAATTCTAAGAGTGGGAATCTTCCAAAACTTCGACGAATTGAATTTGAGCAGAAGTGGGAATTTTTCAATCTTAGCAAATTAAAAATGTGCCAGTGTCTTCGTTAGGCGGGGTGTTTCTCCTACTTTTCGCGTTTTACTCGTAGTGATCGTCCATTGGTGAGTTCGATATTTGTTCGAAGATTCCTTGCACGTGTTCAGATTAGAAAAAAGATCCTATTCTTCTATAATAATTTTATTGTTATTGGTGCAGCTGTGTTTATTGAATATTTGTTGGAAAATTTTATAGATGCAGCTGTGTTTGCTGGGTATTTCGTTAGAAAATTTTATATTACCTTGAGGAGACCGGCATATTTTTATTATCGATCTTTTACGTTGGTCTGTTTACTGAGCGGTTCGTTTGTCTCACCAATCGACGACCGTTGCCGACACTTCGCGGAAGGAAGGAATCGTGGAATCGCCAGGACGTAACATTATATTATATATATATATATATATGAATTTAATACAAAACTATCTTTTCTTATGCGTGCCCATTTTATGTCGTAAAAAAAAGAAACTGTATGTGTGTTGTAATGTTTACCTGACTATTATTGATAAGGTTGGGTCTTCGGCTGGAGGTTTTATTGCTCTGTGAGAGAGATAGGATATTCTTTTCTTTGTTCTTCCCTCTTGTGTTGTTGGTGTCGTCTGAACAGCATATGTTCTGCTTGTCGGGAAGATTTTTGATATTTGGCTTGGATTCTCGTTCATTACGAGCAATTAGCCATTGACTAGGATTCCATGTTGGATCCCATAGTAGAATATCCAAGCTTCATTTGCCCGGAGCTGAGTTAAAAATAGATTTGCTGATAGATATGCAATGCTGACTTGTCGATCGACATATGCTGGGATAGTTTTTTTGTTTTTTTTTCTATGACATGTTATACATGTATACATATATCTCTCTCTTTAGCTTGCTGATATTAGTCGGCACCCTCCTTTTATAACCATTGGTCAGGTAACACTGTTCTAAAGTGTTAGAGAAGATAGTTCTGTTTTTGCTAGTTAGTTAATGTAAAAATAGAATACGTTAGTGCTGTTCCTTTTGAGGTTTTGCAAGATGCTCTGCTGATGTTATGGCGATAGAATTCTGCAGTTTTATACAGATGGAGTCGTTCATTTCTTGAATATACAGTCGTCGTCCTCCTTGAACAATGGAGATGTGGGACTGCATTCCGCAATAGTAGATCGTACAGTCCATTTCAATTTTGCACTGGATGGCTTGAGTATGGTCGCAGTCTGAGAGTTGCAAGAGTTGGACGTATACCTTCATCTTGTTGGGTTTATGTTATCAATTTCGCATTCTTCTATATCCAGTAGTGATAAAGAGGTAATATTGAGTCCGTTATTTCTACAGTCATAGCCTATCATCCATACGATGCGGGAAGTATAAGGCGACAATGACGATTGGTAAGGAAGGTTCCATATCGCTATGGTTCGCTTGCTACTGACTGGTATATTTTTGAGTCTATCGCTGTTATATTTTTCCTGGTTCAAGCCCGGAGTGGGGATTTGATATGAAAGGGGCTTGATATGATGAGTGTTTCAGCTTGTCTGCGTGCACGTTTCTATAGTATTTTCCACAAATTTCATTTATGGGCATGCAACAGAAAGATAGCGAACGAACCTCACCTATATACACTTCGATCTCTACTTATGACAGCCGTTTTGCCGTGCGGACGTACATCACGGGCATTTACATTTGTTAATATATCTCTTTGTTCTGTGTCCTGTTCTGGTGTTATCAGTTATAATTAGAGTTACTTAGTTCATAACATCCACTTAGTTTTATAAAAAAGAATTATTATTTCGAACGCGAGTAAATTGAGTGCGAGTGAGTGACACTTCGAGATATCGAAGTCAATCCGCGGACGTAATAATATTATTCTGATGGTTTTAGCCGAGAGAGTAAGAAACGTTCATCGAAACTTGCCTGAAGTTTAACGACGCATAGTACACGCTGCAGAGTGTATTTAGATATTTGGTGTGATACGTTAATGGAATTTGAATTCATTTCAGGCTATTCAAATCTCCCGTTGTCAGTATTTTCACATAGGCGTGCTCTATTCGCACGTCGTTATGCCAATCCATGCGCAAGTACCGATAACTTCCCCATTGACCTTCCTTCAACACATTAGCCATTAGTCCTTTCTTCAATTGATCCGCATATAATTGCGAGAATAAATCGAATTTGGAAGCATTAGCCTCCTGGATGAAAACGTAACGCTTGTTTGCGATCTCGCGCCGAATGCAGGTCATGAATCCGACTAAACCTGCGAATGAAAAGTAACAAGTCCGCTGATAAATTCTCGAATAAAGCACGAAAAAAGATTATTTTTAAATAAATATTTATAAAAATTAAAGTTGTTTTTTAAATTTTATTATTACAAAAATTATTATACATATATAAGCATGTATATAAGCACATTTATTTATAATTTCTTTTGTAATTTTACCAAGTAACTCTTTGCCTTGGGATATAAAAAACATTTCTTGACCTTCGTTGTCAAATTTTTTCAACCTCGCTTTCACATTTTCTAGCAATGAAAAATCTTTTCCCGAGATTTGTATTACGATCGGTTCTCTCTTCTCCCTTCGTGTTTTCAACAAAAGGTAACTTTTTCCCGAAGAGTCGATTTGTTTACCGGCCAATATCAAATTTGCCTCTGTTAGTATGGTCTTCAAGTTGTGTCGTGACAGTCTCCTCTAGAAGAATAAAACAATTAGAACTTAAGGCGGCCGCCAAATTTTTGAGAATGATGCAAGATCGGTCAGAGAGAACTTCCGCCGCTATGATGAGATATATATTCTGAACTGGGAATGTATCGTTCGCATCCCCTGTCACTAGATTAACATTAACGTTCATTTCATTGTAACTTATGTACACTTTGCTTTGGTGTAAGTTTGTTTTATGCGACTTTGAGTTTATGAAAAATTTTCTTTCGAATTATACATCTTGTAAGATATACTTTGCAAATCAAAGGAATTTTAATCGTACTTAACATCAACAATATGATTTGTTTATTATAGCATATAATACCCTTAATAAACTCTATAATAGTGTAATTTATGATATACAATATTCAAAATTGTTGAATTTATTTTGAAAATCAGATTTCTGTTAATAAAAATAAAATGTTTTAATTTCATAAAAACCCGTGAATCTGTGAATCTGTCTATAACATTTCTATAAATACAAGATTGATTTTATGACAAATACTATTTCAAATTACAAATCTTTATAAACTGAATTGCTTCTAAATACTTGGCTAGTTAACTATTGATTTCATTTAGTTTTGATTTTTGATTTTTTAAAGGATTTTATTTTTTAGAGGAAAATCTTTTTTTATTTTTTTATTTTGTATGAAAATTATTTTTCAAAGAAAAACTTTTTTAAAAGTTATTTTGTAGGGATAGATATTAAACTTTTTTTGCGTACATGTTGGGATTTTTTTATATACTTGGCGTATTTTTTTTTTACCTTTGTGAGGTTTTTTTTAGGTGATCTTGATTTTCGGATAATTCGATCTTGCTCTGACTAGGTTAACCCTTTTTCTATCTCTGCAAAAACAAAATATTTTTTCCCTAATTTTAGATAACAATCGTTTTATTGAAACTGAATTACGTTCATTGTACAGCTTTATTTTTATTGAAGCTTCGATCATAATATTTTTAATATATGAGAAGACAAGTGCACAAAAATTTAATAAAAATAAAAAATAAATAATTATATTTAAAAAGAAAATTAATAAATATTTCTTTTTTAACTTTGCACACTCTAATTTATAATATAAGAAATTAATATAAGAAAACTCTCTCTCTTACTTTACAACACGAACGGATCGATTCAAGCAGGAAGAAGTCTATCTCTGCTATATTGTTCTTGTCTTTGTTACGTCCAGACTCGGGGAAGGATGAGTCGACGGAAGGGCGCAACAACTATCTTTTATTTTCCCGAAATTAAACGTCTCGTGGCGTTTGGAATCGGGTCGAACGAACTGGCAGGTCTGAAAAGCAGGTGAACGACTGAGTCGCTGTTACGCTGGTTATTCAGACGTTCGTTCGGTGGTCTCTTTTCGGTAAGAGAATTTAATCTCTTTTACGCGGGATGGGACCAAGTGCGATCTTTCGACCTCACCTTGAAAAGATCACTCAAGATCAAATCCATATTTTTATCATGTGGCCCCCTCTGAACCCTACAACTTTTGTTTGAAACATTTTTTTCGATAAAGCTTACTTTCCGAGATATTTTACAGTTTCAAGTTAAAAAACTCACCCTGTATATAGCATAACTTTTTATTTAGTTGGCGCAACTTTTTAATATCATTATTTTTATAAAAAATTAAAACAGCTATTTTTTGTATAACTGTTTTCGGTTAAAATATTTGTATAATTTTGTGTGTGTGTGTGTGTGTGTGTGTGTGTGTGTGTGTGTGTGTGTGTGTGTGTGGCCTCTCTGATAATCTAGGACTCTACGCAACGGTACATCGTTAAAACGGTAAGACGTGTTAGACATTCAAAAATAGGTCCTATAATACATGGCGACATTCTATAGGGTGTCTGATAATAATCGCTCTATCCGTAATGTGCAGATAGAGCGGGTTAAACCAAGTAAGAAAATCTTTTACTATTTTTGATTTAATTATAAATATCCTTTGCGATTTTTGTAATAATTATTGAGAAATTAATTAAAAAAGATCTACTAATTCGCGCGAATATAAGCGCACAGCGCGAAGAGACAATTCAAAAGTAGGCGCGTGACAAAGTTTTGGGAGGAGTGCTCTACAAATGACAACAGTTATGTATAAGCGGTATATTATATAGAAGCCTGTGAAAATACTAGACTGCTAACAGCGATGTGACAGGTGAAGCCAGGGCAGCCATTTACAATGGGCAGAATATACATATATGTATATATATGTATATATATATATATTTCTTATAACAATTATTTATTAATTATACACAAATACTTATTATTATATTATTTATATAGAATAATTAAATATATATTAAATAGTTAGTTTCTAAAAAAATAAGAGAAACAGGTTATATGTATTTACTGAAAAAAATTGATATTTCTTTAGAATATCTACTTGAACAGCCAAGTATGCTACAAGTCATTCGCATTTTTATTCTTACTAGCACAACACAACGCGCGCTTCGCGCGCTCCATTTATTCTTTTTCATTAAACATTTTTAACGATATATACACAAAATAACTGTCAAAATATGCAATGACAGCCGCTCACGAAGTAAGCGCAATGACAGAACCAATCAGCATCGCGGAAAAGAGGCAACAATACACTTCGAGACTTTCGAAGTTACATAACTATGTCCACAAAAAATAATCGAAGTACTTTGAAATTGGATCAAATCATTCAAAAAACATCTAATTTATTGCAGTGCAACGTAATTACTTTTGTATGCAAAGTTATTATGTAAATGAAGACTTATAATAGTGTTAATTACGATACGCTTACAACATTACACGCAATATGCATAAACATGGAACCGCTCGGTAGACCAGTTCTGCAAAGTTATTATGTAAATGAATTATATGCACATGTCGTATAATAAATACGCAATACGTAATCTCTACGAACTATAAAAATATATGATCTCCACAATGACAGCTACTCAGTGAAGTAAGCACAGCGAGAGAACTAATCAGCATCGCGGAAAAGAGGCAACAATGTCAATAACATGCCCTTTTTAGATTGGGACTAGCACGCAGCGCGCGCTTCGCGCGCGCCATCCATATCCATTACCAGTACACTTCAAAGCGCGCGCTTTGCGCGCGCCATTTATTCTTTTTCATTTAAACATTTTTAATGATATATACACAAAATCATATACGTCACAAAATAAACCAATATAACTGTCTAATATCATAAATATTATTACCTAATATCATATTCTTCCTCCTTCTTTTTTCCTCTGGTCTCTCTTTCTCTCTCTCTTTCCCACCTCCCTCTCACACTCTCCTTCAACAACTTTTTCCCCCTCCTCACTCCCTCTCACAGAACTCTTTTTTCTCTCTCTCTCTCTCTTGCTTATTCTTCTTCTTCTTTAATTTAAAATAAACTATCCTTTTTTTACATTCGCTCTTTCATTCTCTCTTTCCCTCTCTCTCTTTAAATTAAATAAAATAGATAATATTAATAATTTTTAACAATATTTCTTAATAATATTTAACAATATACTTAATAATACTGAACAATATTATTACCTGATATTATATTTATTCTCCACCTTTTTTCCTTCTGTCTCCCTGCCTCTCCTTTGCTTATACTTTTTCTTCTTTAATTTTAACTCTCTCTTTCTCTCTCTCTCTCCCTTTCTTTCTCTTGCTTATTCTTCCTCTTCTTTAATTTTAAATAAACTATCCTTTTTTAAATTCGCTCTTTCATTCTTTCTTTCCCTCTCTCTCTTTAAATTAAATAAAATAGATAATATTAATAATTTTTAATAATATTTCTTAATAATATTTAACAATATATTTAATAATACTTAACAATATTATTACCTGATATTATATTTATTTTCCTTCTTTTTTTCTGTCTCTTTCTCTCTCCCTCCCTCTCTTTTGCTTATACTTCCTCTTTTTTAATTTTATCTCTCTTTCTCTCTCTCTCTCTCTTCGTCTTTTCCTTAATTTTAAATAAAATATTTAAAAGATTATTAACTATTATAATATTCAATCATTTAAAAAATTTAATATTTAATTTAATAATACTTAATACTAAAGATAAATTTAATAATATTAAATAATATTTGAAAATATTTAATATTTCTTAATAATATTTAACAATATATTTAATAATACTGAACAATATTATTACCTGATATTATGATAATTCTCCTTTTTTTCTTTTTGTCTCTTTATCTCTTTCTCTCTCTCTCTCTCTCTCTCTCTCTCTCTCTCTCTTTCTCTTTCTCTATTGCTTATTCTTCATCTTTCTTAATTTTAAATAAACTATCCTCTTTTTGCCTTCGCTCTTTCTTTCTCTCTTTCTCTCTCTGTCTTAAAATTAAATAAAATAGATAATATTAATAATTTTTAATAATATTTCTTAATAATAATTAACAATATACTACGCGCGCGCCTTCCATGTCCATTTCTAATCTTTTCGTCCTGTACCTCGCCCTTTCACTCATCACTCCATCCCCCCTTTTCTTTTCCTTCTTCTCTTTCCTCTTCACAATTTCTTCCTATATCCTCCCACTCACTTTTTCAATCTTCTCCACCATCACTTTATTTCCCCCACTCCTAAATTCTCTTTATATCTTTTTCTATTATCTTCCTTCCACACTTCCCTTTCCTCTCTTTTCTCTCTCTTCTTCTTCTTTTTGATCAAAACAATCATAATCATAAACATAATCGTTTAAAATGTGATCTATTACAGACTCGTCCCTTCCTCCCGTGTATGTCCACTTTAAAATATCTCTTAGGAAAAATGTCACTAAGTTTCTTAATTATGAATTATTGATATTTTTTATATTTTAGGATTCCTCAGTTGAATGACCATCCAAGCATATCAGATACAGTGGCGTGTCTTTTTGAATTCAAGTCTTCAAAAATTATTAGTTTGATCCTTTTTCCTCGATTTTCATTTCTACTTCTAAAAGTTGTAAGTGCATATTAATAATTGCAATTAAAATGGTACAGAAACATAATCATCAATGTATAATTAAATCAAACATTTGTAACAAAAATTCCTTCAATTTTCATGCATTTACTTTATCATTTCTTTATATCATTACAACATAATCATATATATCACTCATTCGTTTTTCGTTACGCTTTATCAATCGAATATTTCTTTATAAACATAATTTTTTATTTTTTTAGACAGATTATCATGCCCTAAATAAACTTTCAACGAATCCCAAGAACGAACTCGTGAAAATGCGACATACAGTTGTCCATGATTGAAAACATCTTTTCGAAAATCTATTGCAATTTTATCGAAAGTCTGTCCTTGTGATTTATTTATGGTCATAGCAAATGCCAGTTTCACCGGAAACTGTCTTCTTTTGAAAGTAAACGGATATACATTTTCACAATACAAAGTGATACGATTAAGAAAAACAATTTCTCCAATCTTATTACCTGTTAAAATTTCAAAACGCAATAAGTTATTATCTAAATCTAAAACTAATAATCTGGTACCATTGCATAAACCTTCACTGATACTAAGATTTCTAATAAGCATAACAATAGTGTATTTTCTTAAGCGTAATTCATGAGGTGGAAGACACGTTGGGTTTAAAGAGTTAAGATATTCTATCAGAATTATTTCATGTATATCTTCATTATCTCCAGTCGTTTCAAAAGTATCCACACTTGTATAAACTTTCTCTGTCGTTTCATCCAACAAATTTACTACTTTTTCATTTATTTCATCAACATCGACATTCCTTGCTGATAATATAACGTTATTAGCCATAGTTTTATATTGTTTACGTATTATAATACCTCCGTATATGTCTTTAACCATATCCGAGTTTACGTTAGCTATACATTTTTCTGGAATGTGAACATTATCTGAGTAATCATTTAAAGAACCATTACCCAAATTTAGTAAAAATTGTGCAAAATCTTTTTCTTGTGGTAAAAATCTCATATTTTGTGTCAATGAAAATATTTTAAATTGTTTCCATAGAATACTACATTTTATCGATAAATTTATAATTTCACAACGCGTAGCTCTTTCTTTTACAGGTAATAATTGTCTAAAGTCTCCACCAAGAAGAACGATTTTACCACCAAAATATAAATCATTTTGCATTATATCGCGTAGTGTTCGATCCATTATTTCTAAAACATAACGTGGTGCCATTGGAGCTTCGTCTATAATAAAAACATCCACAAGTTTTAAATTTTTAGCGTCTTTAGATTGAACTTTAATGTTCGATGTAGAATCGGCGAAAAGAGGTACAGGTAACCCAAAAACTTTATGTATCGTTCTCCCATTTGGAAGTAATGTCGCAGCAATACCGGTAAATTCCATTGTATTAACTATTTTTCCTCTATTTTTAAGTAGATAATACAAGGTCGTATAAATGAAAGTTTTACCTGAACCACCTGGACCATCGATATAGAAACAGCTATCACTATTGTTACTTGTTGTTGCTACTAAAATAGTATCAACAATTTCTTTTTGTTCTATGCTTAATTGTTCATATTGTCGCATACCTATTGATGTATTCTCCTCAATCTGTTCTTCGTTGTCTGTTTCTTGTTCCTCTGTTTCCTGTTCCATTTCAGGAAAATTAGCAATATTCGATCCTTCCATTTGAAGCAAATTAATAATATAATTATAAACTTTTTTTACTCCTATTATAGGTCCAAATCGTCTTATATAATCTTCCGACATATCTTTTTTAAACTCATCCCATAACTTTTTCGGGTGAACTGGTTGACAATGAATCAAAATTCGTACGAACAAATTACGAAATCGTCTGGGCATCATCCAAACTTTTGCTTCATTCATTGCACGATACCATTCTTCATCATCTTCTATGAGTCCTAATGCTAAACATGCGGCGGTGAAAGTTTCATGCACCTCGTTATTAACTGTTCTTAATTCTTGAAAATTCGTAGCTCCTTTAACATGTAATAAAAGTATACGTAAATGAAACAACTCTATTTGAGACGGACTGACGGAATACATACGACCGATACAATTAAAGCATCTTTGACGTTTCTCCCAACGATTAATGGTTCTGCCGTTAATTGTAACTTTTTTAAATACATAATGAGATGGAATATCACTGTATAAATATTGTTTCGCTTCCTCATCTCGAGCATTTAACTTAAAATAGTCTATCAACATTGTTACCCGTTCTACAGCAGATTTTATCGCATCATTATTAATATTATCATCAATTATTACACCATGTTCGTTTGGTAAATGAATCGGTAAACGAAATATAGCGTGACTTTTTTCTTGCAAAGGTTTGCTTAAAATGCGCCAACATGCTTCCACGGGACCGACATATCGAGCTTCGATAAAATCTTGAATTTTATCATGAATTATTGTTTTATCTATATTTTCTCCAATGATTATAGACGCTGCATCATGACCTTTATAAATATATTTATACAAATATTTTACAGATCGTATACTCGGAACTATTTCAACATTAATATGGCTATTAAATAAAAGTAAGAGCGTTGGATTAAATGGAACAACGTATCGATTATCAACAATATATCGTCCAGGTCTTTCGTATAGTAATCCATTATTTCTTCGACGATATTGCGGATAACCATCCTCATCCATAGTCGTCTCAGGTCGAAATGATTTTGGAAAGTGTTTCGAACATTTATCGTTTATCAAACACCAATCTCCACATGGTCCATGAATCATATGTTTCATTACAACATTATGTAAACTTTCATTTTCATTAGGATCAGGAATTTCTGCGGAAATAAATTTATCAACTATTTCAAAATTTGATATTTTGCAATTCTGTTTTAATGTAATCAACAAATGTATATGTGGTAATCCACGTTTTTGAAATTCTATTACATAAACGTATGCCAAAACTTCACCAAAAAATTTTTGTCTAACGATAACATCGATTAAATAATCCTTTTTTATATTAAATACGCGAGCACATATATCTGGCCTACCTGCAGGTTGTTGATTTGGAAGTAAATTCTCTTTAATTTCGCGCCAATTTGGATTACAAGTCATAGTAACGAAGATATCTGGTTTTCCATATTTCCGAACAATAGCCATCGCATCTTGATAATGTTGCAACATATTACGCGGTGAACCCACAAATGTTGATGGAAGTATAATCATTTTTCCAATGTGAGCATCGCTATTATTGGCAACGTTTGCTAAATAATCAATTAATCCTTGATAAGTGTCAGCTCGCAATTGTTTTTGATTTTGTTTACAATAATTAATTCGATCTTTTTCAATTTTTATATAACTATCTACAAGCCATTGCTGAAATAATCGTCTTCCCATGACGAAAATATTAAAATTATCACGTATAGCTATTCGATATTTTACGTATGCAGCTCTACTTACTCGTTTATTACTATTTCTGCGTTGTAAATTATCATGCCAACCTTGATTTCCGTATGGATAATATAATGGATAAATCCATGGTTCTACATTTGGATTCATCGTACTGACTTGTTGTAATGTTTTATCACTTTTATTATAAATTGTTACATAAGTTTCCGGAATTTCACCATCTGCCGTAGTAGAAAAAACAGCTGCAACTTCATTTACCCTTTGCACATTGTATCGACCACGATCGATGCCCTTTTTTTTAAAAAATCCCAATTGTAATTCACGTATACTATTATTTTCAGTTATTTGCTGTTGCATTTGAATTTCTTCATGCATCATTCGATAAAATTGTGCAAAAATATTATTTGTTCGCATAATATTAT
The DNA here is from genome assembly GCA_009859135.1 of Formica selysi. NCBI lineage: Eukaryota > Metazoa > Arthropoda > Insecta > Hymenoptera > Formicidae > Formica > Formica selysi. The sequence continues at coordinate 2,689,194 of CM020805.1, forward strand.
CTATTAAATATAAAATTTCTTCATCAAGATTCGAATTTCGATGTAACCGACACTCTATCGCTTCATTATTATCCACAATAAAAAGTTGACCATAACTTGGCATTTCGTTAAGTGAGGGATACAATGCAGTATTAATTTGATAATAAATTTGTCCTTGAATTTTAAAACAATAAGGTCCACGTCTTTGCGCACTAAAGTCTGATAAGTTTGCATTAAAGGAGGCGAATGAAAATGTATTATTGTAACCACGAATACGATTATAAAAATGTTTTGATTTTGGATGATTTCCAGTAAATAATCCATAAAGTTCATATGTAGGTTGTGGTAAAGAATCTAACTTAACAGTACCATGACTGCAACAATCGTTAAATGAATTACCTTTATTAGCTACTTTTTCAGAATTAAAATGTTTTGCACCACAATGTTCGCAACATATATTCATTTTTCCTATATAATACTCTATGATATTTTGTAGTTGAGTAATATAAGACGTATTAATATCTATATATCCTTTTTTTAAAGCTCGAGTTTTTTCAATACGATTTGCAACCTTACTTTTATCAACTATATTGTGTGTACTATTTGATGTGCTAGGTATAGAGGAAATAATATTGTTATTTAATAAAGTTTCTATAGTTGAATTGTGAGCATTCCTAATCATATCAGTATCATCGCTAATATTAACATTATTTATTGGATATACTACTTTCATAGATGAATTGACTGAAGCATGATAATCTATTACTATGTTTTTCGAGAAGCTTGTAAAAATTTGCGCTATATTTGGACAAATATCACTGGTATTTGATAAAGATTGACAATCTTTTTTAGTTATCATTCGTTTCGTTTCTCGTCTCTCAATCTGAGATTTTGCTTTCCTTTCTCGTTTATTACGCTGGAATTCTTCTTCTTCTTCAACAGTTCGAACTACTTTTCTTCGAGGCATAATTAATTATTAGTTTAATGAAATTATGTAAAATTACTATTAATAACTTTTTTTATACACCTTATAAAATATATAAATTAGTTGTATTTAATTAAAAATTATGAAAATGTTACTTTTTAATATATAAACACTAAATTATAAAAATATTATTTAACAATAATAATATTAAATTACTAAAAATATATTAATAATACAAGAAACTTTAAAATTATTATTTACTATTATTAGATATTATATAGACTAACTAAAATTTTTTTTTAATTTTTAATTGTTAATATATATTAGATATTTATAAATAGTCAAAACCAATTTAAACAAAATTAAAATAAATTTCAATTTAGGTCAAAATCAATTTCGATCCAACAATCAAAGTTAAAGTCAATTTAAATTAAATTGTTCAAATTAAAGCCAATTCCAATAAAATAATTCAAATTTAAGCCAATTTCAATTTAACTCAAAGCTAATATCATTTAAAATCAAAATGAATTTTAAATCAAGATATAAACAATTTTAATCTAACAATCCAAGTCAAAGCCAATTTCAATCCAAATCAAAGCCAATTTTAATTCATGTCAAAGCCAATTTTAAATCAAGCCAAAATCAATTGCAGTTCAAATCAAAGCCAATTTTAATTCAAGTCAAAGCCAATTTCAATCTAAATAAATATCAATTTTAATCCAACAATCCAAGTCAAAACCAATTCCAATTAAATAATCCAAATCAAAGTCAATTTAAAATTAAATCAAAGCCAATTTAAAAAAATAATGTTAAAAATTAAATTAATATTATTAATATATATTATTAAATTAAATTAATATTATTAATATATATTATTAAATTAATATTATTTAAATTAATAATGTTTTTAGTAGTTTTATTAGGAGTGGAAGTGTGATGTGTTTCTGATTTGTTAGATTTTGTTCGATTGTATGTGTCTTGAGCAAGCTGAAAATTTCGTTCTACTTCGTCTTTATCAGCTGTACCTCTTGTCCCTTTACTCATTCCAGTTTAAAAGATCGCACATTACAATCCCGGACGAGCCCCCAAAATTTAAAGAGCAGTATGTTACGTCCAGACTCGGGGAAGGATGAGTCGACGGAAGGGCGCAACAACTATCTTTATTTTATCCCGAAGTCAAACGTCTCGTGGCGTTTGATATCGGGTCGAACGAACTGACAGGTCCGAAAAGCAGCTAAACGACTGAGTTGCTATTATACTGTTTTCGGAAGTTCGCTCGGCGGTCCCTTTTCGGTCAGAGAATTTAATCTCTTTTACGCGGGATGGGACCAAGTGCGATCTTTCTACTGGGAATGAGCGGGGGTTAATAAAGAGTTATTTAATTAACAAATATAAATTTATTCAATTTTCAAATGAATGTGGTATACATGATTATATAAGAAAGAAAAAATAAAAATATAATATTAGTTTTCGTCTGAATGTGTGTGAGTGTGTGTGTTAGTTCGCGGGTGTTACATTGATACGGAGGTCATCAGTCAGAATACCAGGGAAAGATTTTATCGTTAACATTTATGTTCTGACTGGTTAATACAATATGATTTACTTAATAATAAAAAAAAAAACATGTGTGCGTGTGTGAGTGAGGTAGGAAGTAAGGATCATGGAGAGAGAGTGAAAGGAGATTTGAATTTAATTCAATTTAGTTTTGATAGGACGAAGGTGATTCTAAATCAGGTAGTTCGTCGCAGAACTCCTGAATGGCTTTTTCGAAATCGTCTGATTCCGAAAATTGCGGGGAAAAAGGGGGTGGATTATTTAAGAGGACGGTGGATAATGAAGAGAATGATCTCGGGGAAGAAGGCGATTCGGGGGAATAAACTGGGGAGTAGCTGGGAGAGAAATAGTAAGGGGAAAGGGGGGAGGTTGTGACTGCGCTGGATTGTGAGCTTGGGTGATGTGAGTCAGCCTTACTCCTAAATGTTTTTAATTTGACGATGAGAATCGCGAACGGTCGCGTCAATGCCTGCCGTGTCCTGCGATGGACTTGGTTCATGGGCCGATATATATATATTTTTCCAGATCTGGTTCTCACTACGAAACCAGTGTAAATAATAATGTTTCAGTCGCGTATATACGTAATAATAGAATAGTTGAAGCTTACTTTTTGCTGTTGATTCGATAATGATGAAAGGCTAGTCTCGTGGTGCGTTCGGACCTTCGGTTGATGAATGTAAATGGTGGTGAGACGCCGCTGGAAGACACTGGTTTTCTTAAATAACTCGCGAGTCACAACACGGAGCAAGAGTACTCGGATCGAAAGTTGCAAAATAAGAGAGTGATGTGTTCGCGAGTTCTCTTTTTATAATTTTCTTTTTGGGGCGTATTCTAATTCTAAGAGTGGGAATCTTCCAAAACTTCGACGAATTGAATTTGAGCAGAAGTGGGAATTTTTCAATCTTAGCAAATTAAAAATGTGCCAGTGTCTTCGTTAGGCGGGGTGTTTCTCCTACTTTTCGCGTTTTACTCGTAGTGATCGTCCATTGGTGAGTTCGATATTTGTTCGAAGATTCCTTGCACGTGTTCAGATTAGAAAAAAGATCCTATTCTTCTATAATAATTTTATTGTTATTGGTGCAGCTGTGTTTATTGAATATTTGTTGGAAAATTTTATAGATGCAGCTGTGTTTGCTGGGTATTTCGTTAGAAAATTTTATATTACCTTGAGGAGACCGGCATATTTTTATTATCGATCTTTTACGTTGGTCTGTTTACTGAGCGGTTCGTTTGTCTCACCAATCGACGACCGTTGCCGACACTTCGCGGAAGGAAGGAATCGTGGAATCGCCAGGACGTAACATTATATTATATATATATATATATATGAATTTAATACAAAACTATCTTTTCTTATGCGTGCCCATTTTATGTCGTAAAAAAAAGAAACTGTATGTGTGTTGTAATGTTTACCTGACTATTATTGATAAGGTTGGGTCTTCGGCTGGAGGTTTTATTGCTCTGTGAGAGAGATAGGATATTCTTTTCTTTGTTCTTCCCTCTTGTGTTGTTGGTGTCGTCTGAACAGCATATGTTCTGCTTGTCGGGAAGATTTTTGATATTTGGCTTGGATTCTCGTTCATTACGAGCAATTAGCCATTGACTAGGATTCCATGTTGGATCCCATAGTAGAATATCCAAGCTTCATTTGCCCGGAGCTGAGTTAAAAATAGATTTGCTGATAGATATGCAATGCTGACTTGTCGATCGACATATGCTGGGATAGTTTTTTTGTTTTTTTTTCTATGACATGTTATACATGTATACATATATCTCTCTCTTTAGCTTGCTGATATTAGTCGGCACCCTCCTTTTATAACCATTGGTCAGGTAACACTGTTCTAAAGTGTTAGAGAAGATAGTTCTGTTTTTGCTAGTTAGTTAATGTAAAAATAGAATACGTTAGTGCTGTTCCTTTTGAGGTTTTGCAAGATGCTCTGCTGATGTTATGGCGATAGAATTCTGCAGTTTTATACAGATGGAGTCGTTCATTTCTTGAATATACAGTCGTCGTCCTCCTTGAACAATGGAGATGTGGGACTGCATTCCGCAATAGTAGATCGTACAGTCCATTTCAATTTTGCACTGGATGGCTTGAGTATGGTCGCAGTCTGAGAGTTGCAAGAGTTGGACGTATACCTTCATCTTGTTGGGTTTGATGTTATCAATTTCGCATTCTTCTATATCCAGTAGTGATAAAGAGGTAATATTGAGTCCGTTATTTCTACAGTCATAGCCTATCATCCATACGATGCGGGAAGTATAAGGCGACAATGACGATTGGTAAGGAAGGTTCCATATCGCTATGGTTCGCTTGCTACTGACTAGTATATTTTTGAGTCTATCGCTGTTATATTTTTCCTGGTTCAAGCCCGGAGTGGGGATTTGATATGAAAGGGGCTTGATATGATGAGTGTTTCAGCTTGTCTGCGTGCACGTTTCTATAGTATTTTCCACAAATTTCATTTATGGGCATGCAACAGAAAGATAGCGAACGAACCTCACCTATATACACTTCGATCTCTACTTATGACAGCCGTTTTGCCGTGCGGACGTACATCACGGGCATTTACATTTGTTAATATATCTCTTTGTTCTGTGTCCTGTTCTGGTGTTATCAGTTATAATTAGAGTTACTTAGTTCATAACATCCACTTAGTTTTATAAAAAAGAATTATTATTTCGAGCGCGAGTAAATTGAGTGCGAGTGAGTGACACTTCGAGATATCGAAGTCAATCCGCGGACGTAATAATATTATTCTGATGGTTTTAGCCGAGAGAGTAAGAAACGTTCATCGAAACTTGCCTGAAGTTTAACGACGCATAGTACACGCTGCAGAGTGTATTTAGATATTTGGTGTGATACGTTAATGGAATTTGAATTCATTTCAGGCTATTCAAATCTCCCGTTGTCAGTATTTTCACATAGGCGTGCTCTATTCGCACGTCGTTATGCCAATCCATGCGCAAGTACCGATAACTTCCCCATTGACCTTCCTTCAACACATTAGCCATTAGTCCTTTCTTCAATTGATCCGCATATAATTGCGAGAATAAATCGAATTTGGAAGCATTAGCCTCCTGGATGAAAACGTAACGCTTGTTTGCGATCTCGCGCCGAATGCAGGTCATGAATCCGACTAAACCTGCGAATGAAAAGTAACAAGTCCGCTGATAAATTCTCGAATAAAGCACGAAAAAAGATTATTTTTAAATAAATACTTATAAAAATTAAAGTTGTTTTTTAAATTTTATTATTACAAAAATTATTATACATATATAAGCATGTATATAAGCACATTTATTTATAATTTCTTTTGTAATTTTACCAAGTAACTCTTTGCCTTGGGATATAAAAAACATTTCTTGACCTTCGTTGTCATATTTTTTCAACCTCGCTTTCACATTTTCTAGCAATGAAAAATCTTTTCCCGAGATTTGTATTACGATCGGTTCTCTCTTCTCCCTTCGTGTTTTCAACAAAAGGTAACTTTTTCCCGAAGAGTCGATTTGTTTACCGGCCAATATCAAATTTGCCTCTGTTAGTATGGTCTTCAAGTTGTGTCGTGACAGTCTCCTCTAGAAGAATAAAACAATTAGAACTTAAGGCGGCCGCCAAATTTTTGAGAATGATGCAAGATCGGTCAGAGAGAACTTCCGCCGCTATGATGAGATATATATTCTGAACTGGGAATGTATCGTTCGCATCCCCTGTCACTAGATTAACATTAACGTTCATTTCATTGTAACTTATGTACACTTTGCTTTGGTGTAAGTTTGTTTTATGCGACTTTGAGTTTATGAAAAATTTTCTTTCGAATTATACATCTTGTAAGATATACTTTGCAAATCAAAGGAATTTTAATCGCACTTAACATCAACAATATGATTTGTTTATTATAGCATATAATACCCTTAATAAACTCTATAATAGTGTAATTTATGATATACAATATTCAAAATTGTTGAATTTATTTTGAAAATCAGATTTCTGTTAATAAAAATAAAATGTGTTTTAATTTCATAAAAACCCGTGAATCTGTGAATCTGTCTATAACATTTCTATAAATACAAGATTGATTTTATGACAAATACTATTTCAAATTACAAATCTTTATAAACTGAATTGCTTCTAAATACTTGGCTAGTTAACTATTGATTTCATTTAGTTTTGATTTTTGATTTTTTAAAGGATTTTATTTTTTAGAGGAAAATCTTTTTTTATTTTTTTATTTTGTATGAAAATTATTTTTCAAAGAAAAACTTTTTTAAAAGTTATTTTGTAGGGATAGATATTAAACTTTTTTTGCGTACATGTTGGGATTTTTTTATATACTTGGCGTATTTTTTTTTTACCTTTGTGAGGTTTTTTTTAGGTGATCTTGATTTTCGGATAATTCGATCTTGCTCTGACTAGGTTAACCCTTTTTCTATCTCTGCAAAAACAAAATATTTTTTCCCTAATTTTAGATAACAATCGTTTTATTGAAACTGAATTACGTTCATTGTACAGCTTTATTTTTATTGAAGCTTCGATCATAATATTTTTAATATATGAGAAGACAAGTGCACAAAAATTTAATAAAAATAAAAAATAAATAATTATATTTAAAAAGAAAATTAATAAATATTTCTTTTTTAACTTTGCACACTCTAATTTATAATATAAGAAATTAATATAAGAAAACTCTCTCTCTTACTTTACAACACGAACGGATCGATTCAAGCAGGAAGAAGTCTATCTCTGCTATATTGTTCTTGTCTTTGTTACGTCCAGACTCGGGGAAGGATGAGTCGACGGAAGGGCGCAACAACTATCTTTTATTTTCCCGAAATTAAACGTCTCGTGGCGTTTGGAATCGGGTCGAACGAACTGGCAGGTCTGAAAAGCGGGTGAACGACTGAGTCGCTGTTACGCTGGTTATTCAGACGTTCGTTCGGTGGTCTCTTTTCGGTAAGAGAATTTAATCTCTTTTACGCGGGATGGGACCAAGTGCGATCTTTCGACCTCACCTTGAAAAGATCACTCAAGATCAAATCCATATTTTTATCATGTGGCCCCCTCTGAACCCTACAACTTTTGTTTGAAACATTTTTTTCGATAAAGCTTACTTTCCGAGATATTTTACAGTTTCAAGTTAAAAAACTCACCCTGTATATAGCATAACTTTTTATTTAGTTGGCGCAACTTTTTAATATCATTATTTTTATAAAAAATTAAAACAGCTATTTTTTGTATAACTGTTTTCGGTTAAAATATTTGTATAATTTTGTGTGTGTGTGTGTGTGTGTGTGTGTGTGTGTGTGTGTGTGTGTGTGTGTGTGGCCTCTCTGATAATCTAGGACTCTACGCAACGGTACATCGTTAAAACGGTAAGACGTGTTAGACATTCAAAAATAGGTCCTATAATACATGGCGACATTCTATAGGGTGTCTGATAATAATCGCTCTATCCGTAATGTGCAGATAGAGCGGGTTAAACCAAGTAAGAAAATCTTTTACTATTTTTGATTTAATTATAAATATCCTTTGCGATTTTTGTAATAATTATTGAGAAATTAATTAAAAAAGATCTACTAATTCGCGCGAATATAAGCGCACAGCGCGAAGAGACAATTCAAAAGTAGGCGCGTGACAAAGTTTTGGGAGGAGTGCTCTACAAATGACAACAGTTATGTATAAGCGGTATATTATATAGAAGCCTGTGAAAATACTAGACTGCTAACAGCGATGTGACAGGTGAAGCCAGGGCAGCCATTTACAATGGGCAGAATATACATATATGTATATATATGTATATATATATATATTTCTTATAACAATTATTTATTAATTATACACAAATACTTATTATTATATTATTTATATAGAATAATTAAATATATATTAAATAGTTAGTTTCTAAAAAAATAAGAGAAACAGGTTATATGTATTTACTGAAAAAAATTGATATTTCTTTAGAATATCTACTTGAACAGCCAAGTATGCTACAAGTCATTCGCATTTTTATTCTTACTAGCACAACACAACGCGCGCTTCGCGCGCTCCATTTATTCTTTTTCATTAAACATTTTTAACGATATATACACAAAATAACTGTCAAAATATGCAATGACAGCCGCTCACGAAGTAAGCGCAATGACAGAACCAATCAGCATCGCGGAAAAGAGGCAACAATACACTTCGAGACTTTCGAAGTTACATAACTATGTCCACAAAAAATAATCGAAGTACTTTGAAATTGGATCAAATCATTCAAAAAACATCTAATTTATTGCAGTGCAACGTAATTACTTTTGTATGCAAAGTTATTATGTAAATGAAGACTTATAATAGTGTTAATTACGATACGCTTACAACATTACACGCAATATGCATAAACATGGAACCGCTCGGTAGACCAGTTCTGCAAAGTTATTATGTAAATGAATTATATGCACATGTCGTATAATAAATACGCAATACGTAATCTCTACGAACTATAAAAATATATGATCTCCACAATGACAGCTACTCAGTGAAGTAAGCACAGCGAGAGAACTAATCAGCATCGCGGAAAAGAGGCAACAATGTCAATAACATGCCCTTTTTAGATTGGGATATGTGCACTATATATACACTTGATATTCTTAATTTATTTTTACTTTTTAAAATGTTTTAAACATATACGTTTAAAAAATGAATAAATGACGTTTGAATGAATGAATGACGTTTGAATGACATGACTTGATCGAATATCGATATTCTTATCGATATTCTGCTCAATTGTAAAAGACTGCGTTGGCTTCACATGTTCTTATATAAAATATTGTCGTGTTAGCAGTCTAGTATATTATATAGAAGTCTGTGAGTATATTATGGGTGTCTTCCGAAATGCGCTGAAAGTACTGACAGTATTGCTGCTGAAATCAGTGTATTTCAGTCGTTCCGAAATTATTAGTAGACTGTGGCAGCAAATGAAAATGCGGAACGCATTTGCAATATAAAAAGCAGTAGAAAAAGAGACGAAAAAATATAGAGCGATATAACCTATTTAAAAAGGAGTGAAAGCGACATTAAAATGAAAAAATTAAACACAATTAATTAGTATACAAAATATGACAAACTTTATTGAGAATTATTGCCAAAGTTCGTCATTTTCGGATGATGAAGATTTTTTGACACTTTTTTTAAATATTTTCTAATACTCGAGAAACAGAATTTTTATCTGCAATATCAATAAAATATTATTAAAATTATAAATTTATAACTGTTTATTAATAAAGATTCCTATGACTTTATTTTCATAAAAATTCTCTTCGATTAATTGTAACTTACCTGCTAATGCTTTCTCGTAATCATTTAATGTTAAAAATATTTCGTATGTATTATTTATACTTTCATCTATTATTTTATATTTGTTTAATGATATGTTGTGATTAATTAAAAGGTATTTCCTTCTTTTTCGATTCAATATTTCGTTCACGTTTTACGAAACCGCCAACCGCCATATGCATTACTGAACTCGCACTATCTCGGGAATATGTGCAAAATCAGCCGGAAGTCAGCAATTCTCTAGGACCTATTTTCTTTAAAAAGGTAGTAATTATTATTCTCTTGCAGCATGCTGAAAACATTTTCGGAACGCGAAAACAGTACTGTCAGTACTTTCAGCGCATTTCGGAAGACACCCTATATAGGGTGCTTTCCATTTAGTGACTCAAGTCGACACAAGTATCATTCTATCTTCTTTCAATACCAGTGAACAACAAAGATAGAATGATGCTTGTGTCGACTTGAGTCACTAAATGGAAAGCACCCATAGAAGTCTGTGGGCAAAGTCTACGATCCCCGCTCGTACTATCGTTCGAGGCTCGAGCTCGACAGTCGCCGATCACGCGGGTAACGCTGTGGAGTGGAGTAACGCATCTGTGTCAGATTTCGTCCCGAAAAGAGGTCTCGTCTCATTTACATTTTACATAAACACCAAATACTTATATATAATGGGAAGGGGTAAAATAGAAGATATATAGAGTGTAAATTCACGATCAAG